>CM062806.1:743058928-743621428 GCA_031772625.1 Pinus tabuliformis | reverse complement strand
CTTGAAACAGAAAGAATCAAGCTTCTACAATCACAAGAAGAGTAATGGAGGCTAAAGAGTAGAGCACTCTGGTTACAAGTTGGCGATGAAAACTCAAAATTTTTTCAACAATATGCAAGGGGCCGGAAGTCTATCAATACAATCTGGGAACTTCAAGACCATGAGGGGAAAAAAGAAAACTCCTTTGAGCAGTTGGCTGACATGGGGGTTAGACATTTCTCCGACATCTACAAATCCCTAATAGGTGTAACTCTGCCAAGCATCATCCATACAGCTGAATCTTTGCCCGTGTTTGTAGAACCGGATGAGGTGGAAAATTTAAATTCCCCAGTTACTAGAGGTGAATTAGAAGCGATGTTGAAGTGCTTTAAAAAGGACAAGAGCCCAGGTCCGAATGGATGGCTAGCTGAATTCTACAGCTCCTTCTTTGAGCTTATTGGAGATGATATTCTTCAGACTATAGAGGAGTGTAGAAGAACAAGCAGAATATTTGATGCTTTCAATGCGACTTTCCTGGCTCTTATTCCCAAATCAAACAACCCTTCCTTTTTTGATGATTACCAGCCCATCTCCCTCTGCAATAGTATCTACAACAATTTCTCTTCGTATCAAACCTATCCTCTCCCGGAAGATCTCCAAGGAACATTTTGCTTTCCTCAGCCAGCGCCAGATCCATGAAGCTATTGGGATGATCCGGATTTAAACAGGAATGCAACAAATTACAGAGATAACCATAAACACAGATATGTTGCAGAAATAATACTTCATTTCATTAATGTAAAATACTAAAATATGCTTACAAACAGTAATGGAAATAAACCAGCTAAGGCGATGGTAGCTTATCTCTGAGAAGAGATGTGGCGGCTACATGCCTCTGAATTGTGTTACAATGAGGCTCGAAGGCCTATTTATTGTTGAGAAACAATAGAAAACCCTAAACATCCAAAAACCTAACCCTAGAAGATGAAACGCCAAACTGTGGGCCCCATTTGGGTAAATTGGTACATCAACTTCTGAGGTCGTAATTTTGGCATGCAATCTTCGTTTGACGCGTACAATATCTCGTTAGAAAGATCTATTCGAGAACTGCAGCTTTGGGAAGAGAAACACCGGTCCATGGATCCATGTTGCTCCCAATTTTCCCAAAAAAACGTCATTTAGGGCCTCAAAAAGGCTCTGGAAGTTCAGGACCTGAAAAACGGCTAAAAATAGTAAATTGTGCTACAATTAAGGAAACTGAAAAGCTGAAGGGAACAATGGTGACGGTCCAAGTGGACTTGGTGGGTGGTCACCAATATCCACCTAGATCATTCCTCCCCCCTTAGGAAGCAATGGTCCCCATTGCGTTGAGTTCCTCCATGAGATGAGGAAACTTCTACTAAACTTGGTCCCTGGTGAGCCACTTGCCCTGGTGAAGGAGTTGGCCTACTTTGACAACTCGATACAGTTGGATATTTTGTTGGCGATTGTGCTTGATCCATGTGTCCATGATCCAATTAGTTGCAGCTTGTTCCATGCAATTTGGATTTAACTTTGTGGGTGTGAGTTGTTGTGCAATGTCGGATGTGTCTAATAATGGTGGAAAGTATGGCCGAAGGCGGTCCACATTGAACACTGGGTGCAGGCTAAGGAATGGGGGAATGTTGAGCTCAAATGCATTGTCTCCCACATCCTTGGTAATGGTGTAAGGACCATATCAGAGTGGTTTGAGTTTCTGATAGGCTCTGGTAAGGCGTTCCTTTTGCAAATGCAACCAAACTTTGTCGCTCACCTGAAACTTGTGTGGCACCCGATGTTGATCATGTCGCTGCTTATACTTGGCATTTGATTTCTCCAGAATGTGATGGACCTGCTGGGGAATATGTTAGATGTGCTCAATGAACTTGTTTTCCTTATCCGTTTCGGACTGGACATGAGCTGAATCTGTGTGAGTAGTTGCAAATGGCATGGCCACATCGATGGGACATAGTGGCTGGAATCCCAAGCCCAGCTGAAACGGGTTGTGGCCAGTCGAGCTGTGGAGATCTTGGTTGTAGCTGTGCTGAACATAGGGGAGGCTCTCGTCCCATGTGCGTGGATGATTTGAGTTGTACATGCGCAGAATGCGTACAATCATCCTGTTGACAACCTCTTCCTAGCCATCAGTTTGAGGATGGAAGGCTGTGGACTTAGTGAGTTTGGTGTCCAGCATCGACCAGAGAATGGACCAAAATGTACTGAGGAACCTGCTGTCCTAATCTGAGATGATAGACTGTGGGATCCCAAAGTGTACCCACACTCGTTCAAAGAAGAGTTTAGTAGTGGCTTCTGCTGTGATATTCTTCTTGCAGGCCTCCATAATGGCTATCTTCGAGAACCTATCGACGACCAAAAAAACACAGTCATTTCCATGCTTAGTGGAAGGAAGTCCTGACATGTAATCCAGGGAGATGGATTCCCAAGGTTGACTAGGGGTAGGAAGCGGGGTATAAAGGCCTTGCTTCTTGATGGATGGTTTGGCAATGGTGCAGGCCGTGCATGATCTAATGTACTTCCCGACATCCTATAGCAGATTTGGCCAATAGAAATACTTCTGTAGTACTGCCACCGTTTTCTCGACCCCGAAATGCCCAGCAGCCCGACTGTAGTGTGCTTCCCAAATCATCTTGGCACGCTCACTTGAAGGAACATAAAGGTGACCCAGGTGGCATAACAAGGCATCCTAGAGATGAAAATCTTGAGCATGCCAACCCTCCAAGAGTGTCTGGTATGTGTGGCCAAATTCTAGGTTGCTTTTGTAGAGAAGTGGCCAATCAAAAGTCTCGTGCCCACAAGAGTTGAGCACGGTGGTTAATGCCATGATCGGTGGTCGACTTAGGCAAATTATCTGCAACATTATTGGTGCTTCCCTTCTTATACTTGATATTCAAATGGAACTGTTGCAGGTATGTGGACCACTTCTGATGGTGATCATTCTACAATTTCCCTTGGATTTGTATGAACTGGAGGGGTTGGTGGTTTGTGTGGATGACCATTTCCTTCCCCAAAATGTAATGATTCCATTGTTGGCAGGCCTACACAATGGAATACATCTCTTTATCATAAGTGGGATACTTCTGAACTGTGTCTGAAAATGTCTCACTGTGATATGCCATTGGATGCCCGTGTTGAGTAAGGACTGCCCCAAAATCATAGTCAAAGGCATCTGTCTTGACCTCAAATGGTTGTTTCAAGTCTGGCAATGTGAGCACTGGTGCAGATCAGAGGTGATCTTTCAACTCTGTGAATGCCTTCTGTTGAGGTTCAAACCAAAAGAATTTTTCTTTCGCTCCTCCCTTGGTGACTTGACTCAAGGGCCAAGTGATATGAGAAAATCCCAACACGAACCTGTGGTAGAAGTTGGCAAGACCTAGAAAGTTGCGGAGCTCTGTTAGAGTGGTTGGAGAGGACCAATACCCAATGACTTGGATCTTGGCTGGATCCACATGCACCCCATGTTCATCAATAATGTATCCCATATACTAAACCTGAGTCATGCCAAAAGTGCATTTCTCCAAATTGGCACATAACTTGTATTACCGCAGTGTTTGGAGAACCTATCGTATGTGGTCGAGGTGCTCTTCCAAACTTTGGCTGAAGATCAAGATGTCATCCAAGTATACCACTACAAATGAGTTGGTGAATGGGCGCAAGATGTCATCCATTAGCCTCATGAAGGTTGCAGGAGCATTTGTCAATCCGAAAGGCATAAACAACCATTCGAAAAGGCCCTCCTTGGCTTTGAAGGCATTCTTCCACACATCAGAGGGTTCGATTGGTACCTGGTGATATCCTGACTTCAAATTGATCTTGTTGAAATATTTTGCCCCCTTCAGTTGGTCCAGGAGGTCATCAATCCGTGGGATCGGGTACCTATTATGGACAATGATTTTGTTCAATGCTCGATAGTCAATACAAAGTCTCCAAATCCCATCCTTATTTTGTACCAACACGATCGAGCTCCCACAGAGTGATGAACTTGGACGAATGTGACCTTTCTACAGTAGCTCTTGAATCTGCCTCTTGATTTCATCATTCTCCAAAACAAAGCACCGATAGATTGGTCCATTGGGCAGCAGCGCACCTGGGGTTAGATCGATGGAGTGCTTAACCTGACAGTGCAAAGGAACCCCTGTAGGGGAGGTGAAGATGTCCTTGTACTCCTCCATGACCTTGTCCATCTGTAGTTTTCGTGTGGAGGGGCCTTGTATGGAGGTCGTGGCCACCGTCTTCTTCTTTCCTTGAGGGCGTGTCATCAGGAAAACCAATTTCCCAGTTTTTGAAATGAGCTTACTGCATTGTTTTGTAGTAACCAAAGAGATGGCAGTAGGCAGAGCTACCTCCAGTATCATGTACAACTTATTTCCCAAAGTAATAATAACAGCACGGGGCCTTGATTCACACACAGCATGTCGCTTCCACAAGTATGGTTGTCCTAATAATACATCACAAACTTCAAGGGGAGAAATGTCACACAATACCTCATCCACGAAGGGCTTGATGTTGTATGGAAGGCGACACTTCTGGCTCACAGAAGATCTCGTCCTTAGTGAAGCCACTCGATGGTGTATAGTTGTGGATGTGTTGTGGTTAGTAAGCCCAGCTGCTTCACGACCTCTGCCGAAATGAGGTTCTTTTGGCTCCCGCTGTTGACAATGAACTATAGCGGGGATCCCTTTACCCACATCTGGGAGTGGAAGAGATGCTCCTCCTCCTCTGGATCTTCGAGTTCCTCCTTCTGGATCTTTGTGGTGGCAACGGTGGTGTTGGGCTCCGCATCGATAATCTGCTTCCCTTTGACATTCCCCTTGTTGGGTTCTGACTCAGAGTCGGAACATGCATCTGATTCTGAAACCTTTAGCTCAGCCACCAGTGACTGCTTGGCTCGACACTCACTTGTGTTGTGAGTAGAGCTCTTATGGAACTCACACCATTTTTCCATGTCCTTTTTCGACTTCGTGGCGCTGTTCTTTGTTTGCAGCTTTGGCGGGTTGTCTTGGGCTGCCCCGCCTTGGCTTTGTCCTTTGTTCCGTGGTTTAGGGGCACCTTTCCCTTGCTTCGGATTCGCAGATCCAAAGTCTCACTTCTTCTGTTTAAACTTCTGCTCGACCTTGACGACATATCGGTATGCTACGCCGAGCGAGGAGATGTTTGGGAATTCTATTTCTTCTTGGATGTATTTATGCAGGCAACTGCAGTATTTGAGTATCAAATGCTACTCCGAATCCTTGATACCCAACTTTGTGCGAAGGGTATGGAAAATATTGGTAAACTCTGGCACGTCTTGGTCCCTTCCCTACCGCAGCGTGGTCCACTTTATGAATTGATCCTCATAGCTTTCGACAGGGTAGTACTGCTCCTTGATGGCATCCCGAAATGAATTCTAGGTGGGTGCGGCTAAAAATAGTGAGCCGGTGTTTTCATCGTTCTACTCGCAGTAGGTTTCCCACCAGTCCTTGATGTGGGGGGCTGCTTTGAGAAGAGAGAAAACAATCTTTTCCCGACTCAAAAATTCATGAACAAAAAAATAACCCTCTAGTAGATTTAACCATTTATCTACATCATCTGCGTCTATCTGACCCTCAAGTATGGGGATTTCAAAATTAACTTGTACCTTAAAGGGCATGGTCTTTTCAAAGTAGCTATTGGAAGCCAATGTGCCGCTTCTAGGTAGCCACTGAAGGATCTCGGAAAAGTTGTCCATCATCGCATTCCTTTGTCGCTTGAGGGCTTCTTCGAACAAGATTTTGATAGGATCTCCTGCCCCCTCATCTTTCTTCTCATCTGCCATGGGAGGCCGTCGGGGTTTGCGAGGCTAGTCTTGCAAAGGTTCGACCAGTTGAAGCCCTAACTCCTTATATCCCGACCTCATTGGGGACATGCAAAGAAAAACAGAGAAAAAGAAAACCGCTCTAATACCACTGATATGGATTTAAACAGGAACGCAACAAATTACATAGATAACCATAAACACAGATATGCCGTGGAAATAATACTTCATTTCATTAATGTAAAATATTGAAATATGTTTACAAACAGTAATGGAAATAAACCAGCTAGGGCGATGATAACTTATCTCTGAGAAGAGATGTGGCGGCTACATGCCTCTGAACTGTGTTACAATGAGGCTCGAAGGCCTATTTATTGTTGAGAAACAATGGAAAAGCCTAAAAATCCAAAAACCTAACCCTAGAAGACGAAACACCAAACTGTGGGCCCCGTTTGGGTAAATTGGTACATCAACTTCCCAGGGTCGTAACTTTGGCATACGAACTCTGTTTGATGCGTACAATATCTCGTTAGAAATATCTATCCGAGAAATACAACTTTGGGAAGAGCAACATTGGTCCATGGACCTATGGTCCTCCCAGTTTTCCCAAAAAAACGTCCTTTAGGGCCTCAAAACGGCTTCGGAAGTTCAGGACCCGAAAAACTACTAAAAATAGTAAATTGTGCTACAATTAAGGAAACTAAAACGCTGAAAGGAACAATGGTGGGTGGCCACCAATATCCACCTGGATCATGGGACAGCCCAAGAAGCCCTCCATTCGTTCAAAAAGCTACATAAAAAGTCCATTATTCTTAAAATTGATCTGTCCAAAGCCTTTGATCGTGCCTGTTAATAATCTCACCCATATCGGCTTTCCCCATGCCTTCATCTCCTTGATTATGTGTTGTCTCTCTTTAGTTTCTTACAGTATCCTCATCAATGGTGCTGCCTCTAGTTTTTTTCATGTGGAACATGGACTTAGACAAGGCTGCCCTCTTTCTCCGCTGCTCTTCCTTCTCATTATGGAAGGGTTTAACAGACTGATTAAAAAAGGAAGGGAGGATGGTAATCTGGGGGTGTCCGGATCTCTGATGTGTCAACTCTAACCCATCTTTTATTTGTAAATGATGTTCTGCTTTTTTTAAATGGATCCTTTAGTGACTCATATGCATTCAAGTCCATTCTATCTCTCTTTTGTATAGCTACAGGTATGGAGCCTAATCTTGAAAAATCTACAATTATCATTGTAACCTGTCAGCCGCATGAATTAAGATTTGCTAGCCAACAATTTGACTATGTGAGGCAAGACTTGGATGCTGGACTAAAATATTTGGGATTCAGATTGAAACCAAATGGTTATCGTATAGCTGACTGGGCCTGGCTCATCGCAAAGATTGAAAGCAAAATCAACATCTGGCAACAACGTTGTCTTTCTAGAGCAGGTAGGCTCACTCTGCTCAAATTGGTTTTGGAAGTAATCCCGATCTATTGGATTTCATTGGCCTGGATCCCCAAAGGTATTCTAAAAAGAATCCACAAATCTGTTGTCATTTTCTCTAGAGAGGCCAGAGCACAGGGCAAACATTTGCTTGGGTTTGATGGGATCAAATTGGTAAACCTAAAAAATTTGGGGGCTGGGGTGTAAAAAACTTTCAGTTATTTGCAGAGGCACTTGCTACAAAAATGGGTTGGCACCTCATAAATTCTAGAAGCCTATGGAAGGAGGTAACTTACTACAAATACATCCATTCGCTCTCGGTCTTGGAATGGATCCACAGCCCCTCCATTTTGTCTTCTGGTGCCTCTATAATTTGGAAAGCAATTACTCAGTCCCTCCCCCTCATTAAGAGAAGACTAGCATGGAAAATTGGTAAAGGAGATGAAGTGAGAATTGGCTTGGATGGAGTAGTAACATTAGTAATTAATGGACCAGGGGTTTTGAAGCATATGTGCGGTCTTGGAGCTCTGAGGTACTAGGGTTTTGAACAGGGGGCGACAGGAGCGAGTTGGTAACGATGGAGGGGCTTGGAGGAGGGAGATCCACTCCCTCCTACAGTAACGTGGTTTCAAATAGAAGCAAAGAGGCTAGTATGAACAATTTTCGGAAACTACTAGAGGCAGAGACAAAGACAATTGGCACTCACAAGCCGGGAAGCAGCAATTCCCATGAAAAGGAAGGGACCCACAAGGAAGCTAGGCGGGAAATGAATCCTGGTGACAACAGTCAGAGAACTGAGAAAATGTTTGCGACAGGACCCTGCAAGCCCAAGGCTAACATTAAACCCCGGGTGGTCCTAAATGATCCTGCACTACAGGTGCACAGAGACCATATGGCGACTTATGCGGTCATTTGCAAGTTCATGAGCATATGGCCCATGGAGAAAGCGTTGTATACATGGATAAGAAACAACTGGAAACCGAAGGGAGAAATAAATCTACATCTTGGCTCCAAGGGTTTCTTCACAGTCATTTTCACTAACCTAGAGGACAAAGACAGAGTTTTTAAAGGAGGACCCTACTTATATGCTGCTGCAGGCCTTTACATGCGACCTTGGGTGATGAACTTTGTTCCGGAGCGAGAAACGTTCACATCGGTCCTGGTATGGATTAGATTATACTCCTTACCTTTAGATTACTGGCTACCAGAATCTTTAAAAGTTATAGGTAACAAATTAGGGCATTCCATAAAGATATCAGAGGTGACTCTGCGAGGGAAATATACCTCCTTTGCCCGCATATGTGTAGAGATGGACTTATCGGGAGCACTCCCAGATGAAGTCATCCTAGAAGTTTACGATGAGGGATGGGTTCAGGCAGTCGACTATGAGCACATCCCATTCAGATGCCGTAAATGTCATGAACATGGGCACCTCTTCAGAGATTGCCCACTCAACAAAAGGGAGGAATACCAGAAAACCAACAAAGGAAAAGACCCTGAAGGTTTTACCAAAGTGGGAGGCAGAGGAAAAGGAGGGGGAAAAGTCCCAAAAGAAACCTAGCAAAAGCAAGATACCAAGTCATAACAATTTCGAAATTTAAGAATAAGAACGAGGAGAAAATGGAATGAACAAGAAACTAGAGGATTATCATATAGAGAAGGAAAAAGAGGATAGCATGGAAATCATACAGGAATACAATGGACAAAAGGAGGACCCACCGAGCATCATGGAACCTGGAAGGGACCATGAGATGACCCCAAGTGAGGGAGGTACGGAGGACCAAGACCTACAGGAGATCCTCGAGAGGGAGAACCTAGAACTAGAAAAGTTTCTAGAGCAAGGAATCAACAAAGGAATTGACTCTCTACCATAAGAGGAGTTTGACAGAGTACAACAGCTATTCCTCTGAAGGTCACATACAAAGGTTGTAGGAGTCAAAAGGAACTACGATATCCAGGAGAACAGAGGGGTTAAATCAATGGAGATAATAACAGGACATTCCACCAAGAACCCAGGCAAGAAAAGAGGAAGAAAGAGACAGAATTAACTACTGACAGAGTGTGGAAAACTCATGATTAATTCAAGTAAGATGAAAGATCTCACCAGTTACTCTTTTACAAACCCATCATTATGAAGCTTACAACCTGAAACATTAGAGGACTAGGGAGTAAAAGGAAACAAAGAAATCTTAGTAATAGAATAAAATAAGAAAAACTTGATATGGTGTTTATACAGGAAACAAAATGCTCAGTAGACAAAATCAGAGAAAGACATAGCAAATGGCTTATTAAGTATGAATACCTAGAAGTAAAAGAAAATAATTCAGCTGGAGGAATTCTCACTCTATGGAATCCTCAAAAATTTGAAATCCTAGATGCTGAGGCATCCAAAAACCACCTTTCAATGGTTATCCAACCTTTGGGGGACAAGGATTGTTACATGATCACAAATGTATATGGTCCTCAACTTCTGGAAGACAAACTCAAGCTCCTCACCTCTCTGGAGGAGCTGAGAGAGAGACATCCAGCAAGGCCCTGGATTCTGGGAGGGGACTTCAATATGATCAGATCTCTCACAGAGAAAAATGGAGGAACCAGAACACTTGGAAGAGACTCTATAGCCTTCCAGAACTTCCTTAACAATATGAGACTGATGGATATGGACACAATAAATGGTATCTTCATGTGGAACAACAAGAGAGGGGGAACTTACCAAGTAGCCTCGAGATTAGACAGATTCATAATCTCGGAGGATCTCCTTCTCACCAGCCATATCATGACAGCTTTCATCCTCCCTTTCGGAGGCTCAGACCACTGGCCCATCCAACTGGAAGCTTCCTTTATTGGAACCCCGAGGAACAAACCTTTCAGGTTCGAAAATTTCTGGCTTACTCACCCTGATTTCATCACTAACATTGGAAATTGGTGGGCTGAAGAAATACCCACCCAAGGCACAAAAATGTTCCTCCTTCATCAGAGACTCAAACACATCAAGAGAAAGCTCAAAGAATGGAATAAAAATGAGTTTGGCAACATATTCAAAGCCAAGAGAGAAGTGGAAATAAAATTACAGGAAATTAATCAAAGTCTCATCACAGAAGGCTTCACAGAGGAAAGGAAAATGCAAGCGGACTCACTTCAACAAGAATGGGATAACAAATGCCAGCAGGAGGAAATCTTCTGGAGACAGAAATCCAAAGTGCAATGGATTAAGGAAGGGGAGAGAAATACTAGGTTCTTTCACAAGTCTACCATGGAACACAGGGCACATAATAGGATCACAAAACTTATAGATCCTCAAGGAATAGAGAAAAATACTCACAAGGAAATGGAAATTGTACTGGTTCAACATTTTCAAACTATAGCAGAGGAGACCATGGAAGACAGATCTCAATTTACTAAAAGTTTTACTCAACATATTCCAAAACTGGTAACCAGAGAAGACAATTATAATCTCAACAGGCTAGTAACGGAGGAAGAGGTCAATGAAGCAATCAAAGAGATTCACAATGGAAAAGCTCCAGGCCCAGATGGTTTCAATGTAGACTTCTTCAAAACTTGCTGGGAAATTGTCAAACATGACATTCTGGAGGTGGTGGAGGACTTGAGAAAATCAAAAGCAGTTTTGAGAGCACGTAATGAATCCTTCATAGCCTTAATCCCCAAACAGGAAAAATCCATGACTCCAGATAGATTCAGACCCATAGCTTTATGCAACGTGGTGTACAAAATCATTTCCAAAGTAATTGCTAACAGACTCAAACCCCTTCTTCCAACACTAGTGTCAGAGGAGCAGACTGGATATGTGGAAGGTAGACAAATTCTCAATAATATCATTCAAGCTCACGAAGTGGTGCATTCCCTCAAGACCAATAAGCAAGCAGGTATGATAATACAATTGGACATCGCGAAAGCTTATGATAAGCTAAGCTGGTCTTATATCAAGGAAGTTCTTAAAGCATATGGCTTTGACCACAACTGGATAAGATGGGTCATGGCTCTTGTTACCACTACCAGTTGTTCAATTCTTCTCAATGGTTCTCCATCCAGAACCTTCAGGCCTTTGAGAGGCCTCAGACAAGGAGATCCTCTCTCCCCCTTCCTCTTCATTCTCATGATGGAAGGATTGGGCCGAGCAATCATTTCAGCCAAGGAGGAAGGAAGAATCCAGGGACTTAGACTCACTCTGAATGGGGACACATTGACCCATCAACAATTTGTGGACGACACTATGCTACAAGGCACACCCACAGTCAAGGAAGCCAAATCTTTCAAACAAATCCTGTCTGAGTTCGCAATGGTCGTGGGTACTGAGGTAAGCCTCACAAAATCTAAAGTTTTCTTTTTCAACACTGATATTTCAATTCAAAGAAATCTCTCCAGAATTATAGGCTTTCAAAGAGATCATCTTCCCTCGAGGTATCTGGGAATACCCCTCACTAATAAACCTCTGAGCAAGGAAGTATGGGAGTCTGTAATTAATAAATTGAAGGACAAAGTCAGCAAATGGACAAACAGATCCTTGAATTTAGCAGGGAGGTTAGTTCTCACAAAGGCAGTACTACAAACCATTCCAATCTACATGTTATCAACCCTTCCGGCACCAACAAGAGTCTTACAGCAAATTAAGAACATTCAAATGGATTTTCTTTGGGGTAAAGGGGAAGAAAAAAATAAATGGGCTCTGGTTGCTTGGGACAAGCTCTGTAAACCCAAAACTCATGGTGGTTTGGGTCTCCATGACTCGGATATTCTAAGCAAAGTTTTGGGGGCAAAACTTTGGTGGAGATGGCTAAAGGAAATAAAAAAACCCTGGGCTAAACTATGGAAACAAAAATATGCAATGGATTGGCAAGAAAAGGACCACATTAGAATGATAGGACACATAAGAGGTTCCCATATTTGGAACAAGGCATGGGAGAACAGAGCCTTAGTTCAAAAACACAGTTTCTGGGAGATCAGAAATGGGAAGCTTGCATGGTTCTGGGAGGACAACTAGCAGCAGGAACATAACCTTTGTAGAGAAGGACTGGACATCATCAAAAACGACACCATTAACAAAGGACTGAAAAAGGTAAGTGACTATTGGGATCAGTCAAGGAACACTGGTAAATGGAGAATTTGGAAGGTACTAGACTACAGTGAAGAGACCCTGTTGAAGACCCAAGCTAAAGTTCTGGAAGCTATTTTGGAAAAGAGACAAATTTTGACCTCTACCTCAAATGATCTAGTAAGATGGGGTAGAAACAATGAGGGCATCTTCAACCTCAAAGAAGCTAAAAGAATAGCTACGGGACTTAACTACCCAAACCCTGATAAGACATGGAAAGACCTATGGAGCAACCTGTTAGCGCTTGAGATTTCACCCTAGGCTGAAGAAGGTAAACCTTCAAGGCAACATCAAACCATTTCACCTCGTAGCTAGCCCTACGGGGTATGAGAAGGCTCTCTCCGGTCAAACTCGGTAGATCTTTCAATAGGATGAGATGACCCAATTAGGAACACTGATATTAGGCTAGTAAACTGATAAGGAGGGTTGATTTAAAGTTTTTTGGGGTTTTTGGTGGCAATTGGAGGGAGTGCAATTCAGGGTGTGGGGATTGAGCTCAGTTTTTGCAGGTGGGTCTTTGGGGCAAGGTAGGAGTTTGTGCTGATGCCTTAAGCTGAGATGGATGATCAAGGAAGAAAAAGAGGGAGCTAAAGAGGGCAAACAATGACTTTGAATCCTCTTTAGACAGTGGAAAACATAAATATTAAACAAAATTGAAAGCTGAGCATGGCATGCATGAATTCAAACTTTATCACTTCTTTTGTTTAATTGGCAGCAATAGAATAAGAGATGGAACACATAAACACACTTACAATGAAAAGTAGGAAACACACCATCAACACAATAATCCACAAGAATCCACAATGATGTCTGCAAAACCCTGGCCTTCCTTTTCCTCAAATTGCAGAGATACAAGTAAAATATACAATAGAGCTTCTCCCTCAAGAGTCCAACCATGAAAATGAGCAAGAGAAGGCATAATATAGATGATCTAACTCCTTTCCCCACCTCTAGGGGTCGAGCTCAGCTTCCTAGGAGCAGTTTGAACTAATTCTAAACTGAGCACTAGATAATAGGCAGTCAAAACAACTTGCCTCTAAAACTTAGGTAACCCATCCATGCATTTAATATTCACTATTTACATCAAGGAAACTTCTAGAAGTGTTAAAGGAGAGTAAATGTATACATGTGCCATGAAAATTACCCAACAATCCATCATTTACATGCATTAAGAGTCAACCAAAGTAAAAACAGTGTTTTGCAGGCCGAAATAGTCAAAATGGTGAAATTTCCCTGAGTGGTCGCGCCCCTCCCTTGGAGTGGTCGTGCACATTGTCAGCTGTGTTTGAGGGCCTTCCTGGTGTCCAAATCAAGTGCCAGATAGCTTGTTGGAAAGGTCTATGAGTCTACTTTCCAACCGCACTGGAATTTCTGAATTTGGAGTTGATTTGACCCCTCAAAAGTCATTTCTCCCAAGGCAGCTTTCTGCAACTCTAAATAGGGGCAGAAAGTCAAAAATTGCATGTATTTTGAGCTTTTGGAAGCCCAAATCTCCATAAAATTTGAAGTCCATCCATAGGAAAGTGCATTTTTGCATGAAAATTCCAAAAATGTAGAGTTTTCCCCGTTCTGAGCTGTCCCCACGAGTGGTCGCGCGCGGGGTGAGACCACTCCAACGGCCAAAACCTGTAAAATTGCACAAAAAATTCACAAATGACAAAATTTTCTCCAAATTTCTTGAAATTTGGGCTGGGAGTCCCCAATCAAGTACCATGCTCAGTCAAAGAGGCTTTGGCCAAAATTTGGAGTGGATCGGGCGTTTTCCTTCGTTTTTGTGCTTTGGCCAACCGTCCTTGGAGCACCTTCGTTCTCGCCGGTATTTTTGACATTTCTCTCAAACCATGACACCTGTGTAAAAAGTGAAAGAGGTTTTTCTTCCTTGTCATGTTGTGGACAAAAACCTCTCTCAGTTTTGCAAAATTCATCTTTGATTGCTCAGAAACAGCTTTTGAGTGAAACTTGTCCCGATGTGTGAAACAAGGGATTTTGTCGAAATGGAGCGAAATGAAGGGGATAGAGGGCTTCTAAATTCTTGGGGAAATTTTTGGGAGTGGGGAGGGATGTTAGGAAGCAGGGGAAAGTGGAATCTCAGAGATTGAGTGAGGGGAAGGGGTCGAAAAGGACAAAACACAGGCCAAACCTAGAAAATTGCCAAGTTGTAGCTAGAAACTAGGGTTTGTGCAAAAATGAGGAATTTGGCGGATCTAAGGGATGGGAAGTGTTTGATAAGGTACTTTAAGGATAGGGGAAGGTGTATGAACATCAGGAAACAAGTTTTGCCGGTGATTTGACCATCCAAGAGAAATTGCCTTCAAAACCCTAGGAGAGGGAAATGACCTTGCCTGGGCGCAACATGAAGCATGAACAAGGTGTAAAATGACTCATTAGACACTGACATGATAATGACAACCCTACAAATGATGATAAACTCAGCTGAATGGTGACATGGACTAACATTTGGGCAAACCCTAGACCTAATGCCTAGTGACCAAATTTTGCTTGAAGACTCACTGAAATGACAAAATTTGACCTTGACACTTCAAAATCACTTTGTAAGAGCACATTTGATCACTGTAGGAAGGCTGGAAAGACTGACACTAACATTTGCTCCAATGGGGATGGTAGCTCCTTGGAGGTGCCAAGAACCTTAGACCTCTGGGAGAGCAGACCAGTGCTTTATTCATTGGGCAATGGAGTCATAAACTCAAGCTGAAATGCATGACTGAAAACTGACACAAACTAACTTAACAACAAGACTAAAAATTGACTCATAAAGGACTCATGACTCAACTAGAAACTGAATCGATACTTAAACACAACCGACAAACTGACAATGATGCTCAAAGTGGATCTTATTCATCACAACCTACTCTAACAGTTTCATTCATCACCTGATTAAGTGAAATGAAACAACCAATGCAACCAAGTAAGTATTCCGTCTGCTGTTTGAATCCTCCACAAGTGTTCGCTTATGAACAACAAGAGAGAACTACTGAAAGGCAACTCTGATGGCAACTTAGAAATAGACCCATTGAATTATATGAATTCTCTATCCGCCTCCAATAACACTGCATAAGGATCTTGAAATTCAAGCACACTGGAACTTAGCTCATCCAATGGATTATTTCTCTTTTCCTCATTACATGAATGCAAACTTTGATCTGAGTCTTGTGATGAGACCTCTGCTGAAAATGACAAAGAAACCGGCTGCCGGATCAAATTCATATCAGCACATGTTTCAAGCTCACATGTGGTCAATGGGGAAAGACTTTGACTGCAAACCTCATCCAAAACATCAGCTATTGGATCATGAAAAACTTGAAAAGACTGCTGCAATGTATCCATTGAAAATGTATGACATCCTTCTAGCTGTTCATCCTTTTCTTCAGAGATTTTATGAAAATTCTGCCTTATAAACTGAAATGCTTCAAAACAAAAGGGTATAGAATCTTCCTGTATCATCAAATCATGTATTTCGGCTGCCACAGTTTCATCTGTAATCTACCTTTCAATTTCATTTGGTAGCTGCAAATCTGATGCTACAGGCTGCTCAAGAATTTTGTCATCTGTCTCATCCTCAACATTTACACTGAGAGATTGCTGATTTGTTATAGGCTGTCCATTTAAAGATTTACTATACAACCTACCCTTCAAAAACTGAAATGATTCGAAACAAAAAGGTAGGGAACCTTCTTGTATCATTTGATCAAATATGTCAACTTCCATGCTTTCATCTGCAACTTGACAATCAAAGGCATTTGGGGACTGCAAATCTGAATATGAAAAGACTTGAACAAGGTTTTTATTGCCTCCAAGATGGTCTAGATCAAGACTTGTTGACAGCTGATTTCTAATTCCATGGAAGTTGTCTTTAATGAACTGACATGAATCAAAACAAAAAGGTAAAGATCCTTCACTTACTTCAAAATTTGCTGCACTTCCCTCGTCACTGTCATAGCTGATATGTGATGGGTGATCATTATATTTGAGCTGCTGAAAATGAACCTCTTCCTCCCACAAACTAGCTGTTGGTTTATCTACAAGATTAGCTTCTGTTTGGAGAACATAATCATCGTCATATTGATCAAACCGAGGCAAATCATCGGTATAAAACATATCATCAAGCATGCAGGTCATATCAACAGTTCTTTCTTCGCCAAGGTGATCTACAAAGCAATCATTATCAGATCTACGACAACTAGGATAAGAAACAAAATGTTTTGGATCAGCAACCTGTTCTTCTTCAATCAGCGAGCCTTGAACATCATAAGCATTTCTTGCGGTGATCTTGTCCATCATCTCTTCTACTGCACTTACCAAAACGTCAAGCTTTACCTCTAGAGATTCGGCCGGATCTATGTTTTTCATCTCTTCTTCCTTCATCCTTGCCCTTCGGATCAACAGATGAGCCTCTACACTTACTGCACTGTTTTGCATCTCGTGAAGTGTTGCAATATCCCTTTCTCTCAGCTGAAACTCCATCTCCGGATCAAAGGCACCCGGATAGTGTAAGAGAGCAGATCTAGGAGAAGGTCTTATATCAGCCGGCATCGAATAATAAACTTGGTTAAATCTGGCTGAAAACTGTTGTACTGTCTCCCCAGGCAGTCTTTTCAGCTGGTTATACTCTTCTACAATCAAGAAAAGGTTCTGCCCGATCATCCACCTATCGAGAAAAACTTTGACGAACTGCTGGAAATCTGAGATGCTTGCATCAGGCAGGGTTTTGAACCAACTCTTAACTTCAGCTTGCAAAGAAAGAGCAAAAAGCCTCATACTAACATCTTCATCATCGACTTCAAAAAGGTCAAGAAATAACTCAAAATTCTGCATATGTTGCTCAGCGTTGACATCCTTACTTTCACCATCAAACCTCGGCAAGTATAGATCATAGTTTTTGGGGAAAGCATGAAGAACAGAAGGTAAAACAAGAGGCTTATACCGATCTAGAATTTTACAAGGTGTATGGGTATGTACAGCAGGTATATAATCGGACTTGGTCGCTTGGGGTTCATCACAAAATTCGGAAAAAGGATCTTGATCAAGCCCAAAAGCATGCAAATCTTTGGTATTCACAATCTTCGAAGGAAAAGAATTAACTGTAGGCTGAGGATCTCTTCTCAAATACAATATACTTTACGAAGCCTTCTTGAAATTCTTGGGAAAAGAGAAGAAATAATTTATGACAAAGAACAAAATGTCTTGGATGAAATTCCAACTTAAGTACCTGATCTGCCCATGTTGTCCTTTCATGTTTTTGCTGGTCGGGATCATCCTCCAGTGGAGTCTTTGGATCTGATCTTCAAAACTGATTTAGAGTCGCCAAGTGAATGATTTCAGCCTTTCAAGTGTCTGATCATTGTCCACCATCAACAATCAGATCTGAACTTGATACATGTACTGGGGTGAAATGCCAATGAAGTGCTACGTTCACAAGCTCACGGAGATTGACTGAAGCAGCGTTTATCTACTAACGCTGATGTAAAACAAGAGCGTTTTCGAAGGCTACCTGGCGTAACTTCAGGCTCCGTCTAAGACTTGCGAAACAAACACATCAACCCACAAACAAGTTTGTTCTCCCCAGTATGGTCGCCACTATGTTAGCGCTTGAGATTTCACCCTAGGCTGAAGAAGGTAAACCTTCAAGGCAACATCAAACCATTTCACCTCGTAGCTAGCCCTACGGGGTATGAGAAGGCTCTCTCCGGTCAAACTCGGTAGATCTTTCAATAGGATGAGCTGACCCAATTAGGAACACTGATATTAGGCTAGTAAACTGATAAGGAGGGTTGATTTAAAGTTTTTTGGGGTTTTTGGTGGCAATTGGAGGGAGTGCAATTCAGGGTGTGGGGATTGAGCTCAGTTTTTGCAGGTGGGTCTTTGGGGCAAGGTAGGAGTTTGTGCTGATGCCTTAAGCTGAGATGGATGATCAAGGAAGAAAAAGAGGGAGCTAAAGAGGGCAAACAATGACTTTGAATCCTCTTTAGACAGTGGAAAACATAAATATTAAACAAAATTGAAAGCTGAGCATGGCATGCATGAATTCAAACTTTATCACTTCTTTTGTTTAATTGGCAGCAATAGAATAAGAGATGGAACACATAAACACACTTACAATGACAAGTAGGAAACACACCATCAACACAATAATCCACAATGATGTCTGCAAAACCCTGGCCTTCCTTTTCCTCAAATTGCAGAGATACAAGTAAAATATACAATAGAGCTTCTCCCTCAAGAGTCCAACCATGAAAATGAGCAAGAGAAGGCATAATATAGATGATCTAACTCCTTTCCCCACCTCTAGGGGTCGAGCTCAGCTTCCTAGGAGCAGTTTGAACTAATTCTAAACTGAGCACTAGATAATAGGCAGTCAAAACAACTTGCCTCTAAAACTTAGGTAACCCATCCATGCATTTAATATTCACTATTTACATCAAGGAAACTTCTAGAAGTGTTAAAGGAGAGTAAATGTATCCATGTGCCATGAAAATTACCCAACAATCCATCATTTACATGCATTAAGAGTCAACCAAAGTAAAAACAGTGTTTTGCAGGCCGAAATAGTCAAAATGGTGAAATTTCCCTGAGTGGTCGCGCCCCTCCCTTGGAGTGGTCGTGCACATTGGCAGCTGTGTTTGAGGGCCTTCCTAGTGTCCAAATCAAGTGCAAGATAGCTTGTTGGAAAGGTCTATGAGTCTACTTTCCAACCCCACTGGAATTTCTGAATTTGGAGTTGATTTGACCCCTCAAAAGTCATTTCTCCCAAGGCAGCTTTCTGCAACTCTAAATAGGGGCAGAAAGTCAAAAATTGCATGTATTTTGAGCTTTTGGAAGCCCAAATCTCCATAAAATTTGAAGTCCATCCATAGGAAAGTGAATTTTTGCATGAAAATTCCAAAAATGTAGAGTTTTCCCCGTTCTGAGCTGTCCCCACGAGTGGTCGCGCGCGGGGTGAGACCACTCCAACGGCCAAACCCTGTAAAATTGCACAAAAAATTCACAAATGACAAAATTTTCTCCAAATTTCTTGAAATTTGGGCTGGGAGTCCCCAATCAAGTACCATGCTCAGTCAGAGAGGCTTTGGCCAAAATTTGGAGTGGATCGGGCGTTTTCCTTCGTTTTTGTGCTTTGGCCAACCGTCCTTGGAGCACCTTCGTTCTCGCCGGTATTTTTGACATTTCTCTCAAACCATGACACCTGTGTAAAAAGTGAAAGAGGTTTTTCTTCCTTTTCATGTTGTGGACAAAAACCTCTCTCAGTTTTGCAAAATTCATCTTTGATTGCTCATAAACAGCTTTTGAGTGAAACTTGTCCCGATGTGTGAAACAAGGGATTTTGTCGAAATGGAGCGAAATGAAGGGGATAGAGGGCTTCTAAATTCTTGGGGAAATTTTTGGGAGTGGGGAGGGATGTTAGGAAGCAGGGGAAAGTGGAATCTCAGAGATTGAGTGAGGGGAAGGGGTCAAAAAGGACAAAACACAGGCCAAACCTAGAAAATTGCCAGGTTGTAGCTAGAAACTAGGGTTTGTGCAAAAATGAGGAATTTGGCGGATATAAGGGATGGGAAGTGTTTGATAAGGTACTTTAAGGATAGGGGAAGGTGTATGAACATCAGGAAACAAGTTTTTCCGGTGATTTGACCATCCAAGAGAAATTGCCTTCAAAACCCTAGGAGAGGGAAATGACCTTGCCTAGGCGCAACATGAAGCATGAACAAGGTGTAAAATGACTCATTAGACACTGAAATGATAATGACAACCCTACGAATGATGATAAACTCAGCTGAATGGTGACATGGACTGACATTTGGGCAAACCCTAGACCTAATGCCTAGTGACCAAATTTTGCTTGAAGACTCACTGAAATGACAAAATTTGACCTTGACACTTCAAAATCACTTTGTAAGAGCACATTTGATCACTGTAGGAAGGTTGGAAAGACTGACACTAACACAACCCACACTGGACCAAGATCAAACTATTCAGGTGGTTGGTTCAGCACAAAAAGATTCTAACTTGGGAAAATCTGAGAAAGAGAGGTTTTGCTGGGCCATCAAGATGCCAACTTTGTGGCCTTCAGGAAGAAACTATGGATCACCTTCTCAACCTCTACTCTTTCACCTCCACCTTATGGAATTGGGTAGCCTATATCTTCAAGCAGACAGACAGGAAAGAAAATGACATCATTGACACTTTAAAGAACTGGAGGAAGGACTTCTCAGACAATGAGACAGTAAACACAACTTGGGCTCTGATTCCAAGATTCTTGATCTGGGATGTTTGGAAAGAACGTAACAACAGGATCTTCAAAGATAAATCTGGCTCAGCACAAAGTATCATAGCACAAATCCTAAAGTAGCTCAAAGAAATTGTCAATGCCCTTTGGAAGCAACCTCCTGAGAAACCCCCGGGTCATTGGGACGCTCTCATTTTGGAACTATTGGGACTTCAGTCTCATGTCCCTCAGGGTACAATTAAGACAACAAAGAAAATATCAGTAAGAAAGGCTTTCTGGCAACCACCTCCCCATGGCTTTTTAAAATTCAATATAGACGGAGCCTCAAAAGGTAACCCTGGGGACACTGGTTATGGAGGAGTCATAAGAGATGAAGAGGGCAACATAAAAGTCATCTTTCACAATCATCTGGGGAGGGCCACTAATAATATGGCTGAACTCATGGCCATTGAGCAATGCTTAGAGATTCTGATAGAGTTCAATTTACATAATACAATCATTGAGGCTGACTCGGAATTAATAATTAATTCGGTCAAGCGGCTAGTCACGGGCACTACACCAGACAAAGTCTCGAAACACTGGAGACTTTTGCAGGTCTATTACCAAATTCAATCGCACCTAAGAATTCTAAGAACTCTTAGTTTTGTTCATGTGCATAGAGATTCCAACAAAGTAGCGGACTGGCTTGCTAATGAAGGGGTGAGATGCTCAACAGACAACAAGTGCTGCTTGTGGGAGTCGGTACCCGCAAGACAACTGCGTGAGGGCTGCCACACTTTGGCCCTCACAGACAAGGAGCATTATCAGGACATGAAGGGGAATCCGCCAGTTGACCTTTAATCAAATGGAAGATAGGGGTTCGATTGCAAGTCATCCTGAGATTTGGCATTTTAGGGTCTTACAGTGGGTCAGAAAATTGTGATTATCTGCTCTAAACTGCGAGGCATCGGTTCAAATGGATGGCTCAGTCGAATGGATGGAAATAGTGCAGTGTATCCATGGTTTCCAGGTTATCGGGTGCCAAAGCGATTTCTGGGTTATTGGGCGCCCTCAAAACCCGAAGTGGTTTATTAGAAAAGTCTCCGATGCCACTCAGCATTCACCACGTGGCTTTCAAAGGAGAGAGAATATTGCCCTCATCGGGCAGGTATTCCACTGGCTTCTTCTCCGCCCGATATTTCCCTCAGCCGTTGGATCATGTAGCGGCAGATCAAGGGCTTAGGTTCAATGAGTAGGTTAGTGGGTCTGGGTGATCCCTAGCGGACCCGAAATCTTTATTATGTGGTCCCTATTCACCTCTTCGGGTCCGCTCAAAAGTGTTTTCATGTTTACTTGTTTTCGCTTCATTTTGCCCCTTGACCGCTTGACCTCGGTTCATGGTTCGGGCAGTGGAGGCAATGTGTTTTGCTTTTTCTTGGGCACTAGGCCCGGTTCTCGAGCAGTTGACTCTTTTCCCAAAGATAGAAGTGATTGCTAAATCTTTAGCCCTCTTCCTCTTTGGGTGTGATGTATTTTATGTAATATATTTTTAGTGACAAGATAATAGAAGGATCGACTCTTGCTTTAGCAAAAAAAAAGAGAATTGGCTTGGATGCTTGGAGCGGCTATGGAAATGGTCATATTCTTCCACATCAACTCTGTAATCATCTCCAAGACACAGGTATCACCCATTTGGCGCAAATTGCAAATGTAGATCAGGACCGATGGCAGCAACAGAGTTGGTTGGACCACAGGGTGCTTAACATCCCAGCACATTGGAGCGAGGATTGGCAGTGTTTCATTGGGGCTCTTGAGAATGCCAATGTTAGGATCAGCAAACAACAAGATGTCCTTATTTGGGCCCCTGACCCCATGGAAGATACTCCCCAAAAGCAGGTTATGCGACTTCCATGGCTGCCAGAGAAAATGGCGATATCTCCTGGTGGTGGTGCCACCTATGGAAATTAAAAGCCCCTCTTAAATCCAGACTATTCATGTGGTGCATTCTTATGGACAAATCCCCTACTAATCTTAATCTAATGCGCAGAGCATCCAACGACCCCTCCAGATGTAGCCTTTGTAAACAACATGAGGAAGATACAAACCATTTATTTCTCACCTGCCCTGTGATGACTTTCTTTTGGTCAAGGATCACTACTTCCCTAAATTTGCAGACTGTCTGGTTTGGGCAAAATGTAGGCAAGGCTTGGCTCAGATGGTGGTCAAAAGTGCAATCTCATAAAGACAAGAATCTGTCGTTGCTTATTTGTTGGGGTATATGGATTAATAGGAACAAATCTATTTTTATGGATGCCACGATAAATTGGGAAACTTCCTGTACAATGTTGATGGCTATTTTTAACTTGATCCCAGATGACCCTGTCAGCAAGCCCCCCAGGTCATTGTCCCAAAACTTATCGATTCTAACTTCCCTGGGGTTATTTTGATGGTTCGGCTCAGGCTGATGGCAGTGGGGGGGGGGGGGGCAGTTTTGCATATCGACAACCTTGTGTCCTACAGAATTCAATTTGGCCTGGGCAGGGGTACCAACAACTATGTTGAACTCAACAGCCTTAAATATTTCCTTCTATTTGCAAGAGAACTAAATTGCCAAAAGATACTGATTTTTGGGGACTCACAGCTCACTATAAACTGGATAAACGATGTATATCACTATCACTTGCACACACTCACAGACACTCTGGCTGATATCATTACTCTAAAGTCTCAATTTGATTCTTTCGCATGCTCATACATATACAGGGAAAGGAATGAGATCGTTGATTGTCTTTCCAAAGCGGCAGCGCAGCTGAACAGAGGACAATGGCAGATTCAGGAATTCAGGGAGGGTACCTTCTACCATTTTTACCACCAACCATTCATGGAGATGAATGGGCTCAACACTGAATGATCCCTTGATCATTCCATTTTTGGTTTTTGGTTCTATGTATATAATCTTACTATTATAACTCTGTTGTTTTTACTTATAAGACTGAACTCAGTTTTATCCTGGTTTTGATGTATTATTTGGACTTCTTTGAAGTTTATTATCAACTACATCATGGATGTTTTTGTAAAGCTTAACTAGACTACTTAAACTGCTCCTCAGTAATTGCATCTCATACATGCAACATTATACAACATATAATTTTCTTATCTTATTAATGAAAATTACACCTTTTTCCATAGAAAAATAATATATATATATATATATATATATATATATATATATAATTTACTATAATTTTTTTCCTAATCAAAATTTATATACATAATTTATTTAAATATAAATATATGTAAATTTTTCCGTATCAAAATCTATATATATATTTTTCCGTATCAAAATCTATATATATATATATATATATATATATATATATAATGAAAAGAAAACATGATCAATGAGCATAACACCATTCATTCATTAGAGGAAAAGCCCACCATAGCATAGCTACATGAATGAATGAGGACAAAGTGACTTTGGATAAGTGTTGGCATTTTATTTCCTTATTCTCTTCCTCCTTATCATTTAATTTCATTTCAGCGTCATCTTCTATTGGTTTGAAAATAGTATGGCCTACTAAGATGCGAATGAAAGGGCTGGAAAAAGTAAGTTTTATTTTATATATATAATATAGATATTAATGAATTAATTTCATTTAGTTTAAATTTATTTTAATTTAAGATTTATTAAGTATTGAGAGATTAAATCTCTTTTCATTCTAAAAGAGGTTTATATATTTTAAAATAGGTTTGTATCTCAATAGATTTAATCTCTTGGTGCTAGGTAGATCCAGAGTTAAAATGGATCTAAATTAGTTTAATTTCCTTCTTTGTATAGACTATATTCCACATGAATACCATGGGTTCTCATAAATCTGGAACTCAAAAACCACCAGTAAATTGACCAAGCCAAATTTACCTTATTATTTTAGTTTAAAATTATTTTTATTTTAATGTAAGGTTATTTTTATTTTATTTTATTTTATTTTGTTTTGATAGTGTAAAATTGTTTAATTTATGGTTATTTTTATTTTGATTGAATACTTTTTTATGAGATATTATATTACATTAGGTTACAACATATTTACAAGGCTATCACTCAATTGATTTGACCAATAAATTATAATAAATTTTTTTGACTATATAAAAAAATATATAATATAATTTTGATAAGATAATCTAAATAATTTAAATTGTATGATTTTATATTTTATTGTTATTTTTTAAAATAACCTATGTTATATTTTAATTTTGCATATGAAAAGAATATTAAATTTTTTCTTCAAATACATATAATAAAATAATTAATCTAATTCATATTAATTCCTTGAAAATGAATCAAAGTAAACTATATCATCAATGAAAACTTATAATCTATCCATTAACAATATATTTTTGAAAGATAAAAATTGTCTAGTACCTTCACCGGACCTTAACCTATTTTAACCAATCTAATATGGAAACCTATAATTTACCCATTAACAAGATACCTTTGGTGGACATCGAAATTGATGTATTCATTCATATACATATGTGAAATGTATAAAAATAATGATTTGTTTAAAATTACATAATGTAAAATTTGATTAATACTAAATTATTTTCTTAGTCGAGATCAAAAGCCTTAAGAGAGAGTCTCGTAATCCAAGCAGCATATATATATATTAATTTTTATTAAATATGATGAGATGAAAATTACATTATGTATGTGCATTGTTGTATTTAAAATATTTATTAGCTAAAAAAAATTCAGTTGATCCAACATAATGTGCATTGTTGTATTTAAAATATTTATTAGCTAAAAAAATTCAGTTGATCCAACAAAAATATGGACTGTAACAGTAAAAAAAACACAACCATGTATTTGTTGGTATACATCAAAATTCTCTATATAAAATCAGCAAATTGATCTCTCAATAATTAGTCTACAAAAAATAAAAATAAAATCTATTTAAATATATATATTATATATAATAAACCAACATAAATAAAATCAAGAGCCTGTAATCACGCTCTCCATGCAGGGCCACTAGAAAGACGCATATTCTCGATCATCTACAAACTCAATAATCTATCAGACTCCCATATCCTGAGAAGCGCCTTCTTTAGACAAGGCATCAACAGTCGAGTTTCTTTCTCTGTAAATGTGGTAGCCGTAAACAAAGTCAAATGATTGTTTTAAAAGAAATATCTCATCAAGAATCGAGCATACTGTGTGCTTGCGACATCTAGCATTATTTTTGAACCAGTGTATGACAATCATATAGTCATAAAAAAATTGTAATTTGTGCATATTTTTTTCTATAGTGAAGATAAAAAAATTAAGACCCATGAGCTCTAAGAAGTTATTTGTGCCTGCCCTAGACCACTTTTAAATTTGAAGCCATAGTTACCAAATTTGGCCGTATCGCCAAAAAAATTTCGTAAATTCGACAGTTCGATTCGATTTGCGAATTAAAACGGCAATTCGAGTTCGGCTTCGGTAAAATGTACTCGATATTAGAGTTCACGATATCAGATTCTTCGTTTGAAGCAATGAATTTTTAAAAGATGTAAAACAACATCCCCACCACAAAACCTCCTGAAAGTGTTGCTCCATCGAAAAAGGCCCATGGGAAAGACTGGTCAACGGATTCCTCAGATATAATGCATTGTATGGGAATAGAATCAGGGGTATCCAATAGATATAAAATTGTGATTGATTGGGCCACCATTATGTCAGGAGCATTGGATTTTTCCTTGAATACTTCAGCGTTATGGGAAATCCAGATACCCCACGACAAAAGGAGGGGAAGATAGCGGAGTTGTTTTGGGCTGATATTTTTCCACCAGTCCTTCCAAGCTTCAAAATATGAGGCTCTCTGCCACATTTGTTGAATGTTTAATTTTGCACAGGTCGATGACAATACCGCCTTTGTGAAGGTACAATAAAGAAACAAATGATTAACTGATTCGTTCAAATTTTTATAGAGTAGGCACCAGATTGGGCCAATGATGTCTCTCTTAATCAAGTTGTTCCCTATAGGAACTTTGTTTTCAAGGGCGCACCATTGAAAGAGGTTAGTTTTTGTCGGACACACTACTTTCCATAATTTCTTCCACCACCATGATGGGTGTTCTAGCTTCCTGTGCTAATTTAGAAAGAGATATCCAACTTTCAGGGCATATGATCCATGTGTTGCATGTGCCCAAACTAAGGAATATTCTCTATCCCAAATGCAGACATGACAAGAAATGAGAGAGGAGGTGTATTGTTGCCAATGTTTCTAATATATGTGAGGGATTTGTAACTATTGATGGGTTTTCCAATCTTGAGACCAGATAGTGTATTGGTCTAGATCAGTTATTTGAGCCAGAAAATGAAAATTCCCAGTTTGAAGGATAGCCACAAGATCTGAAGGCAACTGATAATGTTTGTTGCAACCAACCCATGGATCCTCTTCGAGTCTCACTTGTTCTCCATTTTCGACTTTCCAGACAAGGCCCCTTTTTATGAAATCGAAAGCGTGAATGAAAACTTTCCATTAACCGATATATTTGTTTAGATATATGTTAAAGATTTAATAAAAAAATTATTTTTTGTTATAAGTGTTTAGTGTTAAACAATGTAAACTTTGAAACGGGAACTATAAACTCAAAACGGGAACTCTGGCCAAAAAACCCCAAAAAAACATCAAAAACAGTGCTAAAAACGAAAAGTGTGTATACTGGAACGATGTTTTTTTTTTTAGGTGTCAATTTTGAACGTGTTTTAAAAATGGCGGTGACTACGAAATTTACTACGAAATTTTCGTGCAAAATATAGCTTCAAAACGAAAGTGATGCTACTGGAATAACGTTTTTTTTTTTTTAGGGTCAATTTTCAAACTTTTTAAAAAATGCTAATAAAACCAATTTTTTATGTCTCAAACAAAGTTAATTTTTAAGGAAAAAACACATTAATGTTTCTCGTAGAATATCATTTTTCTTTCCTAAGTATAAATTTAACATGTTTTCAACCACACCATGCTAGATACAAAAGAAATTGAAATTTTTTCAACTATAAAATTAAAAAACCATGACATTATGAACAAAGTATATCACTGAATGAAATCAAAAGTCTTTATTTGTATGTTGAATAAAACAGACATTATATCTCTAATTTGATATTGCATTGTAGATATTTAAACAATAAAATTTATCATACTTAAGACATAATCCAACAACATAAAAATGCTTCATAACTTCTCATTTAACAACATATAGAAAACATTAATTTTATTTGAAGATATGATGCATACATCAGTTATATAATCTGTCTTAAACAATTATTCAAAATCACTCATATTTTCTTGCACACCATCACAATTCACATCTTCAGATGAGTGACTGGATGCTGACAAAGATGTTCCATATTCTTCTCTTTCATCAACTAGTGCCCCATCTGAGTCCACATGCATGCCCAACATTCCAGGTTTCAAAAGTCTTCTAGATCTACGACTGGTTTCAGCAGACTCCCATGTCAACATTATTCCTTCTGGTAACAACCTTTTCAGAATCTCTATCGTCTTGAAGCGAAGAGTTCCTCTCTTTGTTAAATTGAAGTCATAAACAAGTATGTCAACATCCTCCAATTGTAATATGTTTGTGCGACGGCGATTTATATTTGTACCCTTTCTTTTTCTTTTTCCACCATTTTTTTTGTCAACTACCATCTCTGGCTTATACACACCATTGAATGGGTGTGTATTTGTGGCATACCAATGTACTTCAACACTTGTAACATCCTCATTTTCTGTAAAGACCTTTATAACTTTAGCAACCCAAAATGGATAGCCTTTGGGATCTCCATCTGCTAGCACTGCAATCATGCAACCCTCCTTAATATCATGTACTGAACCCCTATAAAGGTCTTCCATGGCTTCACGTTGTGCACGAGATATTCTGGAACCAATATACATCTCTCTTTCCATTGCCTGTGAAGAATTAATAATACCTTGAGTTTGTTGCTGTTCAACAATGTTTACTTCCTCTTGTTCATTCGACACATTTTGTGGCCAAATAAATGGATTTTTCAAAGGTATATCTTCATTGGTTGTTGTTGAAATGATATCACTTTGATTATTGAAAAATGACTCCCACCAAACTGAATCAGCAATGTCAAAGTACTCATATGTATATCTAATACATTTTTTAATTTCTTCTAGGCAATCAGAATAATTTATATGTCTATTCTGTCTGTGTGCATTCTGAACTTCACCAACTGATTGTAATAACAATATTTTTTATGCAAATATTGGACGATCTGGAATGAACTTCAAAAATTGCAAACCTGATGACGGTGCCCATTCTATAGTAGTTGAAAACTTCTTGCCCCATATTAGTGTTTTCCCATCAATTTTTTTTATACGAAATTGATGTTGGAAGCTAATATCATTAAGTTGTTCAATGCATTTCCCCTCACCATATGATCCTAGAATAAAACTTCGCATGTCAACAGTTTCTTCCAACACTTCAAAAGCAGGCTCTGGCATGTATGATTTCTTAATACATTCAATTAGTGATGGCAAGCTCCCAACTTCTTTCCTCCTCAATGTGACTGAAAAACGACTGAACATCTGATCAATATGGTCATGAGTGTGCCCAACAAGAAGGAAACCAACCTTTACCTTTTGAAAAATTCTCAATTCAACAAGCATGTTCAGATACCCAAAAACAACCTAATTTTTGTTTTCACGGCAAGTGTTGTCCAATTGTAGATACAAAACTTCAGGAAGATTACCAGACCAATGTGAAATCACATCATGAATTATGGTTATGGTCAGATTTGCATCATTATGAATATTTGGAGCTATGAAGTACACCCTTGGCAACATTTTCCCATTGAAGACCATACAACCGACCAAGTGAAACTGAATAAAATTTTCCTCTTGTAGATTTTTGGGTGTGCGAACAAAATGTGGTAAAAGTATTTTCTTCTGGTCCATACCATCAATTATCAAACCCAAATATTTATTTGGATTATCATAACACTTCTTTCGATGCTTGTACAACTTCTTCCTTTCATTTGTTTGTTGTTCGCGATGCTCCTGAAGTTCTTTGACAATTAAATCTACACAACATAAAAGAAATTCATTAAGAAATATGTTTTCATAGTTGATGACTATACAATTTTGAAAGTAAAAGTTATGAACACTTACCTCTTTTTGAGCCTTCACATTTGTCCCTTTTTTATTTAAGAGAAGCACTTGTACTGCAAATCCCCATCCTTGTCTTCTTAGGAATACGAACATTATTGAATTCTTTCTTCCATATCTTCACAAAATATTGATATGTAATAAATTGGCCCTGTCCCTCAGCACTTTCTGCATATTCTTTGTATAAGTTGTAGATTTCTCGTCTTGAAAAATCATCTGGAATATGTATTGTCTCTCTATTTGGCATACACTCTCCATGATTTGAAAAGAAATCTTTCATCCATGACATTGCAGTATTTGATAATGGCCCAAACTGTCTTTTATAACGTACTTCTGAATAAAATGTGGGATCCTTTTCCAAATTTTCTTGAATTCTCGAGAGACGAAAATTCCCAATTGAATGAAACATTTTGAAAGCTTTTCTACACAATAATAAATTCCTAATATGATAATCATAACCTGACAATGTAGATTGCATGCAGCCAACTAAATATGAGTTTTGCATGCTTTTATTCATTGACAAATATCTCTTCCTGCTTTCTAATGCAAATGTGAAATCCATACGTTTCAAGCAATTTTTTTGGCAACATTCACTTGAAATGAGAGCGCTGATAGAACTTCTTCTCGTCAGATATTCTGCTCTACCCCTTGTATAACTATAATAGTTTGCATTGATACGAAAAGGTCTGCTCCTACTCCTCGATACAATATTTCTTGGCAACATCTCCATCATTGGATCATCACTGCTGCTCTCATCCTGTTCTTCATCACTGCTGCTCTCATAGTCCTTAGAATCAGGACTAAGAGGACATTGTGATACTCCAATCTTTTGAAAATCATCATCCCGCGCTTCATCACTGTTGCTCTCATAGTCCTTAGAATTAGGACTAAGAGGACATTGTGATACTCCAATATTTTGAAAATCATCATCCCACGCTTCATCACTGCTGCTCTCATAGTCCTTAGAATCAGGACTAAGAGGACATTGTGATACTCCAATCTTTTGAAAATCATCATCCCGCGCTTCATCACCGCTGCTCTCATAGTCCTTAGAATTAGGACTAACTGGACACTTTGACACTCCATTCTTTTGAAATTCATTATCACACTCATCATCACTGTTGCTCTCATAGTCCTTAGAATTAGGACTAAGTGGACACTTTGACACTCCATTTTTTTGAAATTCATTATCACACTTTTCATCACTACTGCTCTCATAGTCCTTAGAATTAGGACTAAGTGGACACCGTGACACTCCATTATTTTGAAATTCGCCATCATGCACGTCAAAACTACTGCTCTCATAGTCTTCAAAATTAGGACTGAGTGGACACCGTGACCCTCCATTCTTTTGAACTTCACCATCACACTCTTCAAAACTGCTACTCTCATAGTCCTCAGAATTAGGACTAAGTGGACATCGTGACACTCCATTCTTTTGAAGTTCACCATCATGCTCTTCATCACCGCTGCTTTCATAGTCCTTAGAATTTGGACTAAGTGGAATCTGTGACTCTTTATTAATTTGAAATTCTCCATCCCCTCTTTCATCAGTGTTGCTCTCGTAGTCTTTAGAATCGGGACTAAGTGGAAGAATTGACTTTCTATTCATAGTGGAATAATTCCCGCTATATTCATCAATACGAATAGAGTTGTTACGCGATGAAGATGTTGATGGTGTATAAACCGAAACTTCACCATCAGAACAATCCATCCCTTTCAAATAGAAGATGTTGAATGATACAAATGGAGTCTCCTAAGAATATTATATAGCTTAAAGAATGAAATATTCCCTCCAAAATTATTCCCTCCAAAAATTTTCGCGAAAATATTTCCCTCCAAAAATTTTCGCGAAAATATTTCCCTCCAAAAGTTTGTTAGATTTATTTACCTTTATTATTTTATTCTACAATTCATTGAAAAACATAAACTAAATTTTTTTATGAAATCAATCACTGAAATTCAAATTGTAAACTACAACTTCTATATTAATTATTCTAATAGTTAAAGTATATAATATTTACTAAACAACTAATTTTTTTTTTTAAATTTTTATAATATATTCTAAAACAAATTAATCCCACATTCAATCCATTGTAAAATAACTCTACAATATTCGCTCTATAGTAATTTAAAACAAATTATCCCACATTAATCGTACAGAAAAACATCTTCGTATTTTCACTTATATATTAAATTTCGTTATCACTATTACTTACCTCACATCCAGGTTTTCTGAAGTTCGTTGAAAGACGTGAATTTGTGGAGCAGCTATATTGCTATCAACAACATATTCAACGAAGAATTATCGCAATTGAAAGGTAAGTTCAATTTTTTTTTCAAAATTTTCATATTAAATTAATTTAAAGTCGAATAAGATTTTTTTTTTTAAATTAATAATTTTTCCAAGCCAAAATAACAATTATGTCAATCGTGAGCATGGTGGGCCCAATCAAACTCAATCACCCAAAAACCGTGGGTAGGCCGTCGTCGTGACCCCTTCCCCCAACCCATTACCGATCTTTCCCATTCACCCATGCCCTCTTCCCCCTTCTACCCTACCCATGCGCTAGCCCTTGCCACTCCCAACTCACCCACCCATGCACCCTTTCCCCAACTCTTCCTTCCCTACCCTACAACTCTCCTCCCCATAAGCCCACCCCCTAACTCCCATTCCCCTCCAATCTCAACTCCTCCCCCCCTTCCTTAACGTCGGCCCCATGGGCCCCACCCCCTAACTCCTTCCCCGTGCCCCCTCTCCCTCCACACCCTTCTGCCCCTACCCCTACCCCCCACCTCCCCCCCTTCTGCCCCTAGCCCTACCCCCCCCATCCCCCTACCCTACCCCTGCCCCCCCATCCCCGCCCCCTACCCTACCCCCCATCCCCCCACCCTACCCCTACCCCCCCATCCCCGCCCCCTATCCTAACCCCCCCCCCGTCCCCCCCCCACGCCCCCTATCCTACCCCCCCTCCCCCATCCCCCCACCCTACCCCTACCCCCCCCCATTCCCCCCCCCCCTATCCCACCCCCCCCCATCCCCACCTAGCCCACCCGCCCCACCCGCCCTACCCCGCCCACCCGGCCCACCCCGCCGCCCCTCCGCCTCCCCCTCCCCAGCCCCCTCCGCCGCCCCTCCCCCTCCGTCGCCCCTCCGCTGCCCCTCCCCGGCCCCCTCCGCCGCCCCCGCCCCTCCCCGGCCCCCTCCGTCGCCCCTCCCCCTCCCCCTCCCCTGCCCCTCCGCCGCCCCTCCCCCTCCCCCTCCCCCTCCGTCGCCCCTCCGCTGCCCCTCCCTGGCCCCCTCCGCCGCCCCCGCCCCTCCCCGGCCCCCTCCGCCGCCCCTCCCCCTCCCCCTTCCCCGCCCCTCCCCGGCCCCCTCCGCCCGCGCAGGGCCACCCCCGGGCCGCCCCGCCCTGCCCGACCGGCGGCGGGTCGATTCCGGGATGGGGTAGGGGGGGTGCGTGGTGTGGGGAGTGGTGGGCGCAGTGGGGAGGGGCGGCCGCGGGGAGGTGTTGGGGGGTGTAGGGGGTTTGGGGGCGAGGGATGGGGGGAGGGGGTTTTGGGGGCGAGGGTGTGGGGGGGCGGTAGGGGGTGGGGTGAGGGAAGGGGAGGGGGGCGGGGAGGGGGGGAAGCTTAGGGGGTTGTGGGGGGCGCGTGGGTAGGGGCTCGCCCATGCTTGCCTAACTGTCTACTTAGCCTCATTATCCCTCACCTGACCTCCCGCTCGCCCATCGACCCGCCTGCCCGTTAGAGGTGGCTGGGCAATTTTGATTATACAAATAAAAAATTTATGGTATATTTTTGTTATTAATTTAAGTTAATATGTTTTTTTATTTACTAATTTATGTGTTTTTTTTAGGAAAATGGCATCAAGGAAAATTTCTGTGAATCTTTCTGGACCAAAGAGTCTTAAAGGTGTATCTTCAAAAAACATTGGTGAACGAACTCCACCTGAGCTCATGCCTACAAATATTTCAAGTACTTCAAGTGATAAGAAGCTAATCTCAGATTGGAAAAGTTCAAAAGAGGTGAAATTTCCATCAAGAGTCTGGTATGTGAAAGAAAGAGAGAGCACAACTGTGAATATATATCTATACATTGATATACCCCAAAATAATGAAAATTTGGAGGTGATGGGAAGAGTCATAGATATGTGTTCGGTACCAAACACTGAAGTTGTTTACGTACTTACAAAAGCTCCCAAGTCACATGAAAGGATTAAATACCGACTATCATATTCATTATATGACACGAGAGAGGTATCTACAAAGTTGTGTAAACAAATCGTAAATGAGATGACACAAAACATCGTAAGTATTGTTATTTGTATTTTTATTTTGCGTTTTGAAAGTGTCTCGCTATATTCTTTTAACTTTGTTTATATTAACATATGATATTTTGTTTGGCAGAATTTTGTTGAAAGTTGTTCAATTAGGTTGGGAGGCATTCATTTCATAGAGCATGATATCATGAAAGTTGTCAGCCATTTTTACTCAGTGTCAGAAGAAGATATGGAAAACATGGAAAATGTAGTAATTAATGATGCTACAAAACTACATTCAATGAATCAGAAAAAAAGGCCTCTGGTGGATAAATCTAGCAAGGGTAAACAAGTTACTTTTGAGGACGATGAAGTTGAAATTGACAATGAAGCATATGTTGCCATTACTGAAGATGACATTGGAACTGAAGAAGGTCGTAAAAGACCAAAAGTAACAATGCCCAAGAATAGATCTCTTGAGAATGTTATGACGAAAAAAAGTAGAGTTGAAGATCTTGAAGTAGTCATTACCAGCAGTCAAGAACCTAGTGAAACTTCAAAAGAAAGCAGAGAAATCATTACACCAGGAGCTGATTTAGATGATGGCATAATCAAAACAAAACAAAATGCCATTCGACAGAATTTGACAAAGAGAAACTTAATTGATGGTGGTCGTACATTTCAGTTAAATGTCAGACAAACCTATAAGGCAAGTGAAGGACAATGCCAATATCAAATCAGAAAGCCACATCATCTACATGTTCACAACTTGAAGACATTGATGAGGTACAATCCATATGTTCATGTGGTTAGTTATGTGCTTCTTGTTGATCCACTTCAAGTTCCCAACAAAAAAGCATTTGGTAAGTCAAAATGTTTTGAATACAATTATTATGTGCTTGGGGGGAACCATTCTGTTGAAGCTCAAAGACAATTGATGGAGGAATATCCTAATAACCCACGTTTTGAAACAATGAAATGTATCATTTATGCTGGTTTAAATGAAACAGAAGAAAAGTTAGTGGCATTGGATCATAATTCAGATAATGAATATAGGATGTCTATGACTTTGATCCAAAAGGTTAGATTTATTCATAGTGAATTCCTAGAAAAATGTGGTGGGGATAAGATAAATATTACTGCAGATTTTCGAAAGGAATGTTGTATGGAAATAGGCTATCAAATTGAAGAGAAAACCAAATCAAAAGGTGGAAAAGACAGCAGATATAGCGATTTATTCAAAGGTATTGATAACATTTTCCAATTGGCATTTAGAATTGGAGATATTTGGAATTTGATTGATGACATTTTTAGCATGTGGGAAGACATTGGCATTAAAAACCAGAGGGTCAAAAAGTCTAAGCCATTGATATGTAGCAACAATAAATCAGCTCCTGAACTGAAGCAACTTCCAAACGATATGACCATCATGCCTTGGAGGGCGATGCAAGGAGTGAAAGATGAAAAAATTGTCAAAACAATATTATCTCGTGTGAGATCAGGGGAATTATCATTGGAAGAAATGTCTGAAGAATTTCAAAAGTAAGTTTGCTGAATTATTTTTACTTATTTCCAGGATTATAGTTATCTTTTAAATAAAACATGTTGTTATTGGTAGTATTTGTTATACATATCATTATATTAACTTTTTCTTACTTTATCTATGCAGTCACAAAGTTTACATGAAAATTCAGGAACAAATGGTTAAACTGTTGAATGAAGATAGTTGGGATGATGTTGTACACAACTATCCAGATTCAAGTTCTACATCAACATTAAAAGCTTTTTATCTTGCATTTAAAAAGGTAACTTGATTTATACATTCAGTTTTAATCATCTGTGTACTATTTTTAATTTAAAACTTACACATACATTTGTTTGTTTGGTAAAAGATGAAGAAAGAAGATAATGGAGCACCAGACAGTTTCAAGACTTTTATTGAAAAAATAAAGATTGAAAGACTGAGAAAGCAACGTATTAAGAATGTTGTACTTGATCCAACTCTTAATCATTTCATTTGGAATGCGCTAGACACTATTCAATATCAAGTAATACAAGGCGACTGTGAAGACATTGCTAAACTCGTACCAAAAAGGGATTATGCCCTGGTTATTGCAGATATTCCCCATGGTTTCAATATTCCAAACATTTACTATGATAGTGACCCTTATACTTATCAAGCTTTTAATAAAGTGGTGGCGGGATTTATGGAAGTGACGTCATCACCATTATGGAGATTTGTGACATTTCATTCAGACACACAATTGGCAATGGTATTGTCAAGCTTCAAGGGGAAAACAAATTCAAGGATGCAGCTTACATGGTAAGATGTTTAAAGGTATATTTGATTAATGTTGAAAAATTCATTTATGTACAAGTTAATTGAACTTTTACTATTTTATGTTAAAGGCAAAAGTCAAATCTTCTTAACAATGAAGATCAACAATTTATAAATGACTGTGAGTTCATTCATATTGATAGTTGGGCAAAAGATGATAGCCATATGTCTATGATTTTTAATCGGGTGGAGAGAAAGAGTCATAGCCAAATACTGACTTATGATGCTGTTGTGAGAAAACTAACATATGAAGACAAAGAAACGAAAGGAGAGATAGTTAACATTTATCAAAAACCACAATTATTGATTAACTATCTTATAGACATATGTTCAAATGAAGGAGATTGGGTTCTGGATTTATTTTCTGGCTCAGGTAGGTTTTGCCACATGGAATTGAATTTCAATATGTTCTTTTTTTTAATTAATATGTCATTGTACTAATTTACTTCATTATTTTTTTGTGCTTGATAATTAGGTACAACACTAGCATGCTGCCTTCAAAAAGGAAGAAATTGCATTGCAATTGAGAAAGATCCATTACAATGCAATTTCATTCAGCAAAGAATTAATGCTCTTCAATTTCTTCCAGATGAAATGCAAGAAATTGGGTTGAGGAAAGGGGACTTTAGTGAATCACGTGTGGCAAAAAAGGCAAAGGAACCCCAACCACCATTGCATGGAATGTTTGGAAAGACATATATTGGGAGATTTGCAGACATCAAAGACCCATTAGAAGAGGAAATTGCGCAAAAGGAAGCAGAAAATATTGTGGAAGATGACAATGATGAAACTCTAGAGGACGAAGAGTTTGGATTACGTGACATTGTTGATTAAATTTAAGTTATACCTGGAAATTAAGCTTTGCAATGTTTTGACTCTGACATTTCATGAAAAGAATAATCAATGAATTAAAGTTGTTATGTGTTCAATATTTGTAATTTGTGATTTTCGCATTGATTTTTAAGTTAATTATTATTTTTTGAAAAAAAAGTTGTTATTATTATTTTTTTGACATGAAATTCATAAAAAAAACTATTATTTGACCATTTTTAGTTAATATTTTTGTATAAAAATTGTGATTTTGACATGTTAATTCTAGCAAAAAATTATCAAAACGTTTAGTTTTTTTGTTATATTTATGTTAAAAATGGTTATTTTTATGTCCATTGTTAAAAAATGTTGTTTTTTAGAAACAATTATTTCATGTGGATTGAAAAATTAATTAAGGATGTATAAATATGTAGATTATCTAAAATTCAAACTATCGACTTTCTAATTTAAAAATGCAAAACAATAAAAACCCCCCTAAAAAAAAAAAAAAAATTAAGATAGAGAACAAGAAAATATGAATAAAATGAGGACTTCAAAAACTATCAAATTTAGAAAATAATTTTTTACATTTCACACACTAGAAAATTAAAAGTCAAAAAATAGGTCTTTTAAAAAAAGGGTGTGATGCAGAATACTCACTTTTTAAAATTAACATGAAAATCACTACCATTCTAAAACTTGATTTCATCCTTGAACATGAAAAAATATTTTAAGTTCCAAAAACCATGTTCTAAAAAAAACATGTGTATTATGCATCACCACTTTTGAAAATCGGGTCATTTTTTTGCTATCTCTACGAAACGGGTAACAGTATCAGTTCCCGTTTCAAAGTTTACATTGTTGTTATTCTAATTGATTTTTTTTAATATATATATATATATATATATATATATATATATAATGTTTATTCTCATTAACATTTAGTAATCTTGTTTTTGCGCGCGCTCTGCTCTGCTCTGCGGCGTTGGGATTAGGTCTGCAGCCGCCGTCGAGCTTTGTCGCTGCCATGAGCGGTCCTGGGGGTGGGGAGTCCGCTCCCACCCCACCATCATCTGCTGAAGATGCATTCCGTAGCCTATTAACTCAGAAAGGGAAGAAACGCCAGATCTCTGAAGTGCCGAAATTCATAAAAAAGCTCGAAGAAATACCAGAGATTGCACTTCCAGAGGAACAACCGATTAAAATCGCTCTTGCTCTGGCTGACAGAGGCCTGGTAGGGCAGTTTATGGGCCGCTGGCCTTCCACAAAAACCACGAACGATTGGATTCAGCGAAACTGGAGACCTCAGCTGAAAAATAACGTGATTTGTTATGCTGTGGGAAGAGGCTATTTCATTTTTGAATTTACCTCCAAAGAAGATCGTGATCTGGTGTTCAGAAATGGGCCGTATTTTATGGGAAATCAGGGACTGTATCTTAACAAATGGAGCCCCGATTTCGATCCCTCTGTTGATGTCCCTAAGGAGGCGCCGGTCTGGGTTCGTCTCCCTAACCTCCCGATACACTGCTGGAGCTATCAATCCCTGCAGAAGATTGGTAATGGGCTGGGTCGTTTCATTGACAAAGTTGATCACAAGGGCCAATATACCTGCGCTAGAATCTGCGTGGAAGTCGATCTGGAAGCCGGTCTGCCAGAAGCGGTCAAACTTACAATCGGAGAATGGCAGCATTACCAGAAGTTGGACTACGAGCAGTTGCCTTTCAAATGCCGAACCTGTCATGAGCATGGACACTTCCAGCGAAACTGCCCAAAAGCTCCAACAGGGAACACGGTTGAAGAAGAAAGATGGAAAGAAATTAAAAAGGGAAAGGCTATTCCAAAGCCACCGGGGTAGAATAACTATGTACCATTGTGAAGCCACAATCTAATACAAAGGCCACTGCTACTTCTAAAGATGGCTCCTCCTCAAGAGAAAAGGTGGATGTCATGGAGACCCAAGAGGAAACAGAAAATAAGTTGAAGCAAGTGAAAGAAACTGAAGTCGAATCAATTGTTCCACTAGTTGATGATGGTCAGAGGGGAAATGAAGGCAACGAAGAGCACATCAGTCTCACCTCCGATTCTGAGGGAGAATCAGAAGAGAGAGATTCTGAAACTGATAACTCGCAAGTCACTCCTATCAAGACGACTAGGGGTCGGAAGTCCAAGAAGAAACAGAGAGAGGAAAAAACTTATCTAGATGTCCTCCAAGGCTCCCAAAAAACACTCAAAGGAATGATGAATACCAGATCTGGGTGTAAGAGTAACAGGGTTCCAAAAGGAGCCTCAACCCCCCAAGTCAGTAAATAATGAAATACGTCTCCTGGAATTGCAGAGGTTTAGGTAGCAGGTTGAAAGAGGAAGCCTTGAAAGACATAGTGAGAATATACTCGCCTGAAATCCTCCTCATCTAGGAGACAAAGCTGGAGGATCTTCTTCTCCTCTAATCTAGTAAAGTTTTTTGGCAAAAAGGTCATGGAAGAGCGGTTAGTGCAAGAGGCGCTTCTGGTGGAATAGCCACCTTTTGGAACAGCGCCATATATGATCTTATTCAAGAAAAAAGTAGCCCCCATTGGCTCTTCACTCAGCTCCTCCACAAAGATTCTGGTCAACAAGTAAGTATGTTTAATCTTTATGCTCCGGTATTGCCAAGCGAGAAAAAAAATTGTTGGAATTCGCTTCAATCCTTTCTTTCAGAGCAAAATCCAGGAAATATCATTATTGCAGGTGACCTGAATGTCACCCTTGCTCTTGATGAGAAAAAGGGAGGCTCCATTGTCAGGGACCCTGCCAGAGAATGGGTTGAAGATATTATGCTGGGCTGGGATCTGGAGGATATTAAACCTTCTTCAGGGAAATACACCTGGTCCAACAAAAGATTAGCCCCCAATCACATTGCTGCCTGTTTGGACAGATTCCTTGTCCACTCTTCTTTCCTGACATGCGGTCTTATGGCCACTTCTAAAATTCTACCAAATCTCACTTCTGATCATAAGCCCATCCTCCTCGAGCTTTCCCTGGATGGTAATCTAGGCCCCATCCCTTTTCGTTTCAGTCCTCTGTGGATTCAGCAAGAAGGATTCCAAGAGGTGGTTTCTGAAGCCTGGAATAGGCATGTCCATGGTTCTCCATTCTTTGTGTGGGAAGAGAAAATCAGGGGCCTAAAAAGAAGACTTAAGGAGTGGGCTAAAAGATTGAAAACCCCTTCTGCCAAAAGAAAAGAATCTATTAATAGTCTTGCTGCTCATCAATTAGCTATGGAGCACAGTCCTGTAACACAAAGTCTTCTCCAAAAAGAAGTCGAGCTGCAAAAAGAGGTTCACAGATCTAGCAGGGAGGAGGAAGAATTCTGGAGACAGAAGTCTAGGAATCTATGGTTACAGTCCGGAGATAAAAACACCAGCTTCTTTCATAAGCAAGCCGAAGCTCGAAAGCATTTCAAATCAGTTTCTGAGATACATTACCAAAACACTGTGGTTAAGGATTTCGATGGCATTAAGAGAGTTGCTTACTCCTTCTTCAAAGATCTTTATTCGGCTCCTGAAGAACCCCCTATTGATCCTCATGCCTACCCGATTGACTTAATTCCCAAGTGCGTTCAGGAATCGGATAATGCTATGTTGACTGCTCTGATCAGTATGGACGAGCTTAAGAAAGTTCTGGACTGCATGGAGCCTGATAAAGCCCCAGGCCCTGATGGGTTCTCTGTCAGGTTTCTCTTGACTTGCTGGTCAACAATAAAAAAAGATCTTTTGAGAATGGTCAGAAAGTCCCAGAATTGTGCAAAGCTGGGCGGTGGCATCAACTCGGCCTTTCTAGCCTTGATCCCAAAAGAGAAAGGCGCCACCGACTTCAGCAGATTTAGGCCCATTTCCTTGTGCAATTCCAGTTACAAGCTGGTCTCCAAAATAATTGCCAACAGGCTTAAGAATATATTACCAGCCATCATTCCTGAAAATCAAGGTGGATTCATAAAAGGAAGAAAGATATTGGACAACATTGTGCTGGTGCAAGAAGCAGTTCATTCTAGCTGCCAAAGAAACGAGAAAGGTATGGTGATTAAGCTCGATCTGGCTAACGCATTTGATAGGGTGAGACATGAATTTTTGTTCATTGTGATGAAGAAGTTAGGCTTCTCAATAGCCTTCATAAACTGGGTGAAGGCCTGTATTGCCTCGCCATGGATCGCGCCACTGGTCAATGGCCGTTCTACTGACTTCTTCCAAGCCTCTAGGGGCCTTAGACAAGGATGCCATTTGTCTCCACTCCTCTATGTTGTTCAGGCCTCGGTGCTCAGTTTCCAACTCGATCATAACCAGCAGATTCAAACCCTGCCTGGCCTCAGAACGACTCACAAGGTGAAAGACATTAATCATGCCCAGTTCGCCGATGACACCTTGTTGCTTGGAGGAGCCAGCATAATCTCTGCCAGATCCTTCAAGAAGGAGCTGGACATTTACAGGTTGATCTCGGGCAGCAAAATTAACTACCGAAAATGTTCTATCTATGGCTGGAACTCCTCGATCAAGGAGCTGTCAGATATTGCAAGGCTTTTAGAAATGGATGGAATTCGAAATTGGGAGTCATTTAAATATCTAGGGATCCCAATCTTCAAATCCAAGCCCAAAGTTGCTCATTGGCTGCCACTGCTCGATAAGCTAAAGAACAGAATCCAAGCTTGGGGAGCCTCTTGGCTAAATAATGCAGGGAAACTCATCCTTATGAAATCGGTCCTTATAAGTATGCCTCTATATCAACACTCCGTTCTCCTTGCCCCCAAAACCTTTCTCAATAAAATGGACAGTCTGTTGAGAAGATTCCTGTGGGAAGGTGGGAACAACAACGATAGAAGGCTCCATTTAGTGAATTGGGAGACTCTCAAGAGACCTCTTCTGGAAGGAGGCCTCCATCTGCGTAACTTGGCTGCTCAAAACCTTGCTTTGGGATCCAAGATCCTGTGGAATTTAGTCTCTGGAAATTCTAGCTGGAGTAAAAGAGTCATTTGGAAGAAATACTTCCAAGGGCAACGCCTGAGATGCTTGGATAAGCCCCCAAGATCTTTAAAAGGATCTCCGATCTTCAATCTTTGCAGTTCTGCTATGGAGAAAATCAGCCATTATCTCTACTGGATCCCTGGTAATGGGAGAAAAATCAAAATCTGGGAAGACTCGATTCTGGGTGATCAACCTTTGACTCAAGTGGAAGGTCTAGCCAATATCAAAGCTTGGCTTCAGTCCTGCAATTTGTACACTCTGTGGGATATATCTAACTGGAAGGATGACCCCGATAGACTCTGGGATTGTTGGAATCTGGGGGAGGTTCCCCTTATGTTGCATGGGGAAGCTTCATTACTGTTAGATCTGCTTCAAGGCAAATCTCCTTCAAAGGCCACTTCTAAAGACAAAAGAGGCTGGGGCTCCCTATCAGGCTCTTACACTGCTTTCGAAGGTTATAAAAGAATGATGGCTGTCCCATATGCTCCTCCTGACCCAGCTCAATGGAAATTTATATGGGATTTCCCCTCTCTCCCCAAAATTGACTTCTTATGTTGGACTGTTGCGCACCAAAGCATTCTTACCAGAGATAATTTGCGTAGATGAGGGATGGAAGGGCCTTCCAGGTGCCCTCTTTGCTTGTCTGATGAAGAAACTGCCAATCATTTGCTGTTGCTTTGCCCCTTTTCTCTAGTAGTCTGGAGGGGAGTTCTGATGTTAAGTCCAGCTAAACTTGACCTCCCAGACAACATTCCTTCTCTGCTCCGAACTTGGGCCAGCTTATCTCCCTTTTGCCTTACAAAAAAAAGTCTTCTTAAAACAAGTTGGATGTGGATCCCTAAATTCATCTGCTGGAAGCTGTGGTTGGAGAGGAATAATATAATTTTCAGAGGAGAAAGCTGCACTTCTAAAAGAGTTATTTCTAAAATCAAAGCTTTGCTGGGCGAGGCTTTGGAAGCCAATACTTCCTCAAGGAACGAAATGAGTCTGGTCAAAGAGGAGGAGCATTGGCTTAAAGAACTGGTTCTGAATCTAAAGGAAAGGTCCATTCCTCCTGCATTGGCCCATGCCAACTGGGAGATTAGGCTAGAGGAACTGGAGTTTATCAAGTGGAGATCGGCATTGGATGATCACTGTTTATTCTTTGCTGGGGCCTCTATAGGAAACCCTGGGGTTTTTGGCAGTGGTGGGGTTCTTCTGCGTCCTGGAGGTTCATCGGAATTGCGGTTCCATTGGGGTCTGGGCATCGAATCCAATAACAGAGCGGAGGCTCTCGTACTGTGGCAGGGGCTGAATCTGGCGATTAATAGAAATATCCTCTCTCTCTTTGTCTTTGGAGATTCTAGACTTATCATCCAGGCGTTGACCTCTCATAAGACCTCCCATCAAGTTCATTTAGCCACTATTATCAAAAAAATCCGGCTCTTATTGCCCAAGTTCAGTAAAATCTCCTTCTTCCACATATTAAGGAATCTCAACTCTCAAGCTGATATGGAGGCCAATCTTGGCTCCCTCTATAAACGGAGATCTCTGGTGGTCAATTCGATTGAATCCTCCTGCTCCATTCCTTAATGTTTCTGCTGATCGGTCTTCCTTTCCTAATTGATACTAGGGCTATCACTCTACTCCTCAATACCCTGCTCTTCGGGATCTCACCTCACTGTAATTTCAATCTACTTAAAACTGCGGTCTCAGGACTGTTCTCATCTCCTGTGAGTTTCCCTTTCAATGGCCTCTATTTCCTGTCGGTGGCCTATTTTTCAAGCGTCCACAAAGAACCTTCAAGATGCCATCTCAGTTCCAGTATTGACTTTTACTCTGCTTTCAAATCTGAAGCCCATTTACATTATTATCACAGTTTCTCATTTCCGAAAGGCTGCAATCTCGAATTGTATCTCGATGCGAAGCAAAAATTGGGCCCTGCGCTGGAGCTACTCCTCTACGGTAGCAGCATCTCCAAAGTAGACGCGGATAATCACTTTCCACCAATCAATTGCACCGTTGATCTTATGTATTGCACGAACATGAAATGCCCAGGGAAGTCTTCTGGCCCTTGTGCGATGCTTCTTCCATTGCCCTATAGCACCTCAATCAGCTTTGAGGGACATTCTCCTGTCAAAATAGGCGAAGCGAGGCGAACCTTTCTCTGCTATCTGTCTTCTGGTTTCTTTGACAGCAATTCCAAACAACTATCCACGAGAATCTATCTTTGTCATCGCTGTAATGTAAGAGCATGCGGCAGCTAGTTTGCCGCCCTAAATAAAAATATCCGTTATTGTCAAAAAAAAAAAAAACATTTAGTAATCTTGTTTATTATTTCTAAATAATTCATATTTTGTTATGTTATATTTTTATATTTTTTAGTTTATTGGGAATTAGTTTTTAAGGTAATACATATTTTATTGTTCTTAATCTTGATATTTCTATTATATATTCTTATTCTTTATTTTTTACTATAATTTTTTGGTTTTGACTTAATAAAATGGTCATTTTCTTGATTTAATTTACTTTATTTTTAATCATTTTTGTTTGATTTTTAATAGAATGGTACTTTTATTTTTCTAATTTAATTTATTTTTATTCTTTCTAACTTCTTTTTTTTTAAATTTGCATTTATTATTTAATTTATAAATTAATATGTTTTTAACCGTTAGTCAAAAAATCCTCGATGGGGGTGTGTATTGAGACAAGAGAGTGGTAGATGGATGAACAGACGGTACGAAGCCTGACTCTGGATGATCCAGTTGGCAGGCATGACACATGATGATGGCAAGTGTGATGACCACCCAAAGTGGAATGGGTGGAACCGAAACATCGAGAAGGCAATAAAGTTTTATATAAACTATCAATTCATTGTTTTAACTTGTATTTGGATGATGGGTATGGGAGTGGGGATCAAAGGGATTAAGGCAACAGAGTACGCAAAGATCATTGCCCTTTGCATGCCCGCTGGTGTTGGCCTAAACAGGGTGAGAAGCATTGATGGAGTGTGATTTTTGCTTTCAGAGGGTAGGGTCCTGGTGAGGGTGAGAACAATTTGGGACTTGGGGGATAGGGTCGACGACTGTGTTATAGTGAATTCCATCACTTAATTCTACATATAGGTGATTTTGTTGGGCCTGGAAGTTAATTGGGGTTCTGGTGTTTAAATTATGGTTAGCTATTTTCGTTGTCTTTCCTTTTTTCAATGGTGGCCCTTAGTCACCCTACATATTCGAAATCCATCAGCTTGCCACTAGTGTGGAGACATGGTCGCTCTAACACAACTAGGAGGAGATTGGAGAAGATGAGGTCGGAGCACTAGGAGGCTTGTGTGCTCGATGTGCTCAGTTGAGCGTGATCTCAGGGTGAATTGGCAGGAGGAGACTCAAATTTGGTGGGTGAGGCCTGCTTGTGTTCTTTGTGCTTGTAAATACGGTGGAGTGGGTCAGAGGCACTGCCCTTGAATCGACTTGGCGTCATGTTGAGGCAGGGGAGGATGGATCGGCGTGGAGTTGGCCACCGCGGGCATCTTGGGGACTGGGTTGTGTGAGCAGAGGAGCAAGAAGAGGAGGGTGGAATTCCAGAGGAATAGGTTGCTAGGAGTCTCGCCCCATCACCGGGGATAATGGTGCAGCCCCAGACATTGCAATCAATTGCTGAAAAATTGTGCAGTATCCATGAAATCTTGGACATCCGCCAGGAGAAAAGGTACAATGACCAGAATGAGGTAATATATTTCTTATATAAATGATTTGTAGTTTTCTCAAGGTGAAATCTTGGATGACCTAGCTTCAGTTCATCATATCCGGTGTAGGTATGAAGAAAGGTTGGATGAAATAGAAGCAAAGCTGGAACATATTGATTTTCATGTTCATGAGGGGCATGATCAGCCTGTGGCCCCTAGAAATGCTCAGATGTTGATCCCTCCAATGTAATATGGTTGTGGTTGGTAGTTTTTTATGTTATGGCTGTATTGTGGGTGATAGGACTAGTTTGTCTTTGGGCTTCTTGTAAAAACAGTCTTTATGTTTCATTGCACTGCTCTCTTGGCCAAACAATATGGTTGGAGTGAGGCTGGGAGAGAAAAGAAATTTTGGCACAGATGTAATCGATTTTTGATGAATTAATATAAGCACTCCAATTGACCAAAAAAAAATGATATGTTGGTTGTGGAGCTTGATTATCTTCCTGATTGTTCAGAGGTTCTTTGTTTCAGCCATGTTGGATCCTTGTTCTTAATGGGGTGGAAACGTCACCCGTTTAATCGCCGTAGGGGGGGGGGCAACGACGCATTTTATGAGCCCCCCCTTGGCAGGGGTTCGGGTGCGAAGCTAAAAATAGATGAAAATTTGCCTTGTAAAATATTGTAATTTCGTAGTCAATCTGGGTCATTCATTAGGCAGATGATCTGATGGTAGAAGTTATGTTAATTTAGGCTTTTTTCCCTAGAAGGAAACCCTCAGATTATATGAAGGAATTGTATTGTGGTTGTGTATTATTATTCTGAGTGAGAAAGAGAGAGGAGATTGTGTGAGAGCGAAGAGGAAATTACAACAGATATGTTGTAGGTTGTATCTCTTCATTTTGCTAGATAATATAAAAGGAAGGATTGATTGTTTACCTATGGATGTAGCCCAAATTGGTTGAACCACATATATTTGTGTCTCTCTTGCTTTATGCGTTTCTATATTTGTGTTTATGCAATATTTTATGTGTTTCATTGCTCCTTTAATTAATTTTTAACAATTGGTATTAGAGCTGAAGGTCTATTTGGATGATAAACTCGCAAGAGAGAAGGGTTCCTGGTTCGAGTAGGAGCAATGGTGGAAGATGGTAGGTTTAAGGTCGAGAAATTTAACGACAAAAACTACCAGTTGTGGAAGATGCAGATGGAAGATTATTTGTATCAGAAAGATATGTACCTAGCATTGAGTGGAAAGACAAAGAAGTTGACGGGTATGTTGAACGAAGAATGAGAGATACTTAACAAAAAAGCATGAGGAACAATATGGTTGTGCCTGGCGGCATCAGTAGCCTTCAATATTTCGAAGGAAACGACAACGGAAGGTCTAATGAGGGCCTTGGTGAAACTATATGAAAAAACCTCAACCTCGAATAAGGTATTTCTCATGAAGTGTTTGTTTAATATGAAGATGTCAGAAGGTGGATCTATTGCTGATCATTTAAATTAGTTTAATACGGTTACCAGTCAGTTAAGTTATGTAGGGGTAAATTTTTATGATGAAATTAGGGCTCTGTTATTTCTGTGCTCAATGCTAGAAAGTTGGAATGGCTTGGTTATGGCTATAAGTAACTCTAGCTCTCGATCTAGTACTTTAAATTTTGATGATGTTGTTGGTGCCATCCTTAGAGAGGAAATGCGATGGAAAATATCCGGTGAGACATCAAGTAATTATTTGACTGCAGAGACTAGGGGAAGAAAAATGGAAAGAGGAAGGAGCCCAAGAAATCACAGTAAGTCAAGAAAAGGTAGATCCAAATCTAGATCAGGGATAGTCACGTTGGAAATGCGGGAAGAAAGGACACCTCAAGAAAGACTGCAAATCTCATAAGGGAAAAGGAGATGGACAACAAGAGAACAATCATGAAGCGAATGTGACCGGTGATGTGTTGCAATATTCTTTGATTCTTTCATTAGAGAATATTATTGATGCCTGGGTGGTAGATTTAGGGGCCTCATTCCATGCCACATCTGATAGGAAACATTTTCATGACTATGTTCAAGGAGATTTTGGACAGGTTCGTATGGGTGATGATAAACCCTGTAAAATCATTAGAATAGGTAATGTCTTTATAAAGAAACAAAATGGAAACCAATGGCTATTGAAGGAGGTAAGACATATTTCATATCTAAAGAAAAATCTAATTTCAACAAGGCAGTTAGGTGGTGAAGGTTGTATAACTACATTCACAGACAAAACCTAAAAGGTCACTAAAGGAGCCATGGTAATAACAAAAGGAGAAAAGATTGGTATGTTGTATTTATGCAATGGTATTTATAATTATGTTAATGCTTTAACCTCCAAAGGAGAAGATATGACATTATGGCATCATAGGCTCGGGAACATGAGTGAGAAAGGGATGCAAATTATTCACTCAAGAAATTTGTTGCTAGGTTTGAAGCATGTTGATTTGGATTTCTGTGAAAATTGTGTTTATGGAAAACAGAAGAGAGTTAAATTTATCAAAGTTGGGAAAGAAAAGAAGAGCAAAAAATTAGAGATTATGCATACATATGTATGGGGACCTTCTTAAGTATCATCTCTCTGTGGCTCTCGCTATTATGTTACTTTTATTAATGATGCAACTAGAAAAACTTGGATTTATTGTATTCGAAATAAATCTAATGTATTTGATACTCTCAAGAAATGGAAAGCTTTGGTTGAGAATCAGACAGGAAAGAAGTTGAAGTGTCTCAGATAAGACAATGGATGTGAATGTTGCAGCAAAGAGTTTGATAACTATTGTTCAAAGCATGGAATTCAAACAAAGAAGACAGTTCCAGGAACACCATGGGAAAATGGTGTGTCATAAAGGATGAACATGGAAATCATGGAGCGTGCAAGGTGCATGAGATTGCATGCAGGAATTCCCTTACAATTTTGAGCATATGTTATAGATATTGTCATTTATCTAATAAACAACAGGCCTTCTTGGATGGTGTTATTCCAGAGGATGCATGGACAGGGAAAAAGGTAAAGTACTCATTTTTAAATACTTTTGGTTGTGAAGCTTTTTTCCACATCAATAAAGAAAATACAACAAAGCTTGAGGAAAATCAAAGAAATGTACTTGTATTGGATATGGTGTAAATGATTTTGATTATCGCTTATATGATTATTTAAATCACAAAACCATTAGGAAAAGAGACGCCATATTCAATGAAAAGGTCATGTATAAGGATCAGATGCAGGAAAAGAAACAAGAAAATGAAAACAAAGAATACACAGTGTTTGATGAGATAACATAAAAAGTAAAGGTTCCTAAAAATCATAATGATCGTCAGCCACAACAAAAACAACAACCACAATAGCAACATGCACCTCAAACACCTGAAAGTGGTGTTAGAAGATCTACTAGGATAAGTAGACCCCCTGAATGATACTCTCCTTCATTATATTATGTATTATTGGCTGGTTATGGTGAACTAGAAAGATATGAAGAAGAAATGAAGGTAAAAACCAAGAAGTGGGAGCAAGCCATGGAAGAAGATATGGACTCCTTGATGCATAACCAGACTTGGGACTTAGTCAAGTTGCTTGCGAGTAAAATAACATTGCAGAATAAATGGGTTTACAAGTTGAAGGAAGAAGATGGAGAAAAACAAAGGTATAAAGCTAGACTTGTGGTGAAGGGGTTTTAACAAAATAAAGGTATAGACTTTGATGAAAATTTTCTCCTGTTGTTAAAATGACTTCAATTAGAACTATTTTAAGTCTAGTGGCAGTAGAAGATTTGCATCTTGAGAAGTTAGATGTAAAGACAACCTTTCTTCATGGGGATTTGGACGAAGAAATATATATGCAACAACCACAAGGGTATGAGGTCAAAGGGAAGGAAAAATTAGTGTGCAAATTGAAGAAGATTTTGTATGGCTTAAAACAGAATCCAAGGTAGTGGTATCTAAAATTTGACAGGTTTATGTCTAAACAAGTTTATAGTAGATGTCACTCTAACCATTGTGTTTATCTTAAAAGGAAAAATGATGGCAGCCATATTATATTGCAATTGTATGTAGATGACATGCTTGTTGCAGGGTCTAACATGCAAGAAATAAATGTGCTCAAAAAAAAATTGGAAAATTCATTTGCAATGAAGGATTTGGGTGTTGCAAAACAAATCCTTGGTATGAGAATAATTAGAGACAAGAAAAATCACAAATTAACATTGTCTCAGAGTGAGTACATAGAAAAGGTGTTGGAAAGATTTAATATGCAGAATGCAAAACCAGTTAGTACACATTTGGATAGCCATTTAAAACTACGTAAGGAGATATGTCCCAAGGCTTAGGAAGAAATGGATTATATGTGTAAAGTTCCTTATGCATCAACAATTGGAAGCTTAATGTATGTAATGGTCTACACAAGGCTTGATATTGCACATGCAGTGAGAGTTGTAAGTAGGTATATGAACAATCTAGGAAAACAACATTGGATGGTAGTGAAGTGGATTCTCAGGTATTTGAGAGGTACCACAAATAAGGCATTATGCTTTGGTGGTTCAAACATTTCTCTACAAGGATATGTTGATGCGGATATGGCATGTGATATAGATAACAGGAAGAGCACCACAAGGTATGTGTTTACTCTAGGTGGAACAACTATTAGTTGGGTTTCAAAATTGCAAAACAATGTTGCACTTTCAACAACAGAAGCAGAGTATGTTGCTGCTACAGAGGCTAGTAAAGAAATGATTTTGATGCAAAGGTTTATGGATGAATTGGGTAAGAAGTAGGAGATGGGCAGGTTATACAGTGACAGCCAGAGTATCATACATCTTGCAAAGAACTCGGCATTTCACTCCAAGGCTAAACATATACAGCTCAAGTACCATTTCATACAGTCAGTTTTGGAAGATGGACAGTTGAAGTTGGAAAATATACACACTAGCCAGAATCTTGCAGATATGTTAACAAAAGTTGTAACCAGGGAGAAAGTGAGATTCTACTCAGTTTCTATTGGTCTTCAAGTATGATGGTGAAGATGAGAAACAAACAGGTCCAAGTAGAGTCATTGTCCAGCAAGTGAAGCAACGATGGAGTTTATATAATCAGTCTCCAAGTGGGAGATTGTTTAGAGGTTCTTTGTTTCAATCGTGTTGGATCCTTGTTCTTAACGGGGCGGCAATGTCGCCCGTTTAATCAACACCCCACCACCCCCCCGACAAGGGTTCAGGGGCACTCGAAGCTAAAAATAGATGAAAATTTTCCTTGTAAAATATTGTAATTTCGTAGTCAATCTGGGTCATTCATTAGGCATATGATCCGACGGTAGAAGTTATATTAATTTAGGGTTTTTTCCCTAGAAGGCAACCCTTAGTTTATATGAGGGAATTGTATTGTGGTTTTGTATTATTATTCTAAGTGAGAAAGAAAGAGGAGACCATGTGAGAGCAAAGAGGAAATTACAACAGATCTATCGTAGGTTGTATCTCTTCCTAAGATCAAACTCTCCATATTGTTTTGATGATGACCCACACTAAGTAGTTCGAAATGCATCGACACACTATTTCTCATGTGATTTTTACTGAAATATTTTCATTATACAAAATTTGGATCATAGATTCTGAGAAAAAAATATGATTAAATTTATTAAATTAGTTGTATTTTATAAATAGGGATTTGTAATTATTTGTGTTATTAGAAAGTTTCTTTTAGCCATCTAGTTGACTTCCAACTCTAAAATTTAAATTCTTGCCGACCTAGTTGCCACAATTGTCTTTCTTACTTGCATCAATATCCTAAACCTATAAATATTCATCAACCATTTAATTTATATAATTTTACTAGTTAAAATTTATTTATAATCACTTGTAACAAATAATTAAAATTAATGATACTCATAACAACCATTCTAATTTAACCTAGTCTCATAATTAATAACCTTGTAGCTAAAAAAATCATAATGACAAAATTCAACAATGTTACGGACTTAGAAAGTCTACCCACTTGATTCAACAATGTCACGTATATAAAATTCTATCCACGTATTGATTCGCATCCTATATAGTTGTATTTATTTAATATTATATTATATTTATATTTATTTAAAAGAAAAACATTGCACTTTAAAATAAATATATTTAATTGAAAAAAAATGAAATATTTAAATTAATTTAATATATTATTAATAATTGCTCATGAGGTGTAGAATAGATTGTGATGGCATATATTGTTAAGTCACTCCGTGATGCGAAGGTCACTGGTTCGACAATTTATGGGCAAAAATCCAGTCATGTTAAGCATTGGTGTGGCCTAGGTCAGGTAAGATTCCCAACTAATTTTGATGACTTATTTCTCAAACCACAAATCAAGCCTAAAGTCAAACTCAGACATAAATACTTACCAGAATCATTGATATACAAAGCCATATCGTCGTTTCCCTTTCTTATATATATAAAATAAATATCTTTAAAAAAATCCTTTTTCAAAAATATTTTTTTTTCAAGTATAAATTACATTTTTTCAAAATACTTAAAATCCTTGAAATTTAAAATAATAAACAATATTATAACATAATAAAAAATTCAAAATTTTCAAAAATATATATTGTAATGAAGTAAATAAATAAAATAAAATCTAAAAATTAATGTCAAATCTCTCTCACATATATTATACATATAATTTAAATTAAATTAAATCATCAATTAAATTAAATATTCACTTCGTAATAACTTCAAATTACACGTATATATTAATGCTACATATATAATATAAATTCAAATCATTAATTAAATTAAATATTCACGGAGGAAATATCAAATTTATTAAAATACAATTTTTTAAAATAATTTTATCTCTTTTTATACTTAATAAATCCAAAACTAAAATAAATTTATATTAATTAAATTGACAAATAATAAATTAGAAAAAAACATAATCACAATTAAAATAAACATAGGAAATATCAAATTTAGTAAAATACATTTTTTTTAAATAATTTTATCTCGACTTAGTTACCGGAGAATCTATAGTATGAACCATTTTTCGTCAACGTTTCAAATCCCAATGGGGATCCATCATCGGGACTTTATGAATGATGATATAAGAAGAGCTTATTTGAAGGATAGAAATAGTTATGAGGAGAATAGATTTAAGGATCAGCTCAATGTCGGCTTGATTTTATAAGAAGGTCATAAACCCCACCCTAGAAGATCAAAAGTATCTCTCTATTTTAACTAGCTCAAAGAAGAAAATTAATATAGCAAAGATTAGAACGAATTCTCATGATCTCCATAGTGAAACAGGTCGTTGGGCAGTTCCTAAAACGCCATGGATGGAAAGAATTTTCCATATATGTGAGAATAGGAACATCGAGGATGAAAACCACTTCCTCTTAGAGTGCCACGTGTACAATCACATTAGATCTCAGTTTCACAATCTTTGTTACAATACTGACCTTCCTAGCCTTTTACAATGTCAAAATTATAGTGAGTTCGGGAGGCTTCTCTCCAAGCTTTTTGAGCATAGGAATAAAATCTTAAATCAAAATAAATAATTTGTTTCTTTAGGTCCGATAGACCATTGTTTGGTCAGTGGACGTTAAACATCATCATCATCATCATAATATTTAATTGTAGATTCTTGAATAGATTATTTTTATTTTTACTGTTGAGTTTAATATATTAATTTTTACTGATGAGTTAATATATTAATTTAAATTATTATTATTAAAATCCTTAACCCTAATGCTAATAATGATCTTAATAATAATAACTCATTTAAGCATTTAATATTTAATATATGTTAATATAATATTATTAATTTTATTAATTTTATTTTTGTATGTGAAAGGTTTATTTATTTTTAATATATATTAGTATTTAATGAATAGAAAAATTAGAATATTGTATTAATATTTAAAATTATTTGAAATTATATTAATATTAATAATAATTAATATATTAATTAATTGCTATATTAAAATTAATTAATATATTAAAATAATAAATATTAATAATGTTAATAAATTAATATTATTAATGTTAATAAATATTAAAAATGTTAATAAATAATTAATGATGATGGTGGTGGTTAACGTCCGCTGAGACCAAACATTGGTCTATCGAACCTAAAGAAACAAATTATTTATTTTGATTTAAGATTTTATTCCTATGCTCAAAAAGCTTGGAGAGAAGCCTCTCGAGCTCACTATAATTTTGACATTGTAAAAGGCTAGGAAGGTCAGTATTGTAACAAAGATTGTGAAACTGAGATCTAATGTGGTTGTATGCGGGGCACTCTAAGAGGAAGTGGTTTTCATCCTCGATGTTCCTATTCTCACATATATGGCAGATCCTTCCCATCCATGGCGTTTTAGGAACTGCCCAACGACCTGTTTCACTATGGAGCTCATGAGAATTCATTCTAATCTTTGCTATATTAATTTTCTTCTTTGAGCTAGTTAAAATAGAGAGATTTTTTATCTTCTAGGGTGGGGTTGATGACCTTCTTATAATAACTTAATTTTCTTTTAGCCGCTAAATCTTTCTCACACCACATTTTTTCTTTGAACTTAGAAGTAACAATATCTTTAATATTATTTATGTTTTGCAATGCATCATTCTCGTTGATCTCCCAATAGTTTAACCAAGCCCTTGTGTCTTTATGCCACCCTCGATTGAGCCTTAGGTGGTTTTGGCTAGAATTTAAAGCTAGCTTAGGAAGTCTATGATCGTCTATGTTATTGAGTTTGTGCTTGTACAATAGAAACCTAATCATAGCTAGGCTCTCAATAGGGGAAATACCTGCTTCTATAAGGAGAATAGGATAGGGTGTATTACTTTTAATTTTCAGGTTATAAGTTATAAAATGCTTATGGATTTGCTCAATCTTTCTCCATGATTCTCTGGAGATGCTACAACTCCAAACCTCACAGCCATATAAGATAACAGGAGTGACTAAAGTTTCAAAGAGGAACTTCTTTTTATCCCACATTACAAGGTTTGTTGTTTTACAATTATTTTCAAGACCAAAATAAGATTTCCACCCCCCATTAATCCTTTTCTCAATGCTATGGTTCCAGTTGAGCTTGTGATGAATATCAATTCCTAGGTACTTGTAAGAATACACTTCCTCCAAGTTATTATTGTCATACATAAATTTAGCGTAAGTGTCCTTCTGGGATTTGATAATCATAACTTTTTCTTTGTCAGTGTTAACAGTCATACCCATGGTAGAGCAGAAATCCTTAAGAAGCCTGAGTTGCTTATCAAGATCAAATGGGCACCTTGCCAAAAGAACAATATCGTCGGCATAGAGAAGAAGGATGACAACTATCCCAGCTAAGATCGTGCCATCACATCCTGCTTCCTCTAAATAGCCTTCGAGCTTATCGATGTAAATGCCAAATAGGGTAGGGGAGTGGGGGCAACCTTGTTTAACTCTGATGTTACACTTAATATCTTTCGACCACCCCTCATTGCTCTTTATCTTGGCAATTACATTCTCGTATAACCTTATAGCGGCAGCTCTCAACTCGAGAGGAACCTTTAGCTCTTCTAATCTATTCCAAAGGTTGTATCTAGGAACTATATCGAAAGCCTTTCTAAAGTCCACAAAGCAACAAAATAAATTGGATTTATCATTACGACATTCCTTCGCAATGATCCTAAGTGTAACAAGGTGATCTATTGTTGAGTGATGCCTTCTGAAACCTGCTTGGCCTTTAGCCCGCTTACCTTCACTTTAAAGCCATATGCTTAACTTCTTTTCTAAAATACTACCATATAACTTGGCTAAGAGAGGGCTGATCATAATTTTATGATAATTAGAGGGGTTATTTGTATCCCCACTTTTAAAAATAGGGATAATGAGGCTCTCAGTCCAAGGTTTAGGGAACCCTTGCTTGACTGCTTGATTGAAAATCTTGTGGATGTGGGGGATGAGGACAAGACCTCCAATTTTTAAGATTTCCGCCTGGTAACCTTCAATGTCCTTAGCTTTCCCATTAGTGAGGCGATTAACCCTAAACTTAATTTCTTCTAAAGAGAAAACTTCTTTCGTTGTGAGCAGGGTTTCCAAATTATCCATGACATTTGGAGATTCATAAAGCTTTTTAAGATAGGAATTCCAATCGTGAAGAGCAATTTTATTATTATCTTTAGTCTTCCTAGTCAGAATCTGCCTCCAAAATTTCTTAGGAGCTACCTTAAAGAGGTGTAAGAGATTCTCCTATCTTTGACGAATGTACTGCCTCTTTTTCCTTTTAGTTAGGGCTTTATATATTTTTATCTTGTCCATTTTAAGAGATTTATCAACGTCTTCCTTAATTGCTCTCCTCGCACTTTTACAATCTTCATCATACCATGGATTGGTTTTTCTATTTCTTTTATTATTTGAAACTTCAATTGAGAACTTGTGTATAAATATGAGAGGGTTGTAGTAAAATTGTGATAGAGGTCTTCTATGTTGTCTATACTAGATAAAGGAAGAAAATTAGTTTTTAATTCATTTAGAAAGAGATCATTTTTATTTCTATCAAATATTAAGTTCTTTTGGCTGTAAGTATTATTTTCTGTGGGAACTCTATGCATGACAAAATTGAGAGTCATAAGTAAAGGCCTATGATCAGAGTCAGGTTTGTGGTCGTTTAAGATGTCAAAATTTATTATTTCGTTGTATAATGGGAGATCTGAAATAACGTAGTCTACCACGCTACTACCAAGTCCATGGATGCAAGTCATCTTGCTGGAATTGGGCCACTTCTTTAGACTGTTGCAAATTATGAGATCTTGAGCACTACAAAGCTTGACTAGCTCCAACCCAAACAAATTTTCCCCAAGGTCTTCAGAGCTCCTTTTGTACCTACTAGCCAGAGTAGGGTCTTCATCTAACCAAAGAGGATTAGGGTTGGAATGATTGCTTAGAATAATAGCTTGGTTGTTTGAAGTTCAAGCATTGAAGTCACCTATTAAAAGGATATTACCATCATTCCTTAGGCTAGAAATATCATTCTCTAAACCATTGTAAGGGTTAGTTTTATCTAGATTCTTCTTCTTATAGAAGTTAGAATTGATGGGGGGAAATAACATATTTCTATGTAGGACATTTTATTATTAATGTCTCTGATCTCTATCCAACTATATTGGTTGTGAGGGTCGTTTTTATAAATCCTAACGTGGGGGGAGATGTTCTTCTTAATGTAACAAGCTATTCCCCCAATGCCTCTACAAGAGGATCGCTCGTTCTAGGTAGACCATAGCGTAAAGCCATCTATGTTAGGGACCTTAGATTCTTCGTGCTCCCAAGTTTCAACAAGCAAAATAATATCAACATCATTTGAAATCCAACTTAGCTTGGGGCCTTTGTTCCATGGGAAGCCCCAACAATTCCAAGAAAGGATCCGGAGCATGTTTAATTGCTATTGATTACTATCTTTTTGGTTTCTATCTCGAATAAAGGCTTTTCTATTTCTAATTATTTCTCATTTTCCTTCCTTTCTAGCTTCTTTTACCTTTTGAACCTCCTTTCTTAATTCTGCTTGATCTTCTGGAATGAGATCTTCATTTATGAATATTTCCGTTCCTTTTAGACTTGAGGTTTTACTAAGTTTGTTGTACTTATGATCAGTGGAGCTCATCTTTATGCGGATTATTCTTCCTTTATTCTCGGTTAATTTCCCTAACCTTGTTGCTTCTGTGAGACACACTGTTTCAATTTGTAATCTATTATGTAATTCTGTCTGGGCTAAGGTTAAAGTATCCTCATCTACTTCCTTTTTTAAACCGAAGATTATAAGGTTCAAGGCCCTTTTGTTACGTTCTTGGTCTAATTCTATTAATTTTTTCATTTCATCTTTAATTGGTTTGATATCTAACTTATCTACCACATTATTTAGGGTGAGGCAGCTATTAACTTTTTCTTCTAGTTCTTTAATCATGTCTTTCATTTTAAGACTCTCTAAAGTATCAGCATCTCCTTGCTGGGATGGTTGGTTAGTATCTTGGTTTTGTTTTTCTATAACCTACAATCTAGTCTCCATTGCCTCCATTTTATTCTTTAGTAGTTCTATTTTAGTTTCTATTTGTTTTTGGATTGTGTTTTCAAGAGATGCAAATTTATTTTCCAGCATGGCTTCTAACTCTTTTTGTAGCTTGGTTTTTCTTTCTTCTCTACGTTTCTGTAAAGACTCTATATACTCATAAAGGCCTTGTAGAGTAACTGTGCTAGATCTACCCTTGGTAATCTTTGGTAACTGTGGTGAAATATTCATACTTGAAATTATATGAGCAAATATGTATTAGAAAAAAAAAGAAGGAATGTGTGCACCTGATATCAGCAAACCTGACTGCAGATTGCCCGTGCCCACCCCAGCCCACAAACCGAAGAATATATGCGAAGAATATATAGAGTACGTTTTTAACTCTTTCACCAAAGAAAGTATGCGAAGAATATATAAAGTATGTGTTTAACTTTTTCACCGAGCCTCAAAACTCTTTCACCGAAGTATATATAGAGTACGTGTGTAACTCTTTCACCGAGCCTCAGAACTATTTCACCGAAGAATATATGCGAAGAATATATAGAGTATGTTTTTAACTCTTTCATCGAGCCTCAGAACTCTTTCACCGAAGAATATATGCGAATAATATATAAAGTACGTGTTTAACTCTTTCATCGAGCCTCGAAACTTTTTCAACGAAGAAATATATGCGAAGAATATATAGAGTACCCTTTCACCGAAGAATATATGCGAAGAATATATAGAGTATGTTTTTAACTCTTTCACCAAGCCTCGGAACTCTTTCACCGAAGAATATATGCGAAGAATATATAGAGTATGATTTTAACTCTTTCACCGAAGAATATATAGAGTATGTTTTTTAACTCTTTCACCGAGCCTCAGAACTCTTTCACCAAAGAATATATAGAGTATGTTTTTAACTCTTTCACCGAGCCTCAGAACTCTTTCACCGAAGAATATATGCGAAGAATATATAAAGTAGGTGTTTAACTCTTTCACCGAGCCTCAAAACTCTTTCACCAAAGAATATATAGAGTATGTTTTTTAACTCTTTCACCGAGCCTCAGAACTCTTTCACCGAAGAATATATACGAAGATAATAATTAATTAATAATCACTTAATAATTAATTAACAATAATTAATATTAATAATTGATAATTAATATTAATTAATATTACGACAACATAATTGATAATTACTATTAATAATTAAAATAGTACCCATTTATGAAAATTTGTTTATTTATTTTTTAATATATTTTAATTAAAAACTTAATAATAAATTTTTTATAATAGTTAATGATAATAGTAATAGCTATTATTGTAATTATTGTAAATGTTGTAATTAAAAGTTAATTATTATTATTATTATTATTATTATTATTATTATTATTAAATTATTAAAGTAGGGTTACTAACTACTAAATATTAGAATAGGAGAGGGATACCTACTTACTGATTGCTATACCTGGGATGTGTTGGTGATCTTGATTTCTCTGATCAAGGGAAGCCAGCTCCCACTAATCTCCAAACCATTGTCTCTGTTCAGATTATGAGGATGTTTGATAATTTCAAGTGCTTCTCTAATCTTTCGCCTATGATGTTGTTCTTCCCTTGCGACAATTGAGGCGCTTTCCAAGCAGATATGGTGTTTAGTTTTTGAGGAGTGCTCTGCCAAGGCCGAAGTACGAGATCTTTCATTCCTAATATCAGCTCCATGTTCCTTGAGTCTTGTCTGCAGGGAGCGACCTATTTCACCAATGTAGCTTTTTCCACATGAACAATCTATTTTATAGACTCCTTTAAGTTGATGTTTATCAATATCATCTTTTACAGAGCTCATACCTTGCCTAATAGTTCCAGGTGCTGAGAATTGCATGATTATGTTTTTCTTCCTGATGATGGATCCCGATTGGGATTTGAAACATTGACGAAAAATGGTTCGTACTGTGGATTCTCCGGTAACTAAGTCAAAAGATATAAACCACAGATGTCTGAAATCCAGAATTTTATCTCTTTTCATACTTAATAGATCCAAAATTAAAATAAATTTATATTAATTAAATTAACAAATAATAAATTAGAAAAAAAAATATATTCATAATTAAAATAAACATACATTAATTAAATTTTGATGGGTATTAATGAATATGAAATGGGGGGTTCAGAGGTTGTGCTCGTCACCCCAAACGTGATGGTATTAATGTAGGGGGGGCATGGCTAGCACCCACATGTAATTGCATGCAGATCCCTAGTTGACATTAGCCATTATCATATGAAGCGTTTGGAGTTTGAGAGTTATGGTTTGAGTGGAGGCGAGGGTTGGTCCTCGACCTCCCAATGCTTGCGTTATGCTCCAATTGACAACGTTGACAGTTATGTATTAGGGCTTGCATTTGTAATTGAGTTGGTGAGGCATGAGCCCTCTGGCCCGCGAGGGTGTTGGTGACAACAACAGAGTACCATTGGCATTCTGGCATATGGTTGGATTCTTATAACCTGAGAATACAATGGGTTGGTGAGGGCGTCATTTGCTTCTCGCAACGTGAAAAGTCAAGTTGATTTCTTTCTTCGCTTGGGTATTTCGCTTATTGTAATTTTGTGTTTGGGTCTGAGGTTGTAAATTAGAGTCTTAAGTAGGGATTGAGAGACAATCCTATTTCGATTTCGAAATCATGGAGGACATGTCATCTTGGGTTCCTAACCTTAGGCACATCGGGGGCAAGAAGAACCAATATCTGAATTCTATGGCTTTTCACTGGCAAATGAAGACCCTACTAGGTCTGGTCATGGAAGTCAAGCAACTGGAGTGGTATAATGTCTTCGTTGTTGAAAAATGCAGCAAGAAATTCTTAATTGGATTTTGCCTTAGTCAAATTGAGGAAATCTGAAATTCTGCATCAACATATAGTCTGGATGAGTTAACTGAGGTGGCATGGTTGATATCAACATAAAATCTAAAAATTAATGTCAAATCTCTCTCTCACATATATTATACATATAATTTAATTTAGATTAAATCATCAATTAAATTAAATATTCACTTGGGAATAATTTCAAATTACACATATATATTAATACTACATATATAATATAAATTCAAACCATTAATTAAATATTCATGGAGGAAATATCAAATTTATTAAAATGCAATTTTTTTTTAAATAATTTTATCCCTTTTCATACTTAATAGATCCAAAATTAAAATAAATTTATATTAATTAAATTAACAAATAATAAATTAGAAAAAACATATTCATAATTAAAATAAACATACATTAATTAAATTTTGATGGGCATTAATGAATATGAAATGGGGGGTTTCAGAGGTTGTGCTCGTCACCCCCAAACGTGATGGTATTAATGTAGGGGGGGCATGGCTAGCGCCCACATGTAATTGCATGCAGATCCCTAGTTGACACTAACCATTATCATATGAAGTGTTTGGAGTTTGAGAGTCATGGTTTGAGTGGAGGCGAGGGTTGGTCCTCGACCTCCCAACGCTTGCGTTATGCTCCAATTGACAACGTTGACAGTTATGTATTAGGGCTTGCATTTGTAATTGAGTTGGTGAGGCATGAGCCCTCTGGCCCATGAGGGTGTTGGTGACAACAACAGAGTACCATTGGCATTCTGGGCTATGGTTGAATTCTTATAACCTAAGAATACAATGGGTTGGTGAGGGCATCATTTGCTTCTTGCAACGTGAAAAGTCAAGTTGATTTCTTTCTTCGCTTGGGTATTTCGCTTATTGTAATTTTGTGTTTGGGTTTGAGGTTGTAAATTAGAGACTTAAGCAAGGATTGAGAGACAATCCTATTTCAATTTCGAAATCATGGAGGACATGTCATCTTGGGTTCCAAACCTTAGGCACATCGGGGGCAAGAAGAACCAATATCTGAATTCTATGGCTTTTCACTGGAAAATGAAGACCCTACTAGGTCTGGTCATGAAAGTCAAGCAACTGGAGTGGTATAACGTCTTCGTTGTTGAAAAATGCAGCAAGAAATTCTTAATTTGATTTTGCCTTAGTCAAATTGAGGAAATCTAAAATTTCGCATCAAGATATAGTCTGGATGAGTTAACTGAGATGGCATGGTTGTTATCATTTAGTTAGCTTAGTTAATTCGAGTTAATTGAACTAGTTGGTGGTCACTTGAGTAGCAGGACGTCATTCTAACTCAAAGATCATCTAGTTAACTGATAAATCAACTAATAATTAGCTCATGCATGCAAAGAATATGAGTTGCCCATTTGTGGTGGAGTTTCCAAGGCAATTAACCGACAGTTGTAAACTAGTTGAGTGTACATGTGTTTCATGAGGTAGGGTGGACCATCCTTGGGAATTGCACAATCAATTAGAGGAATTCCCTAATTAATAGGAGCCCAATTCCTCAAGGAAAAACGTAAGAAATTAGGGGTGTGGTGTGCTAGTTTGGTGTGTTGAACTGGTTAAGTATTAGTCAAATCAGTGATTCAGTAGGAGAGAATAGAATTTCTTTTGTAGGTTGAGCTCTAGGATTGAGCTAAAAATTATAATAGCTTCTCTTACTTGATTAATGAACACAAGGTTGAATGTGTTTTTATTGGTTGTTTTCCCTTTAGATATATATGTGTTTTCATGTGCATGTGTGTTATTTCTTATTGCATGTTTATGAGTTGTGCTCTCAATCATGAATTGAATTTCGTTGATGAGTAGAATAGATTTGAGTCTTGTGTTTTAGTTAAATTTCATAAGAAGTTTCATATCTACACATTAATTTCTACATGGTATCAAAGCAGGATTCATAGTAGAGAAAAAAAATTGAAGTTGTTATTGCAAGAGGATCGAATTTGCAGGATTAATTCTTTAGAGCTAGCAGGATGGCTTTCTATGGTCTAAGACTTGAGTATGCCCTTGAGGGAAGCTCAAACTTTGTTGCTTGGAAAGACCGCATGGAGGCAGTGCTGGAGGACAATGGGTTGAAGGAATTTTTTGAGATTGACATTTCAAAACCAGGATCATCTAATGTCAAGGATCTACCAGAATGGAGGAAGTGTGTAGCCAAGGTGAGGAGAATCATATTGGAGGGAGTAAAGGACCACATTGTCTCAAATATCCACGGGAAAGAAACTTTGTATGCAATGTGGCAAGCATTGGCAGATTTGTTCCAGAATAGTAGTGACCACAAGAAGTTGGCGCTCAAGAATAAACTTTGAAATATCAAGATGTAGAAGAATGACTCTATTCAACAATATCTAAGTAGGTTCACACAATGTCGTGATGAACTTGGTGGAGTTGGTGTTATTGTTGTAGAAGATGATTTGGTAATCCTAGATCTTCTAGGCCTTCCCAAGAGTTGGCATAGCTACCAAGATTCGGTGAACGAAAGAGAAAAACTACCAAATTGGGAACGCTTATGGTCTCATTTGGTACAAGAGGAAATAAGGCAGAATACCAGAGGCGAGACTTCATCGAAAGGAGCAGATGAAGAGGACTTTTCTCTAGTGGGAAAATGAATGAACGCCAAGGGAAAGAATTCCCAAGGTGAGGCTAATTCCAGCCAAAAGGGCAAGAAGAAAGACTTGTCCAAAATTAAATGCTTCAATTGTCATGAATTCGGGCACTATGCCACTAAGTGTCAACACAAAAATTCTAGCAAGAAGGAGCCTGCAGTAGCAGTAGAAAGTGAAACTTTGGCTTCACAGTTCGAGCTTGACTTCACCCTTATCGCATGCATGTTGAGCACTGTGATGGGGAGTGTGTGGTACTTGGACAATGGTGCCTCGTTCCACGTGACGGGGAATAGACAATTTTTCAGTGACTTGGAGAAGAAATATCTCCATATGAACATTGAGTTTGGAAACGATGGAAGGTACAACACGACTAGGATTGGTACAATCACCTTTCAAAGGGAGTTGGGCTCCCCTCTCAAACTCAAGGATGTCATGTTCGTTCCAAGCCTAAAGAAAAATCTCATCTCAGTAGCAGTGTTGGAAGACTGTGGTAACGATGTGATCTTTAGCAAAGGGAAAGTATTCTTGAGACACATAGCCATGGAGCAGGTGATGCAGATCGGTGCTCGAGTCAAGAACCTATATGCACTTGAGGTAGAAGATGCATGCAAATCTTTGAGGAGCAAGGCAAGGGTTAGAGACATGGTGGTTGAGAGGGAGCATGATTTACCTCTCAAAATGAAGCCTCAAAAGGAGTCTCAGGAAGTTATGGAGCAACCATAAATGGAGAAGCAGACAAGAGGTAGAGTGGAGACATCCACTCAATTAGATACCTACAGTAGGGGGAGAGTTCAAGCTAAGTGGGCAGAGGGAGCACATGCAACCATACCTCCATGTGTGAGGTGGGGCGATGTGAGGCCCTAGTCCCAGGAGTGTAGAAATTTGGGCAAGGTTCATTGAGGTGTTCTCCTCATGGATCATTACCCATCTTACAGGAGCCCACAATATTCAGTAGCAGGAGGATCAATTTTAGTTAGATATTGAGGAGCGCAGAGTGTTGACAGCATAGCAGGAGGCTCAGTCGCAGAGTCAACAACAAAATTTTTCCAGTGGACAATTGCAGATGTTGCAGTAGAAATAGCAACAGTAAGAGGTGTTGCATCCAGTACATTTCATAGATGCATGATAGGGTTGGTTGATAATCCCTTTCTTGTTGAGAGAGAGTGTTGAAAAATGCAGCAAGAAATTCTTAATTTGATTTTTCCTTAGTCAAATTGAGGAAATTTGAAATTCCACATCAACAAACAGCTTGGATAAGTTAACTGAGGTGACATGGTTGTTATCACTCAGTTAGCTTAGTTAATTCGAGTTAGGAGCATGAAGTTCAGTTGTATGTAGTGATTCCTAAATTTTAGGAGCGTAGGTTGAGTTAATTTCAGTTGTGATCAGTTAAACTAGTTCTAACTATTAATTGAACTAGTTGGTGGTGAGTTTAGTAAGACATCAGTCTAACTCAAAGATCATGTAGTTAACTGATCAATCAACTAATAATTAGCTCACGCATGCAAAGAATACGAGTTTCCTAGTTGTGGTGGAGTTTCCAAGGCTGTTAATCGACAGTTGTAAACTAGTTGAGTGTACAGGTGTTGCATGAGGTCAGGTGGACCATCCTTGGGAATTGTGCAATCAATTAGAGGAATTCCCTAATTAATAGGGGGCCAATTCCTCAAAGAACAACACAAGGAAATAGGGGTGTGGTGTGCTCGTGTGGTGTGCTAAATTGGTTAAGTACTAGCCAGATCAATCATTCAGTAGGAGAGAATATAATTGCTTTTGTAGGTTGAGCTTTGGCATTGAGTTGACAATTGTAATATATTCTCTTACTCACTTGATTAATGAACACAAAGTTGAAGGGGTTTTTAGCAGTTGCTTTCCCATTAGATATAAATGTGTTTTCATGTGCATGCGTATTATTTCTTATTTCATGTTTATGAGTTGTGCTCTCAATCGTGAATTGAATTCCGCAGATGAGTAGAGTAGATTTGAGTCTTGTGTTTTAGTTAAATTTCATACGCAATTTCATATCTCCACATTAATTTCTACATTCGCCACCCGGGAAGAAAAGGATGCTTAAAAATCAATGCTTCTACTTGGACAACACTGACTCCCACCTGGGTCATGTGGAGGGGCATATTGCTTATGGTTTTGATAGCGGGGATCCGACAGATCCACCGAGTTTGAGCGTGAGGGTACTAACGTGTACTTTAGGAAGGAAATTCAAGACACTTCTTTGAGAATTCAAAGCGGTGGTTTGCATAAACACGTGGGCCGTGATGGTAGGAATGCTAAAAAGGTCAAAGGTTTGTTGGTCAGTGTTCCATCTAGATGGCTTTACAGTTTGACGTCTTTTGTTTTTTTTGGCCCAGTTGGCCGGGCTTTTGACTATCATGATGTACTTAGTTGTTGGTTGTATAGGTGTTGGCTATGGTGTATTGTTGTGAGTGGAAACTTTTATAACTAGTGTCTTTTAGAGAAATCCAAAACTAATAATAATAAGAGTATTATTTTGAAGAGAATTAAAATCCTCAAAGAACAATCTAGCAAAATCAAATAACCTTAATTTTCTTTCATAATACAACACATTAATTTACCAAAAAACCACTACATTAACTAAATTAACAAATAATAAACTAAAAAAAATCATATTTATGTTAAATTGCTTTAAGAAAAATAAAAAATTCTACATTAAATCACTCAAAATAAATTTATACTAAATAAAATAGAAAAACATAAACACAAATTATCAATATACTAAAATAACCACTCATTTCCTCAATCTATCATATTCCTAACCAACCAACACAATATGTTAAAATAATCTATCATTTTATAACCTAACAAAAATTTATTATGAAATAATTTCATAACAAATATGCGACAGGTTAATTAATTCAATTCAACTTTAGTGCATCCAATTTTTTTATATGAATTAAGAATTAATTAAAATAGTTTAAAAAAAAAATTATATTAATTAAAAATTTGATAATTTTTCTTATAGCTATCGATGTAATAATATTTAACATAACATTAATTTAATTTTAACTAATTATATATTTCGTGTATTTGAGAAGCGTGAAGTGTCATCACTTTTAATGAATAACATAACTACAATCTAAATCATTTTTGTATTTACACCCTGCATAGAAGTTCCTTAATGTAACATCGTGGAGGAAGGAAATCCACACTGCTAAGATGCGCTACTGTACTCAAACACTGAGTTTGACCAAATCCATAACCAATTCAGAAAATCCAGGCAACCGCATCTTTCTTTTTCATATTTTAGGCCTTCGTTCAATTGTTGCCGCAACTGCTCAAGCACACTCTCACCCAATAGCAGTTTGGGACATCCACGAACATCAAGAAGCTCTAACGACATTAAATGTTCCACGCCGGGCAGCTCCCGGATCTCACGGCATTGCTGAACTTCTAATGTTTTAAGCTTTGTCAGTTGCCCCAACCAGGGTATGCTCCTGAGCTTCACGCATCCACCAAAATACAACTGCTCCAGAGAAGTCAAACATTGTGAACTGCCCCAACCCTGGTATGCTCCTGAGCTTCTCACATCCCTGAACATCCAGCCATTCCAAAGAAGTCAAACATTCCACCCCTGGCAGCTCTTGTATCTCACGACATCCACTAACATCCAGATATGTAAGCTGTGTGAACTGCCCCCATCGCGGCATGCTCCTTAGCTTCTCACATCCACCAACACCCAACCGCTCCAAAGAAGTCAAACATTCCACCCCCGGCAGCTCTTGTATCTCACGGCATCCACTAACATTTAACATTTTAAGCTTTGTGAACTGCTCCAACCTTGGTATGCTCCTGAGCTTCACGCATCCACCAAAATACAACTCCTCCAGAGAAGTCAAACATTCCACACCTGGCAGCTCTTGTATCTCACGGCATCCACTAACATCCAGATGTGTAAGCTTTGTGAACTGCCCCAACCCTGGTATGCTCCTGAGCTTCTCACATCCACCAACATCCAGATGTGTAAGCTTTGTGAACTGCCCCAACCTTGGTATGCTCCTGAGCTTCTCACATCCGTGAACATCCAACCATTCCAAAGAAGTCAAACATCCCACCCCTGGCAGCTCTTGTATCTCACGACATCCTCTAACATCCAGATGTGTAAGCTTTGTGAACTGCCCCAATCGCGGTATGCTCAGCTTCTCACATCCACCAACACTCAACCACTCCAAAGAAGTCAAACATTCTAGCCCTGGCAGCTCTTGTATCTCACGACATCCATTAACATTCAGATATTCAAGCTTTGCGAACTGCCCCAACCCTGGTATGCTCCTTAGCTTCTCACATTCCTCAACATCCAACCACACCAAAGAAGTCAAACATTCCACCCCTGGCAGCTCCTGTATCTCACGACGTCCCCTAACATCCAGAAGTATAAGCTTTGTGAACTGCCCCAATCCCGGTATGCTCCTTAGCTTCTCACATCCACCAACAATCAACCACTCCAAAGAAGTCAAACATTCCACCCCTGGCAGCTCTTGTATCTCACGACATCCACTAACATCCAGATGTGTAAGCTTTGTGAACTGCCCCAATCCCGGTATGCTCCTTAGCTTCTCACATCCACCAACATCCAACCGCTCCAAAGAAGTCAAACATTCCACCCCTGGCAGCTCTTGTATCGCATGACATTCCCGAATATCTAATTTTCCAAGCTTTGTGAGCTGCCCCAACCCTGGTATGCCCTCGAGCTTCTTACATCCTCTAGCTCTCAACACCGCCAAAGAGGTCAAATATTCCACACCTGGTAGCTCTCGTATCTCATGGCATTGCTCAACAATTAGATTTCTAAGTCTTGAAAGCTGGCCCAAGCCTTGTATTCTCTCGAGCTTCTCACATCTCCGAACATTCAAAGTCTCCAAAGATACCAATGTTTCAAAACCGGGGAGGTCCTCAACATTCACACAGCTGCTGATGTCGAGATCTGGAGGTTTTGACAGGCCACAAATCCATCCTAGTTGCCTCAATTCATGACACCCCCTCAAGGACAGTTGTTGAAGGTTGGGGCAAACTCCCTCTTCAAAAAATACCTCCCTTATTTCTGTGCCTGACAGCTCTAATGTCTTGAGCCAAAACATGCACATGCCATTGGAGGAATTCAATTTATTCATTGTTCTTTCCCCTTGTAATGATAAGTGTCTTTCTATGTCTCCTCCAACCCTTTTAAATGGAAGTTCCCCCAACGGACAATCTGATACCACTAGAGATTCTAGATTGTTCATCTTGAGAAGGTGTTCTGGTAGATATTCTATCCCACAATTTTCTATATCCAAATGTGTCAACTGAGTCAACAGTTCAAAGGAATCGGGCAAGGATTTTAATCGCGGCGAAGAAGATAGTGAGAAGATCTTCAAGCTCTTTAGGTCACCGAGCCAAAGTGGAAGTGCTTCCAACAAATCGCTACCTAATTTTAGAACTTGCAAATTGCAAAGGTCTCCAATAACGCTAGGCAATTCTTTTAACTTTGTTTCCTGCAAATATAACTGTTGCAAGGACCGTTGACGTGCGACTTGGGGTGGCAAATCTACCAACTGACTGCAGGATGAAAGATCCAAGTGCTCCAGCATTTTAATATCTCCCAGAGTTCCATTGTCGATGGCCAAATTCTCGCAACCCCTCAATGAAAGATGTTTCAGGCGAGTTAAATTGCCAAATGAATTGGGAAGAGTGAGCAAAGAGGAAGCACCTTCCAAATCCATGAGCTGTAAGTTATTTAGCTCTCCAAATGAAACAGGTAGCGACACCAATTTTGAGAACCCTTTGAAAATTAAGTATTTTAAAGAGTGCAAATGACAAAATTCGTCCGGCCGGCGGCAACCTTTCGACGGTCACTGCTTTGGAATGATTCCATATGGCGATCCTTTGGAGGTAATTCAGCTGCCCTATAGATCTTGGAATCTCTGAGAGGGGAGCCGAGATATTTAACTCTTTCAGATCGAGAGGCAACACCTGCAATGTTCACGTTTCAACATAAGATTGTAGCCTACAAAATGAGAAATTAAATGAAGAAGGATAAACGCACACATATTTTCGTACTTTAGATTGATGTGGCCACAGTCTATTCAAAGTGCTTCCCTGCATTTCCAGAACTCTTAACTTCGTCATCGGAATCCAGTCAGGAAGGGAAGAGTGGGAAAATCCATACCAACGGAGCCATGTCAAATGCGGTTTCTGCTTCCTCAATATGTCTTCTAAATGATCTTCTTCAGTTGCAACAAGTTGCAACTTACTAAAATCGAAATTACTGAAGAGAGGCCTGATCCGTGATACTTGTGAAGTCGGGGTATTTGAATGGTCGGGATGTTCACCCGTGAAGAAATCAAAGGAGGAACTAACCATACTTATTCCGCTAACCTCAGATATTACCTGCTCATTGATCAAGGAAAAAATCTACAGTGAACTAATCTAACTTTGTCATGAAACAAGAAATCTTAAAGCTTAAAATTTAATTAAACCCAAGAAAAAGGTTTGGATTGTCGAAGTACTTACATGTGAGGATCGCTGTAACAAATTATCAGTGCTATTGGTTGTCGAACCCCAAATACGAAGGGGCGTGACTTCCTTGGCAAATTTTCTTCCAAGATCCTTAATATGATCATGCATATTTATTTTATTTTCAGTGTCCACATCTAACAGACACTTGTCCTGCAGATTTTGAAGCCCAACATTACCCCATATCCTGATAGCTTTATCTCTGTCTTGTCCTATGAAGAAACAAGCAATATCTAAGAATATTGACTTATCATTTTCCTCAAGTGAGTCATAACTTATTCTAAAACAGCCCTCTATCTCCTTGGGAAAATTTGTTTGAAGTCGAACCAATCGATCTTCCCAGTAATCATATTGTCGTCCATAAACTAGTGCGCCCACCACTTTCAATGATAGTGGCAATCCACCACACACTCTAACAAACCGATCTACCAAATCTGCAAATTCTGGTAGTGGATGTGGCTGATTAAAAGCATAGGAACAGAAGAGTTGTTTGGATTGCGGGATATTCAATCCCTTTAAATAATAAAGGGATCCTTCTAACACTCCATGGCTTTGAAGGACATGCTTGTCACGCGATGTAAGCAAAATCAAGCTTTCAGGGCTAAGAAAACCCTTAATTGTCAAAAGCGCTTCCTTTTGATTTGTATCATTTACATCGTCTAAAACTAAGAGAGCCTGACAAGATAAGGGAGCGTGACAGGATAAGGGATGCTTTAGTAAACGTTCCTCTGTACACTCAGTTTCTATATTTCCAAGTTTCAAGCCTTCAATGAGCTTACTTTTTAAAATATTTAGAGACATTTCCCTAACATTGAAAATAAAGGCGGATTCGTTGTACTTTGACCTGTTAAGGTTGAAGAATGCTTTGGCCAGTGTCGTTTTTCCGACCCCGCCTACACCCAAGATCCCCACAACTTTGGGTTTCACCTGCTTCTCCTGCGCCTGCAACACTGTCTTTTCAAATTCTTCTAGTTTTAGGTCCAACCCAGTTGGATATTGAGCCACATCCAAAGGTCGTTTTGGAACATTTTGTAAAACCCTTTTGAGGACGTAATCCAAGAGCTCGCCCTCGTCCCTGAATAATACACATTGATGAAGTAAAATAAGAAGTTAGAAAGTAAACATCATGTACCTTATATCATGCCAACAAATCCAATACGATTACAGATTGCCAGAGATTGTGGGAGATCCTCACCCATTATATTGTTTCAGTTCGAAACCGCTCAGATCTGCAACATATGAAAGTGTGGTTCTCCAATTCTGAATAGTGTCTGAACTGTAGCGTGGTTTTTGACCACCTGTTTGAGGGTCGGTTATTCTCTTGTCCTGGAGCTTCTGCAGGGCTTCAGCGTACCTTCCTTTTGTCTCTGTATATCGGACCTCAGAAGGATCCACCTTAAAAAAGATGGGAAGAATGGTAACCCGCTGAGGACTGGTAGCCTCGGCGTTTTTCATGAAAACAAGCTCATTAAGACACCAACTAGATTCCGCATACCTTTCGGAGAAAATTGCAATTTGGACTGAGGCACCACCGATAGCTTGTTCTATTTGAGAAGAAAAATTGTGACCCTCCTCCAATTCCTCCTTGTCCAAAAAGACGCTCAATCCATGATCAAGAAGGCGTCTATAGAGATGGCTCGCGAAGGTGTCTTTTACATCCGGCCCGCGGTGACTTATGAAGACGTCGAAGCGGGAACAAGAAGACGAGGCAAAGGATGAAGCCGAGGAAGAAGAAGCAGCAGAATCATTGTCATCGTGACCTGGGGCGGTAGTTAGGTTTGCCATTGCCATGGGAATCTGGATAAGTATGGACTGCCGAACAGAAATAACAAATGAAATGTAATTATGGACTGCTGAACAGAAATAATAAATGAGATGTTGAAGCAAAGACAGTCGATTTTGATCGGCGGAAACTGCAAGCGAGCCGAGGAAGAGCGTTATAAAGCTGCAATTGATGGGTTGAGCGATGGTGTGAAATGGGCACTTTCAATAAAAGCATAGCTGAGAATTACCATTTCCAATTTCACCGTTAAGAATATTGTTTGTGTTGTAAGTGTTTAAGAATATTGTTTGTGTTGTAAGTGTTTATGAGTATCGGTAATAATGGTGTCTGTAAATTGTAAAATCTTAGTGTGTTGTCACGTAACCCGAGAAGTGGGTCCACTTAACAACATCGTAATCCGTCGACTTCCACACCTCCGATTTTTGTGGGTGACCAACACGTTAAGACAGAATACCTACTCCATTCAAACACGGCAAAATTAAGTATCGTACACGGCAGCATTAAATCCTGTTGTAATACATATTGAAATCCGGCCATTTAAAATAGCAACCAATAAATCCTTGGTAATACATGAAAAACTCTTCTTATTATGATAGTTGATAATACACGAAAAACTTGTGTTTAACTGATAAAGATTAAAGGGAATGGCTCAAAATTACACGTATTTGGAAAAATAAGGGTTTTTAAATTATTTTAGATTTTAGATTTTATTTATATAATATAATATGATGTTGTAGTAATTTGAAAAGAGGGTTTATAAGCAATAAAATAGTGTAATGGAGTTAAATTTTTTTAATTATAATATTTTATTATTTTAATTATACTTTTAAATATATAAATATTTATATTATTATATAAATTTAATAAATTCAAACTACAATGTTTCAACCATGATAAAAAAAACAATTATTATTTAAACTACTGCTTGAACAGCTTCAACCATTAAGGTTTATATAAAAGTCCATCGACCAAGTAAAAAGATGTCCAAAGCCAATAATACAGTCCACATATGATATTTAAAGGTATAGTGGAATGATATTGACCACTGCCAATAATACAGGTTCAATTGACTCAAATTCACGGATTGACTGCGATCACTGATTATTTATGATAAAATTAATTCTCTATCGAACAAGTAAAGAGGGGGTCCCAAGCCATTAGTTCTGTCCATATGGTAGGGGCACTAGAGGACATTTAGGGGTGATATCACATGATATTCTTCTTCTTTTTTTGTCAGGCGAAAAAAAGCTTGATAGTATATATCACATGATATTCTATGGCACAGCGGATTTTTTGGTGAATGATGTGATGTAAGATTCCAAATTAACATGTTAAGTATTTGGTTAATTTTAAATTTTTGTCAGAAAGCTTATTTACGAAGTGATACAATTCAAATCAATGGAAAATTTAAATTTACGAAGTGATACGATTCAAATCAATGGAAAATTTGTTTAAATGAAAAAAGTTATTTTCTTAAATTGAAAAAGTTTATCATTATACATTTCATGTGTTTTTGCAGTTTCCTTTTCTTTCCTTCTTTTCAAACCGACCAACACGTGAAGAGGGACCACCCCAGGCAACACCATGGACCATGTTTGGAATTTAATACCCCATCCCTCATTTGTAGAGAGATTCATGTTTAGTGGTGACGGCGCTGACAGGTCACGGCAATTTTCTTGAGCGTATTATTTTACGACAGAGTTTAATTTAGAGATAAATAGATTTTTTTTATAGTGTAAAAAATAATATTTTTTGTTTAAAATATATTTTTGAGTGTATAAATAGATTCGCCGTTGTGGAAAATTTATTGGATCATTATTATACAGATTAAACAATTTAAACTCAAATTTTTTATCTATAAATTAAACTAGCCTTATTTTATTAATAAATATTAATTATATATAAAAATATTATTTTATTCGTAAGTATTAATTTTTATATAATTAGTTAATTGTTTATTAAATAAAAATAATAATAGAAAAAATAAACAAATCATTAATTTACTACCATAGTAATTAATATTTGCCTCAATTGCTTTAACATTTGTATTTTAAAATTCTCTAACATACACCACTCAGCTTATGCCAATTATACTCATGTTATCCACTCTTTAATCTTTTGCATTTTTATGTCTTAAGACTTTTCATTTTTGGATTAACTCTATTCTTGTACTATGTTCTGTGCGGACCAGGTGAAAAATCCTAGGTGAATCCTAGGGGGACTCATGTTGTAGGTAAACCGAGGAAAATCTAACCATAAAACTACACCTTAGCTGTAGTCGCAGGCCTTTATGGAACCGGGTAGTGTATGCCTAGATCATTTTAGGAAAAACTGCAAGACAGCAAGCTTAACAATATATTCATCTTTCAGCGATCATGGAATTTAACCAACTTCCATCAAACAGTAAAGATTACTGCTCTTGATACTTGAAAGTAAACAAAACTGAAAACATTTCTTTCATAAAACAAGAAGAAAGGAGAAATTGTTGAGCAAGACGAGGCTAGCTGGAGAATTTAACGAACACGATGCCCATTGGAGGTCGGAACCAGCCATGCAGTTATAGCGAGGTTAACCATTAAGACAGCACTGAAAACTAAGATGACCAGCGCTATTAATAGTGCCAATTTAGGACCCCTGCGCAACCTAATGGGTTAGCCACGGATTAGGGTTCTCATTAGGAAAACAAGGAAAAGTCATGCAATGAACAAACTTCTTTCCTCTAATCTGAGAAGAGTACCAAACCCTGAGATTACAAAACCCTCTCATCGAGTACAGCTAATACCCTGATAGTCGCATTTATGTGAATTCAGAGCAGTGGTAAACTGTAATGACAAAAAGGAATTATCCCTCTATCTCTGAAACTATCCAAAATGTTTTCAAAACAGAAATGCATATAGATATAACGAGAACTAGAATCCATTATTCAACCTAGTGAAGAATCAAACACAACGTGAAAATAAACTAGATAATTATATGTACATACATTCCTCTGAGTAAAACATCCATGTATATATATAACAAAGTAGAGACAGGAGTAGCGGCCGTAGCCAAATCCAGGAGCCGAATGATAGTCCACAAAGTTAAAATTCATAAATATATATATAACAAAAGGGAGCAGCAGACTATCGCTCAACCCAAGAGTCACATGACTTATCAACACATGTTCAGGGAGATAAATAATTGTACATGAATCATACAACCTCAAGCCGAGGCGAAGTCGGCACCACAATCTTACAAGACCTCTGCCCAGGCGAGTAAGCCCGCTAAAATTAGAAACAAGACTGAACTATAACAATATACTCTGATCAAAGCACATGCAGATGAAACCCTTTACTGGGTAGTAAACTGTAGGGAGTAGCCTCCAAAAGAAAGGAGTCAGAACGAAACCCTTTCCAAAGCGGAAACTGGCAACCCAACCTGACAAGAGGAATTATGTATGAAGCCGCTTGAAAATCCAGTAATCCTTTATTTCCACACAGTCCAGAATCAAAGGGGATTCGGAAGTGTAGACTTACCCGAGAGAAAAGTGTGCCATGCCTGGAGAAGGAGTCGATTCACCATCATCACCGACAGCGCATCATATTCATGGCGCGACAGAGCCTGCAATAGCGGAAGTCGGATTGGAAATTACTGACAGCTTTCATGAGATAATAGGAGAATGTAGACTGAAACGAAACTGGAAAAAAAACCAGGGAACAACCTGACCTGACTGCAAAAAGGACTGTCAAACTCCATGAGAGGGAGGCACCTGGATCGCCCCTGTAAGGTGGTATAGGAAAGACCCCAGCCTGCTAATTCGCGAACAGTAGAACCTCGACCGGGAGCCAAGGCCAAATGCATCGAATGAGCACCAAACCCTAGTAGCATGAGACTGAAAAGTCATTTGGAGCAATGCCAGTCGTTCGATGGAATGAACGGGGTTTCTACCATCGATTTGATCAGGAATCCCGAGGAAGGTGGTATCGCTGCAGTATCAATCAAATCGACACCGCAACAGAGTTATTACCCGGAGATGATTTTGGCCAAGCTCGAGGTGGAGGCTTAGCTGTCACGCTCCGGGTGAGTTGCCATTAAGAGTGGAATGAGAGGTACTGTCACAGTACTCGTCAACATTTAAATCAACCCAAAAGTAAACCAGACTCGTTATGTAATTGTGTTGGCATAATAAATGTAGTCCGGTGTGAAACGGGGTAAAACAAAAAGAATTGTTGCCTTGGGTAAATCACAAGGTAAAAACTTTTATTTTTATGTTTTCATACATTATTGTGGGGAGATATGACATATGGTATCAGAGCCCAGTAACAAAACTGTAGCCTCTGGGAATTGGAACTGTTAGACTAACAAAAGATAATTTATTTCCATATCAAGGAACAGTTAGGAAATTCTTATGCGTGACTACTCATCTGTAATTGTTCTGTTAGTACAGGTGAAAGAGTGATAGTATGAGAAGAGGAGACAGTGCTTCACGCAGGTATGCGATGGGTCAGGGACCTGTACCTAGCCCTGAGAGTAATCCCGAGTTATGGGTACAGCTTGGAGAGGAGGCCCGCAATACCAATCAGGCTATTTTGGAGACAGTGCAGGAATTGAAAAATGAAATGGCCCGGTTACGAGAAGATAACGCACGGCTAACTATGGAACAAGAGAGAATTATAAAAAGCCTGTCTAACAAACAGAATCAGCCTCCACCGAATCCCAGCGCCGAGCAGCAAGGAATGTCGGAAGAGCAGAATCACCACACAGAACACGAAGAGTCAGAAGGATGGGAAGAGGAACGATCTGACAATGCTTCTGAACAATAGACATAAAAAAGGCAACTAGTAGAGTTGCAAGGGGAATTCTGTAAGATTAAGCCGCCACACTTTGACGGGGAAAAAGAGGATGCAGCTGAAGCATGGCTGATCAACATGAATAAATATTTCCAGCTCTACGAATATGATACCAACCTTAAGGCATGACTGGCCATCTTCCAATTACAGGGAAAGGCTACCCTATGGTGGGAAGAAGTTAAGATGGTAAAAGGAGTAAGTGAACCGAACATCACCTGGGAGAAATTTTAGAGGTATTTCAAGGAAAGGTACCTGACCGAGCGTTTTTATGACGAGAAGGCTAGGGAATTCCACAATCTGCGGTTTGGGTAGCAGACTATGGATGAATTTATTACTCGTTTTACTTCACTGCTCTGTTACGTGCCTTATATTCAGGAGGAGAAGGCTAAAGTGCAGAGATTTGTCAGTAGTCTACCTTTGAGCATGAGGGAAAGAATCGAGTTTGACAGCCCAAGGACAATGGACGAGGCTATTCGTAAAGCTCGCATCTGCTACCAGCAAAACAAGCAGAAGGGAGAAAATCTGGGTAAGAAATGGGGCAATAAGAAAAGCAACAAGCCAGCTGGTGGTACTAAAGGAAATCATGGTGGAGGTATCAAAGGATATACCAAGGGATAGAACAGTTGAAATATGCAGAAGAATCCGCTCTGGTTAAAACTCCCTAATGAGTCTAGAACCACGGAACAACCTGGGAAGATAGACAACAAAGGGACAGCAAGGCCTCCGATGCAATGTTGGGGATGTGGTGGACTTCATTACGTGAAAAACTATCCTCAACGAAAGGGAACCGAACAGGTTTCCCAAGTCTATGAAGCATCTACAGTAGGCGATGTAGGACGGAGCCTACCAAGGATTAATGCTGCTCTTGAGGATCGTCAGGCGGAGTACCAACCGACAATGGTGGAATTTGAAGGTAAACTCTTAGATCTTGTTGTAACTATTTTAATTGATCCTGGTGCAACATTAAGTTATATTAGTCCTAGAATTGTGGAGCACTGTAAGTTGCAACCTGTTAAATTTAAGGACCCTTGGCTAGTACAGCTGGCAACAGGGGCAAAAATACGGGTGAATGCTAAGGTTAAAAACTGCCCCTTAAAGATAGCCGGACAACCAGTTACAACAAATTTAAATGTGCTTCCTCTTGGCTCATACGATATATTGATTGGTATGGACTGGTTAGAGAAACATTGGTCCATAATTAACTGTAAAACCAAGACTATCAGTTATAAGGATGAGCTTGGAATAAAGCAGGAGATGCAGGGAATTAAGCGTCCAATGAAAATTCGGCCCATAACAGCCTCCCAGTTAGCAAAATGCATTAGGAAAGGATGTCAGATTTATGCCATCCAGGTGGGTTATGCCAACTCGAAAGATAAAACAACCGCTTTGGATAGCATTCCTATAGTTCAGGATTTTGCTGATGTATTCCCAGAAGAGATTCCAGGCCTACCACCTAAAAGAGACATTGATTTTACCATCGAACTGGTGTCGGGAGTAGCCCCGGTGTCTCGAGCACCTTACAGAATGAGCATATCAAAATTAACGGAGTTAAAAATGCAATTGTAGGAGCTGCTGGACAAAGACTATATTCACCCTAGCGTGTCACCCTGGGGAGCCCCAGTGTTGTTTGTTAGGAAGAAAGATGGGACTCTTCGCATGTGTATGGATTATCGTTAGCTGAACAAACTGACGGTCAAAAATAAGTATCCTTTACCCCGCATCGATGAACTATTTGATCAAGTAAAAGGGGCAACAGTTTTCTCAAAGATCGATCTGCGATCAGGGTATCACCAGATCAGAATTAAAGAGGAAGACATAGCTAAGACAACCTTCAGAACAAGGTACGACCATTACGAGTTTGTGGTGTTACCCTTTGGATTGACCAATGCCCCCGCAACTTTTATGTGTCTGATGAACAACGTATTCCATCAGTATTTGGATAAGTTTGTGCTGATCTTTATTGATGATATTCTGGTTTATTCCCGAACTATGGAGGAGCATTAGGAACACCTCAGGATAGTATTGCAAACCCTTCGTGAACACAAATTATATGCAAAATTCAGCAAATGCGATTTCTTCAAGGAGCAAATACAATATTTGGGGCATATAATCACTAAAGAAGGAATCGTTGTGGATCCCAAAAAAATAAGGACTATAATGGAATGGCCAGTGCCCAAGGATGTGGCAGACATTCGATCCTTCATGGGGCTAGCAGGCTATTACAGACGGTTTGTGGAGGGGTTTTCGAGAGTAGCTTATCTCATCACTTCCTTACAAAAAAAGGGAAGAGCGTTTAGATGGACCCCTGAGTGTCAAAGAAGTTTCGAGCAACTTAAATACTTGCTCACCACTGCACCTATTTTAAGCATCGCTGACCCAAACAAGGATTATGTGGTGTGCACAGACGCAAGTAAAGAAGGAGTAGGCGGAGTGCTAATGCAGGAAGGGAAGGTAATAGCCTACGAATCAAGAAAGTTGAAAGAGCATGAGCAGAAATATTCTGCTTACGATTTAGAGTTGGCAGCTGTGATTCACGCCCTAAAAATGTGGCGACATTACCTTATGGGAAGAAAATTTCTGTTATTAACAGATCACCACAGTTTGACAAATTACTTCAGCCAGTCCACTCTAAATGCAAGGCAAGCGTGGTGGGTGGACTTCCTAAGTGGATTTGACTTTGAGATCAAGCATATAAAAGGAAAGGAGAATTGAGTGGCAGACGCCTTGAGTCGGAAGTTGCAATGCTTGTATGAGATTTCTTGTAGTGAAAGGAAAAGTCCCTTCGGGGAAATGATTAAAAAGGCTGCCGAGCAAGATGTTGTTTATCAGCAAATAAAACAGCAAGCACATCAACCAACCAGTAAGGAAAAACAGCCGGAATATGCTTTGGATGTTGCTGGAATGTTGTATTATAAGGGAAGACTATACGTGCCCAACCAGCACAGTATTAAAAATCTGATATTGGATGAGTATCATGGGAGTCATTACGCTGGACACCCAGGATATCAAAAGATGATCACTGCACTTCGAAAAGAATATTATTGGCTGGGTATGAAGAAAGATGTGGCAGATTATTTGGCATGATGTCTAGAATGTCAGCAAATTAAAGCAGAACACCAACATCCTGCGGGTTTATTACAACCATTACCCATCCCGAAATGGAAGTGGGAGACCATTTCGATGGATTTCATAACAGGTTTGCCTAAGTCAAAGAAGAATAACGACTCCATCATGGTGGTGGTGGACAAGTTAAGTAAGTCAGCACATTTTATACCGGTACAATCTACTTACAGAGCTGTGCAGGTCGCCCATATTTTCATGCAAAATATATTCAGATTGCATGGGCTACCAAAGGTAATAATCTCAGACTACGATGTAAAATTTACATCGGTCTTTTGGAAAACATTGTTCGAGGAGTTGGGAACTCAGCTGAACTTTAGCACGGCTTACCACCCACAAACGGACGGGCAGACTGAACGGGTGAATCAGGTGTTGGAGGACATGTTAAGGGCATATGTGATGCAACAACCCCATAAGTGGGAGGATTACCTACACTTGGTGGAGTTTGCGTACAATAATGGTTACCACATGTCGTTGTAGATGAGCCCATTTGAAGTATTATACGGGCGGAAGTGCCTCACCCCCTCAAGTTGGGGTGGGCCAGAAGACAAGCTGATGCTTGGACCAAAAATGCTTAAGGAAATGGAAGAACTGGTCAAAAAGATACGTGCTAATCTGAAAGCAGCACAGGATAGGCAAAAGAACTTCGCTGACCGGAAGAGGAGATTCAAGGAATATCAAGTCGGCGATCATGTGTACGTAAGAATCCGAGCAAAAAAGAGTACTTTACAATGGAGTGGGTGTGCTAAGCTGGCACCCCAATTCTGTGGACCTTTTCAGATCTTGGCCAGAATCAGGGTGGTAGCGTACCAGCTCGCCTTGCCAAATCATATGCGGGTCCACAATGTTTTTCATGTTTCCGTATTGAAAAAATATGTTTATGATCCTAAGCATGTAATCAGCTGGCAAGATATACAGGTAAGGAACGGCCTGGTAGATAGACTTACATAAATTCCATAAAGGGAAAAACTGAGTTAGGATGTTGCTTGTGTAGGTAGAACCAGAAGGAGAAATCTGGGTCAAACCGCTGAACATCCTCGACCGAAGAGAAGTAACGTTGCGGATGCGGGATATTATCCAAGTTAAAGTGCAGTGGCAGCACTTTGGGCCTAATGAGGCCACTTGGGAAGATGAAGAACTTATGAAAAGGACCTATCCAGGGTTGTTCATGGCTGAAAGACATCGGGACGATGTCCAATCTCAGGGGGGGAAGATGTAATGACCCCGGAAAATTTGTAAATATTTTATTACCGCTGTAGGTAAATACATTGGACAAGGTTATTATTTTCTGTTTTGATTAATAATATTGTTAACTCTGAGTTTGAGCATTAACTGAGTAATATCAAATATTGTAACTTCTCATTGGGAAGTTGTTTTAAGCAAAAAAAAAGAACAGTTGCCAGCATAAGGGAAAAACCCTAACTGCCTCCCCCAACCGTAACCACCCAAGGGAAAGAAGGTGGGGGGAGGAAAATGACCGTGTTGTTGGGACAGACGGGGAGGATGGAAAAATAATGCTAAGTCTGGTGGTGACCAGATAGCATTGGCACGTAGTGCAGAAGGTTTGCTGAAGGCTGTGGTCTGGCAAACAAGCTTGGGGGGAGATTTGGTCGTGCAGACAAATCTCGCGGACGGGAGGAAGACAAGCAGAGAACCGGTGGTTACGAAGCTCTGAAAGAGAGAAACAAATTACTAAACATACCGGGAACAGGTAAGTACAATTTATGATAACCCTGTACTATAAGTTACTGTGCTGCCGAAGAGCTCCATTTAATGTTATCTGGTTAGATTTTTTTAAGAGGGCTCTATTGTATGTTATCTGGTTAGACTCTGTTACAGCGTTTCAAGTAGAAAACTTTATTAAGAGGAAGTGTTATGGCAGGAACAGTGACTATAGGTGGGGAAATAAACAAATAGTTCATAATTGAGAAATGCAGATATTCCTCTAATAAACAGACTATAGGGGACTGACGCCTTGTTGAGGCACCCGTGTCTGTGTGGACCAGGTGAAAATTCCTAGGTGAATCCTGGGGGGAACTCACGCTGTAGGTAAACCGAGGAAAATCTAACCATAAAACTACACCTTAGCTGTAGTTGTAGGCCTTTATGGAACCGGGTAGTGTATGCCTAAATCATTTTAGGAAAAACTGCAAGACAGCAAGCTTAACAATATATTCATCTTTCGGCAATCATGGAATTTACCCAACTTCCATCAAACAGTAAAGTTACTGCTCTCGATACTTGAAAGTAAACAAAACTGAAAAAATTCCTTTCATAAAACAAGAAGAAAGGAGAAATTGATGAGCGAGACGAGGCTAGCTGGAGAATTTAACGAACACGATGCCCATTGGAGGTCAGAACCAGCCATGCAGTTATAACGAGGTTAACCAGTAAGACAACACTGAAAACTAAGATGACCAACGCTATTAATAGCGCCAATTCAGGACCCTTGCGCACCCTAATGGGTTAGCCGCGGATTGGGGTTCTCATCAGGAAAACAAGGAAAAGTCGTGTAATGAACGGGCTTCTTTCCTCTAATCTGGGAAGAGTACAAAACCCTCTCATCGAGTATAGTTGATACCCTAATAGTCGTATTTATGTGAATTCAGATGGTAAATTGCTATGACAGAAAGGAATTATCACTCTATCTCTGAAACTATCCAGAATGTTTTCAAAATAGAAATGCATATAGATATAACGAGAAGTAGAATCCATTATTCAACCTAGTGAAGAATCAAACACAGCGTGAAAATAAACCAGATAATTATATGTACATACATTCCTCCGAGTAAAACATCCATGTATATATATAATAGGGTAGAGACAAGAGTAGCGGCCGTAGCCAAATATAATTATGTTGAAAAAAATTAAAAATTTATTTTTCAATAATATAATTATGTTGAAAAAAATTATATATTTATTTTAAGAAAAAAATGACCATGACATACATGACTTATTAAATCATGAATTTTGGTTTAAAATTGTAAGGAACGTTTACAATAAAATTTCCATAACTTTGAAATCAAGTGTTTTTGACCTGGATGTGCCATAGCATTTGTATATATTAGATATGATTAAGGAGATCTTACAGGACATATAAGATTTTCCTCCACGTCCTCTTCATAACCATAATCACATGGAATCAATGTGGGGGTCTGCAATGGAGAGTTTTTAGTTAAGAAAGCTAAGTGCATTAAAATCATTTTAATATTTCATAAATGGCGATAGATGTTTTTCATATCTTTCAAAGCTTTTAATTGATCTGTTTGAGACATTGGAGATTTGGTGCAGACTGTAGTTGAAATGACGTTTCCATTGTTCCATAGGTGACACTGACATAAGATAATGTTCACAAATGAGTGGTGAGTCGATGCCGCTGTGGCATATCCCTAGCCCAAACAATCCAATAAGGGTGGGTGGCCAATACACTCAAGGAGAGCGAGTGTTAACAAGCAGGATTATGGTCCAAACTCATTACGACAAGGAAGAAGTTTTGTGCTTTCGGTTACGTAGCTTTGATGATGCACTAACACACTCATGGATTGATTGTTTGTTTCATTCAAATGGGGTTATTAATTACATTTACATAACAAATATATGCATATTAATTGGATAATTACTTCTTTTTTTTGGTTATAGATATTGTATTAATTAATGAGGTTATTGGTGATGATTAGCAAGATGTGATTTATACCATTGATGTATATTACAACATATGTTATATAGGTTAAAAAACAATACCTTGAATGGTAGCTAGCAAGTTTAATCCCCCCTCCACCTAGGTTCTATTCTCTGGAGACATGTTAACTTGTGCAAAACAAAAACTGAACAAGCTGAAAGTTTTAAGAGTAATTTCTATAAGCCCAAAGGGGTAGGAAATTTTGAATATCTCGATATAGAGGTGAACAATGACACCTGTTGTGATTTGATCCTAGACTACAAAGTTAACAATTTACCAGTTATCGTGAAAAAAAACATATGTTATATAATATACATATTGATAAACTATAAATAAGATATTTTTGTTAGGAAGAAAAATGATGCAATACATAAATAAGTAACTAATAACATGAAAACCAACATGTATATGAGTTGCGGTTCACCTCAACTTCATTTCTATATCCTTGGCCACTCTAGCTAAATTTGGTCGCCTGTGACAACTAACAATAGACTTAACAAGCCTTTCTTGATTGCAACAAATAACATGGGAAAATACCAAGGCTTACCAAAACCATGGTCCCATAACAAGACTAGATCTAGAGCTTTCAAGATTCACCAATAGGAGTAATTACAATATTTCAACACACACCCCCCCCCCCCCCAATATTTATCTTCTTGTCTAATCTTCTACTTGTTGATTTGTTGTCTTCGTCTTGGTTTGAGACATGTTATTATCTTTAGTTTCCTCATCCTTCGACTTGCTTGGCCCTTCCTTTTTCACTTGAAAAATATGATCATTGATATCCATATAAAAAAAATGATTTATCGAGATACATGGGTGCCAATTGTTGTACTAACCAATTATATAAGAAATATCTTCACCTGCATGGCTCATGACCATGTTATATATCTACTTAACAATGACTTGGTACTAACCATCTCACATTCTAAGATTACTTCACACATTCCCCCCTCAGTCGAAGATTCAACATCTCTGACAAAATCAAGCTAGCGTATGAGTACACCTACCACCCTTGTACTTATCCAAGTGATTCATTCCACAACTTCATCTTGTACCCTCTTTATGCATGATAGGGATGAATGTGTGTGCCACCATGCTACAACACATATGCTTGAACAATGAGGCTTACAACAAACCTAGGGAATTGAACCTGCCTAAGGCTAGGCTTTACAACTTGGACCAAAAGCTTTGGGGTGTTAAGTTCATCCAATCATGCAACCCTTGAAACATTACATCATTTGAATTTAGGTACAACAAGTGTTTGATTGATTTACAAAAACAACAAGATTAGCCTCATCATGTGCCCAAAACATGAGACATTAGAAAAAAATATGATTGCTTATCAAGGTCACTGCCCATTGTTGATATCGTCTACTATAACTCATTCCATTCAACTTCTATCCTAACTCTATATCATAATACAACTTTAAATGTAATTCCTATGATATATATCTTGCTTAAGCCACTTCCAATATGATTGTATTTATCCAATTCCAAAACATAACAATATCCTCCTTTAAACCCTTTTGGCGAAGGCTAACTTTAATGACTCCTTTAGTGAATGACACTTCCTTCAATCCATAGATAGAACCTTTCGTATTTAGCTACCTTTACCACATAGTGAATAGTGGTGGGTTTGCAAATTGTCACTCCAAGACCTCTATGATATCCTCTTCACCTCTTCGTCCAAAATCCCCTACTATGTTATGTTAATCAATTTCTGGTGATCTATGGATTTGAGTCCATGCACTCACAAGAAAGCTCTCCCTTCTTAGCTAGGTTTCACAACAATGATAAGTGCAAGTATTGTTACAACAAAATCCAGCACCTAGTGCAAAGCCTCATTAGGTGACCTAGACAATGTGCAACACATGAGAGTATCATCATTGTCACCTCAAAAACTACTCGCCTCTCTTTAGTGAAGGACACAATCCAACACAAGGGAGTCTTCCCTAGTAGTGCTTAGGGATAAAGTAACCCAAGGATCTTAAATTAAGTGCCCCCTAAGGATTCTACAACATTGATTCACCCAATAAAGTTATGACAAATTAGGGTTTGAGATGGATGAAGGAATAAGTTCTAGATTTGGGTTCAAGGGAGCTATGAGTCAATCTAAAGGCTATGGTTGGTCTAAAAAGTTTCAAATAGGTTTCTGAAATACACAAAATCAATAAAATACTCAAGATTGATATAACTAGGGTTTTAAATCAAACAATTGCATCAAAACAATACTTTATGACAACAACAAATTTGGCCATGAAAATTGTGAATAAACTATGTGAAATGAAGGCTAAACTAGGGACAAAGTTACAACAAATTTTGATGGTTAATAAAGCATAGAACAACAAATAAAACATTCATGTTATCCCTAGAAAATGGTAGAAAATGCATGGAAAACTTCATTTTTGCTTCTCTAATGTACTTCTACACAATGTTTAACCCTAGGGCATACATCAACAAGTCATTGAGTGCTAAAAAATGTAAGATTTTGTGGTACTTTAACCTAATTTACTGTGAAATAATAAAGAAGTGATCTTTATACTTTAAAATAATGCCACAAGAGAGAAACAAGTGATTTCTCATTCTAGGGCATACAAAGTCTATGATACAGATGCTTAGGTTTCCTTCTAGCCTAGGGTGTGAGATTTAGGTTCTCAATTCTTTTGATGACTCTTCTTTGTATATTAACACCTATTTCAAGACATTCAAGGATGGTTGTTGTAAATTAAACAACTTAAAATATAAAAAAATGAAACCTTAAGTTGTTGTAAAAAGACGTTAACAATTACTAACAAACTTTGAAATCAACCCTTTTCTTCCTTGTCGTCTTGTTTTATGCGCTGAATGAGTTCCATCATGTTTTCATTTATGCAAGAAAATACTTGAAAATTAATATTTAATGCTAGATTATTTTGTTATATGTACAAAGTCAATCATGATTACATACATTTGAAGCATGTTGTTGTTGAGATGGCTCCTCCTGTGATGCAATTATGTCCATTTCTTTGACCATCTCCTTATATATATTTTTTATAATGATATATGAAAGGGTGAAAGCATGGAACTGGGTTACACTTTTCGGCGAAAGAGGGCGTGTTTGGGTGGAAAAAATGATAACTCGATAGAGCCATTTAAGCGCTCAATCGAGCTCCTCGAGCGCTAAAAAAATAGCTTGATCAAGCTATTTGAATTTTGAAATCAAGCGCTCGATCGAGCTTCTTGAGTCCTAAAATCCACAATTTCAGCACCCCTTCTGCAAAATTTCATGCAACACCATTTTGTATCCTAGTGGACTTAGGGCTAAATTTGTCCTTAGGTGGAAGAGTTTATCACATTGGATTCATGAAGGAATCCTCTATCCAATGGAATATGAGTTTGACATTTTCAAATTCATATGATATTTTTCATCTAATTTCTTTTAAACATAATGCTTAAATTTTTTTGAATTGTTTTAAAGAGGTTGAATAAAAAATCAATATCCTAAAATATACAAAATGAAAAAATTTCAAAAAATACCACTATCTTCGTTTACGCATCCTCTTAAAAAGGGTACTTTTGTTTTTTCAATTTATTTAAATAGTTGAAAAAAATCTTAATTGAACACATGTGTCCACAAATTGCAATTGAAATATTACTTAGCCAACTTCGAAAAATAATAAAAAATATATTTTTGCATAAAAGATAATATTTTAATATGAAAAACTTAGCTCTTTGTGTGTAGATCATGCTCATATATATATATATATATATTAAAAATTACACATTTTAAACCAAGTTATGCTACGTGAACACACATATACCTCTTAATATGTGTGAAAAATTGCAAGGACAAGCATTTCATTTAATGGAAAATTGACATATTATACGACACTAGATATTTTTTGCAAAAAATATCATTAGGAAAACAACATAATTATCCACAATTTGTATTTTTATTTTGAATTAAAATTCACAATGCTTATATGAATTTTGAGGGCTTTAATTCGATAAAAGAGGAAAAATATGAAATTTCATCACCACATTTGGCCGAAAAGGATAACACATCTTCATGCTTTCACCCGAAAAATAAATAATATAAAATCGATATTAATAAATGAATGGTTTGTAGTAATATATACATATAGTTCTAGAAAATCATTTTATATAATTAGGAATATTACCTTTTAAATGATTATATTTTTTTGTTGTATGTTTTTTCTATTTTAAGTTCTACATGTCTCATTGAGCATTGTTTTATGTAAAAAGTTTCTTATGTAACTACTTTAAAAGTTGTGGACAGATTTAGAAAAAATCTGGCAGGTCGTTATTTATCCATGTAAGCCTGTAGAGGCAATATGAAAATATAAAACGAATGGAGAGTGAGTTGAATGGTTGGATAATGTATACATGTGAGTTGGTTGTTGTAAATCTCCCTTGAATAATAAGAATGTTGATTATCGTTTCCCCATGGATGTTTCCCTCACAAGGAGGGTTTTACCACGTAAAACATTGTGTCAATATTTGTGTTTGATTATTCTACTATCTTTTTTATTTATCATTATTTCCTTTAATTTCAATTTATTTGCAAGTTATGTTTTCGTTGCTCAACTCAACAAGTGGCATCAAAGCTTTTGGAAAAAGTTTGTGTTAATGACGAAGATGAAAAGTGTGAAGTTTGAAATTGAAAAGTTCAATGGGAGTAATAGCTTTGAGCTATGGAAGGTTAAGATGCGAGATATGCTCGTGCATCAAGGAGTGGCAAAGGTGTTGTTGGGCAAGGCAAAGAAACCCATGGGCGTGGATAATGACAACTAGGAGGACATGGATGCAAGATCCCTCAGTACTATGCATTTGTGCTTGGCAGATGATGTTTTGTTTAACATCATTGGAGAGAAAATAATTGCAGGCTTATGGACCAAGTTAGAAAGTCTCTATATGACAAAGTCCCTGACAAATAAAATCTACATGAAGCGGCAATTAAATAGTTTGTAGATGAAGGAAGGTACAAAGATATCTGATCATTTGAATTATTACAATACTCTTTTATGTTAGTTGTTCTCTGCCCAAGTCTTGGGATTGTTTTGTAACCTCTATCAGTTTTAGTTCTACCGATACCATTGATTTTGATGTTGTTGTGGTAGCTTTTTTGTATGAGGAAACTCCGCATAAATCTAGCCTTGAAACCTAAACATCAGAAGCAATGGTGGTAAGATGTCGATCAAAAGAAAAATATCAAAATTCAAGAGACATGTCATGATCGAAGTTAAGAGGCAAGAAGAATAAGTTAAAGTGTTAGTATTGTAACAAATCAGGGCATCTTAAGAAGGATTGTTGGAAAAGAAAGGAACAAGTTGCTAAAAGGGACTCTACAAAGGAAGTTAATTCAGTTGAAATTAGTGTAGGTATTGTTGATGAGGTATTGTCCACTTCTACTTTTTCTCAACATCATCGTAATTGGTTGCTAAATTCTGGTGCTTCCCATCATATGTGTGTTCATGGGAATTGGTTCTTGTCATACCAATCTATTGATGACTATGTGGTTTTCATGGGTAATGACGTTACATGCAAAATTATTGGGATTGGTAGTGTTAGGATTAAAATATATGATGGTATTGTTATAATGTTAAGAGAGGTGAGGCATATTCTTGATCTTAGAAAGAACTTAATATCTTTGGGAGTGTTATATTCTACTGGTTATAAATGTATAGTTCAAGGTGGAGTTATGAAGGTGACGAAAGGCATCTTGGTAGTCATGAAGGCTAAAAGGTTTGGGAACCCTTATAAGCTTGAAGGAAGGATAGAAACACATCATGCAATAGTAGCATTTGAAGGTGCAAGTGACTCTACTCATTTATGGCATCAACACTTGGGTCATATGAGCGAGAAAGGGTTGAAGGTATTGGTTGATCGTAAGTTACTTCCAAGCTTGAAATCTCTGAATTTGAGTTTTTGTGAGCATTGCATTTATGGAAAACAATCTAGACAGAAATTTAAAATAGGAAAACATGTTAGTAAAGGCATCCTTGATTACATCCATTCATATCTTTGGGGACCATCTCCTAAACTCTATTTTGGAGGATCTTCATATTTTGTAACATTTATAGATGGTTACTCTAGAAAGGTGTAGATCTATTTACTGAAAAGAAAAGTTGATGTATTTGATGCTTTTAAGCAGTATAGAGCTTTGGTTGAAACGATCACTAGCAGGACAATTAAATGTTTGAGAACTGACAATGGAACCGAGTTTACTTCAAAAGAATTTGAAAATTGTTGCAGGGAAGTTAGAATTGAAAGACGTAAAACCACGGTTTATACTTCTCAGCAAAATGGTGTTGTTGAACGCATGAACAAGGCTCTTCTAGAGAGAGAAAGGAGTATGGTCAGTAATGCCAAGTTGTAACAGGAATTGTGGGCAAAGGAAGTTCTTACAATGTGTTATTTGGTAAAACGGTCACCATCAACTGCAATTAACTGTAAGATTCTAGAAGAGGTATGGACAAGTCAACCTTATGATTATTCATATCTTAAAGTTTTTGGTTGTGATTCCTATGCTCTTATTCCAAAGAATCAATGTTCTAAGTTAGATCAAAAATAAAAAAGACTAATATTTGTTAGATATGGTGATGGAGCAAAGGGATATAAATTGTGGGATCCTACTACCCACAAAATCATCATTAATAGAGATGCCATATTTGATGAATCATCACTCATAAAATTAGATGTAGATGGTGAAATGAAATGGGAAAAAGTACCATAGATTCAACAAGTTCAATTGGAAACTCAATCATCTTCAAGGGAGGAGGATCATGAAGATGTTCATGAAGAAACTCCTACAAAAGAAGATGAGGATACATAAATTTCTCAGGAAACTGAGGAAATACCGCAACAAATTGTACGAAGTTCTACACAGATAAGATCTTTTCCTAAAAGGTATGATGATTTTGCTACATCTGTTTCTTTAATTGCTAATGATGGAGAACCTAGTTATTATCAGGAAGCAATGGAAGTATTTGATAGTGATAAATGGAAAGTAGAAATGAAAGAGGAAATTGATTCCTTATAAAGAAATAAGACATGGGATTTGGTGGAACTTCCTAAGGGCAGGAAGGTTGTCGGTTGCAAGTGGGTTTACAAATTGAAGAAAGGAGTTGATGATATTTTTCAGAAGTACAAAGAAAGACGAGTTGCAAAAGGATATTCTCAAAAGGAAGGTATTGATTTTCATGAGATTTTTTCACCAGTTGTTAAGCTTGTTTCAATTAGAGTTGTGTTAGCATTAGTTGCATTACTTGATTTAGGGTTAGAGAAACTAGATGTTAAAACAACATTCTTACATGGAGATTTGGATGAGGATATATATATGGAACAACCATAAGGGTTTGTTCAAAATCGCAACAAGAGGTTTGTTTGCAAACTCAAGAAGTCATTGTATGGCCTGAAGCAATCTCCCAGGCAATGCTACAAGAATTTTGATTCCTTCATGATGAGCTACAATTTTACCAGAAGTGAGTATGATCATTGTGTTTACTTTCAAAAGTTGGAAATGGCATATTCATTATTGTGGTGTTATATGTTGATGATATGCTTGTAACAAGCAAAAGCATGGTTGAGATCAACAGGTTAAAGGCTTAGTTGGCTAGGAATTTTGAAATGAAGGATCTTGGAGCAGTAAAACAAATCTTGGGCATGGAGATACATAGAGATAGGAAAAATTGTAAGTTGTGGTTATCACAACAAAAGTATGTGGAGAAAATACTTTTGAGATTCGGTATGAATAATGGGAAACATGTTCAAATCCCTTTAGCTTCCCATTTCAAGCTTTCTTCAGGTTTGTGTCCTAGTAATGATGAAGAAAAGGAGTATATGCCTTGTGCCATAAGCTAATGTAGTAGGATGCTTAATGTATGCGATGGTTAGTACAAGGCCAGATATTTCACATGTAATTGGTGTTGTCAGTAGATACATGGAAAATCGAGGTAAAGAACATTGGGAAATAGTGAAATGGTTGCTTCAGTATCTTAAAGGCACAAGTAATTACTGTATCACCTATAATGGTAGTAGTGATTCAGCCTGTGGTTATGTTGATTCAGATTTTGCAGGTGACTTGGACAAGAGGAGATCCGCTTCTAGACATGTTCTTACTCTTGCAGTTGGAGTTGTTAGTTAGATGTCAAAGCTTCAAAATGTAGTTGCTTTATCCACTACTAAGGCATAATACATAGTTGTATCACATGCTTTCAAAGAGGAAATTTGGTTAAAAGTTTTGCTAGGTGAGTTTGGAAGGATGCAGGACAAGGTGAAAGTTTTTTGTGATAGTCAAAGTATTATTCATTTGGCAAGGAATCCAGTGTATCACAGCAAAAAAAAAAGTATACGTGTTAAATATCATTTTGTAAGACACTATTGATGAAAGTGGAGTGGTGGCTCTGGAAAAGTTCCATACAAAGAAAAATTGCGCAGAAAAGTTCACAAAACTAGTCTTGTCAGAGAAGCTAAAATGGTGCCTAGCTTCTCTTGGCTTGCAAGGAAGGTGATGAATAATTTGGGCATGATATATCAGGTAAATTGTTGTCAAGGTGGAGATTGTTAGAAGTTGTCAACTATTTCCATATTTTCTTGGGATAATAGCTAAGATTGGTTCCTTTGGTTTGATTTGTTTTTAATAATCTAAGTTTTTTGGAAAAAACATATAAAAGGAACTTTTTTTGTTTTATGTAAAAAGTTTATTATGTAACTGCTTTAAAAGTTGTGGACAGATTTAGAAAAAATCTGACAAGTTGCTATTTATCCATGTAAGCCTATAGAGGCAATATGAAAACATAAAACAAATGGAGAGTGGGTTGAATGGTTGGATAATGTATGTCTGTGAGTTGGTTGTTGTAAATCTCCATTGAATAATAAGAATATCGATTATCATTGCCCCATGGATGTTTCCCTCACAAGGAGGGTTTTACCTAGTAAAAGGTTGTGTCAATCTTTGTGTTTGATTATTCTGCTATCTTGTTTAATTGGCATTATTTTTTGCAATTTCAATTTATTTGTAGGTTATGCTTTCACTACTCAACTCAACAAGTTTTATCATTACTATGCTCACTTTGTGCTTGATAAAATCCATGGTTAAGAGGTTAAGAAGGATCTATGCAACATGAGATTATTTTCTTTGGACTCCAACTCATCATAGAAATTAGGAACTATTATAATTCGAGTAGATGTGCCTGATAGATGATTTCCTGTAGCATCATATTCGTGTTTGCAAAGCCTTAGATCCAAGAAAAGAAAATAATGTTAATAGCAAGGTAATCAACATATTTGGTAGCAATCAGAGATGAAATGGCTCGGAATGTGGTGCTGAAGCCATACTATGTCTACACGTGCTTGAGTAAATGGAGCATTTTTCAGGCAACCCACGAAAACACGAGTTAATCTGGGAAAAACCATGATTAGTAGTTGATATTCTTGGTGCGAGACGAAATTCGAAAGGAAAATGGTAGGCAATTGGATTCAATTCAATTAATTGAAGATATGTTTTAGGTATCTAAGGAGGTAGGGATAAACTTTTAAGTGTGGAGGGTGGTAACATGAAATGTGTTTAAGCTGTGTGAGAGTCTCATACAACCCTTGACTGGTACAGTGGTAGCTTGAAATGAATAAGCTTTGAAGAGAATATATCAAAGAATTTCATACTTCGTGGAAAATAATGCATTTGTCTAACAAATTATCCAACCGAACATACTACAAAAAGGGAGTTAATGCAAAAATGAAATGTCTTAAAACATAGAAATACAAAAGATTAAAGTAGTGGATAGTATGAGTATAATTGACATAGGTTGAGTGGTGTATGTTAGAGAATTTTAAAATACAAATGTTAAAGCAATCGAGGCAAATATTCTACCGAGTAAATTAATGATTGGTTTATTGTGTTTTCAATTTTTTTTTATTTTTATTTTTGTTTAATAAACAATTAACTAATTATATATATATTAAAGTAGTGGATAGTGAGTATAATTGACATAGGTTGAGTGGTGTATGTTAGAGAATTTTAAAATGCAAATGTTAAAGCAATCCAGGCAATGATTGGTTTATTGTGTTTTCAATTTTTTTTATTTTTTTATTTTATTTTTGTTTAATAAACAATTAACTAATTATATATATATATATATATATATATATATATATATATATATAAGGTGTGGTGATTTTTTTCACGATATATTTTCTAGTTAATTTTATCAAAAATTTGGCAATGATTTAAAAAAAATTAAGTTCAAGTTATTTAATCTATATAATTGTTGTGTCCAAGAGAATTTTTTAGAGTACTAAATCTATTTATACATTCAAAAATGTATTTTAAATAACAAAAAAAAATATTTTTAATTTTTTTTGAACATGTTATTTTTTCCTCCTAATATTTTAATAATATTTGCTAATCCCGGAACTATATTATTTATTCTAAAATATATTATTTATAATATTCTAAAATTAGTTATATATTAATTAATAATTAGGGTTATGAATATATTTAAAACCTAATAATTATAATAGCTTTTAGAATATTAAATTTAATAATATATGGTTATAAAGGATAATATATATATATATATATATATTATATTATTTATTATAACTACATTATTAATAAAAAATTATTTTTATAAATTTAATTTGTTGAATTAAAGTCTTTTATTTTTTATGGTCAAATCTTAAAAATAAAAATAATTTTTTTTTTTTAGTCAAACTAGTTGTTACTCCCAAACTGCTAGTTAACTGATCTCTTCATTTATTTATTGCATCACTAGATCTGGTCTCTCATCTTGTCCTAAAAGATGAAACGTGTCGACTAGATTCTCTCTCATGTAATTTTTTCCTAAAAATGCTATTACAATTATTATGAATCACAAAAATCTAAATTCAAAAACAAAAAATCACATTAAACTATTTTACTAGATTCTAAAAAACAAAAATCTGTTTCACTTATAAATTAAACTAATCCATAAAATAATACCACTTTGGTCAGTTTAAAAAGAAGGAAGGAAAACGAAACTGCAAGAACACATGAAATGCATAATGTTAAACTTTTACAATTTCAGAGAAATAATTTTTTTAATTCAAACAAATTTTCATCTTTGATTTGAATCGTGTCACTTCCTAAAAAAAGATTTATGGCACTGGTAAGGCACTCCTTGCAATAGGTCACTGGTTCAAATACCCCATGGGTGCTTACCTACAAAAAAAAATGGTTGACAAAGTTCCATACAAAATATTTATAATAACATATTATTATTTTAGCGCACGTGGCTTTGGATTGACGGTGAATAGGTGCGCTGTTAAGGCACTCCTTGCGATAGGTCACCGGTTCAATTCCTCGTGGGTGCTTAGTTTAGTCTTAACATAGAAAAAAAAAACATGTTATATCACATCATTCACCAAAAGATTTGTTGTACCAGAGAATATCATGTGATATCACCGCTAAATGTCCTTTAGTGCCCCTACCATATGGATAGAACTAATGGCTTAGGATCTCCTGTTTACTTGTTCGATGGAGAATTAATTTAACATAAATAATCGGTGATCGAAGTCAGGCCGTGAATTTGTTAGTCAAATGAACCTGCCAAATAATGCATATCTCATTCAAATGAACCTGTATTATTGGCAGTGGTCAATATCATTCGACTATACCTTTAAATATCATATGTGGACTGTATTATTGGCTTTGGACATCCTTTTACTTGGTCGATGGAAAATTGACTTTGATATAAACCTTAATTCGTGAATATGTTGCCAATGGTTGAAGTTGTTGCAAAAGCAGTAGTTTAAAGAATAATTTTTTGGGGTCATTCGTGGAAAAATTATAATTTGAGGCATAGTTACCAAATTCAGCAGTATTGCCGAAAAAAATAGAAAAATCCATAGTTCGCGAATTAATACGTAGATTCCAAGTTCGGCACCACGCATGGGATACAAGGTTCACGGACTAGTAAAATTATAATTTGAGGCATAGTTACCCAATTCAGCAGGATTGCCGGAAAAAAATAGAAAAATCCACAGTTCGCGAATTAATACGTAGATTGCAAGATTCTACTGGGGTCAAATTTGACGCCCGTATGCCCTTTTTTTGTTTTTTTACACGTGAAATACTTTGGCTTTCCAAATCTACACTTCATCACTGACTGGCTATTAATTTTGAAAAAGCCAGATGGACGGGCATATTGAAAATTGACCAGTTTTATTTTTTATATATATTATTTTATATATACACCGCACACTGCAGTTTGCTGTCTATGGAAATGTAACCAGCCATGATGAAAAGGTTACATAGTTAACGCTGCAGGACGACGCAATAAATTTCAATTTTAAGTGTGAATGTCATCTCCACTTTCTATGCAGTGTGAATTAATTGAGCTGTCTATGGAAATGTAACTAGCCATGATGAAAAAGTTACATCGCTGACACTGCAAGACGACGCAATAAATTTCAATTTTAAATGTGAATTTCATCTCCACTTTCTATAAATTTCAATTTTAAATATGAATTTCATCTCCACTTTCTGTGCAGCATGAATTAATTGGGCTGTCTAAGGAAATGTAACCATCCATGATGAAAAAAGTTACATAGTTAACGGGGATGACGCAATAAATTTCAATTTTAAGTGCGAATGTCATTCCACTTTCTATACAACGTGAATTAATTGGGTTGGGTTGGTGAGTCGTGACCTCCGGGTTAGTAGTTACTAACCTACGGCTGCGGATACCTATTTCGATTTACCAAGTATATGTTGGCAACTCCTATTTCATAGACCATACAAAAGTAAATGTTGCATGTCATTTAGCTTTCGTCCTCTCAGTGACAGCACGTGAATCGAAATAGCAACCTGGAGATAGAAGGCGAGAGCTAAATGCCTGACATGTCTGGGAGCATTTACTTTTCTATGGTCTATGAAATAGGAGTTCCCGTATATATTTATATTTTTATAAAACAAATAATTTATTTTTTAAAAATTTCGGTGAATTGAATATTCTTTTATTCTGTTAGATTTTTTAAACCAAAGCTAGTCTATTTTATTTTTTATCACACTGGAGTGCTTTGAACTTGCTCTATTTTGAATTAATACTGAATTATTTGAATGTGAACATAAACAAAATCTTCGAACTTGCTCTATTCTGAATTAATACTAAATCATTTGAATATTAACCTATAGTTTTTCTATTTTAAATTAATATTGAATTGTTTGAACACCAGCACATTGTTGACATAATATAAAAGAAAATTAAAGTGTGATTTTGAATATATTCATATATTCATAGTTTATATGTTTATAATGTGTTATGGATGAATATTTTCTTTTACTCTCATATCGATTTTTAAAAGTAAACCACTTAGAATTTCACTTCTTAAAATTTGAAGTTAGGTTAAGGGAGATAGCCACTAGCCCTCTACATTTTTAGTGTTGTATGTGGTTAAGATTTCTTATATATCATATGTTTTAAGGAGGTTGGAAGTTTTAACGATGGTATTAGTTGTTAATATGATGTTTTTTAAAGAAAATATATATTTTTAATCATTAAATTTATAAAACAACCGAGGAAGAAATTCCGCATATATGATGTTTCTCCAGCAGCCGAGGAAGAAATTCCGCATATATGTCTTCTATGTGTTTGGTTGTAGCATGCTTTTCTCCACAAACAATTATATGATTTTTCTTATAAATACATGTGTAAGAGACCGAAGAAGTTAGTAATAGTTTTAATGTGAAATCGAAGTTCTAGACTCTGTAATTTTTAGGCGTTTTGTGTCCCTATTTTAATATGAGAAGACCGCATGTTTTTATGAACATCTGAAGGAGTTTTCTTGGAGTTGATTGAGCAAGCATAGCCTAATCAGTTGCAGAGGGCCCCTGCACTGAAGAAGGTTTCATTTTATTTATTTTTCTTCTTCTTGTTAACTGTAAATTCATCATTTTCTTTCTAAAACAGTGTTTATAATCATTTTCTTACTAATAGTGTTTATAATGCAATTTCTATCATTTTCTTACTAACAGTGTTTATAATTTAGAGCAGTTTCCATTAGCTTGATTTCTTTTTAGTTCTTATCAGTAGTTTAGAAGATAGAACTCAATAGTGTAATCTTGTTTCTTCAATTAAAAACTAACCTTGTTTCAGGATGAGAGTAGGATTGAAGAATGATAAGGATACATTGTTGGATAGTTTACTTCATTCACTGTTTTGCTAGTTTAAATTCTCAACTAAACTGATCAATGGCATTTATTGTCTTTGCCATTTCATTTTTAGTTTAAATTACTAACTCATGGTGTTAATGAATGTTTATGGAAAACCCTTCAAGTTGATAATTCATCCTTAACTAAGTGGTTGAAAATTTCATCTATGAAATGAGTTATTTCTGCATCTTTGTATTTTCTTTCTCTTAGATTAATGAAGTACAGAATTACTTAAATGTCATCCCAATGAGACTTTCTCCCAAAATTGAGAGGTAGAGTAACTAAGTATTTCATTTAGTTTTATTTTTGTAATTAGTTAGACATCAATTACAAATTTCACTTTCAGTTTTAATTCATGATTTGGAAATAATGGTAAAATAAGAATAGAAACTTTGTTTTCATTTATTTCTTAGCTTTGTTTCCATATCTTTCTTCGCTCTGTTTTCATTTCTTTCTTAACTCTGTTTTCATTTTTAGATTTTGAGCAGTCTTTAAGAAAGTTAGATTTAGTTTTGATAATTTACATTGTAAATCATTAGGAATTAAAAGACCAAAAACCCCCAAAACAACATAAAACATAAAAACAACGAAGTAAGAAGGGTTAGCTAGCACAAATAGTGCACTACACTTCATCAGTTTACGATACCCGGATTGATAATTTATGTAGAGTAATTTAGGACTCTAAATTGACCAAACATTTTGGTTCCATTATCGAGGAAGTATAACTAGGTAGCCTTACCTCTTACATTAAAAAAATGATATACATAGAGAAAGAGACTCTAGGGGTAGATTTATAGCTAGAGGCAGAAGTTCAATTCCTACAACACCACCTACTCCACCAAGAACAAGAAAAGATACACCTCCATCTCAAACTCATACTCCTAGCCATAGAACTCTTGAAATTCCAGGGGTAGAAATCTAATCAAAAGAATCTCCTACTTCATCTACCAAGTCAGTCCTAGAGGAGAAAAATCTTGAATCTCCAACAACAGGAATAGCCTTTTTCACCTCCACAGGAGATCAAATTTTAGTTGAAGAATTAGGAATACCTGGTGAGGAAGAAGAAGTAGAACCTCTCTCCCATATCCCATTAATAGAAGAACCAGAGGAGGAGAAAGTAACCTTGCAGGTTGAACCTTATACTGACTCTGAGGAAACTATAATGGCATAAGAAAGAGAGGATGGGGAATTCAGGTTGTTTGAAGGAGGTAGAGGTAGAGGTAGAAGAAACAATGGAGGAGGCAGAGGAGATAATGGAGGAGGCAGAGGAAATAGGGAAATAGATAATTCTTTTGGATTCCCTATAGTGCATGAGGAAACAAATGCCACAATGAAAAATATCTCACCTTCTGTCCTCCCAAACTTCCATGGGTTAAAAAGTGAGGATCCTGAAACATTTTTATTTGAGTTTGAAGTCTTGTGCAGAACTTATAATTTTTTAGAAGACTCTCAAAAACTCAAATTGTTTCCTTCAACACTAAAAGGAGATGCTTTGAAATGGTTCATGGGTTTAGTCACTCAATCCATTAGAACATGGAATGACATGAAAAAAATGTTTTTGGATAGGTATTTGGATTATTGCATGTCTACCAATCACAAAGATGAAGTGTTCAAAATGATGCAAAGAGAGGATGAAAACTTAGAGGATTTGATTGAGAGATTCAACTATAATTTAAAAAGAGCAAAGATGGACAATTTAGATGAAGATACCTTAAAAGCTCTTTTACTAAAAGCCATTAGAGATGAGTGGATAGATATCCTTAACATGATGGGGAAGGGAGATATCTCTCAACTCCCATTAAATTATATAGGAGAATTTTATGTTCATCTTTCAAGAGGGAAATCCAAAACTGGGAAAGGTCCAAGAGATCCTTCTCTTGTTAGAGTAAATAAATCTGCAACTGGATCTGTAAGTAGGGAAAAAATTGGTAATATGCTTGATGAATTTAAAACTGACATTCTAGGGAGTCTTAGTGAGCAAATAGACACCCTTAAGTTGCAAAACAAGCAGAAAATCGAGGCTGATGCTTTAGCCATTTTTGTCCAAAATGCAGAAAAAAAACATGCTCTAAGAGAATGTCCTTTGGATGCAAAAGTTGTAGAAACTTGTATGATTTGCTCATAAAGCCATGAGACCAAGGGTTGTCCTTCAATTCCAGGTCTTAAGGCTGTCTTTCAAGAGGAAACAGTCCCAAATTCTGCAGAACCTCTTTGTTTTGTTGTTGGAAGACCTTGGGAGGGGCCACAAAATCAGGGATTTAACAATCAAATGTATCTTCAGCCCCCACCAAATTGGAATTCTTGGCAGCAACCTTGGCCTCAACCTCAATCTCAATCTCAACCGTGGGCACAAGGAGTACAAAATCCTTATGAGAGATTTTCTCAATATTATCAATATCCTCATCATATCAGAATTATCCTCCCGCACACATTCCACAACAAAATCAGCAGCTACAACTCCAAAATCAGAACCCTCAACTTTCATTACCATTTCCACAACAAAATCCACAACAAAACCAAATTCCTCAACTTTTACTGTCATTTCAGTAGAAACCAAATTAGCTACTTGCCCAACCATTACCAAACCCCAACAATAAAAATCCTCAAAATGCTTACATGGTAGAAGGACAATAATTTCCAACTTATATGATCACTCCTCTAGATCTTAATGATGTTCAACTGAGATCTGGTAAGATATTAGAAAAGGAAAGACCTTCTGCAGTTATTCAGGAACAAGACAGTTCTGAGGAAGATTCTCTAAAGGCCAATAAAAGTTTTGAGGGAACATCTCTCCAAAACCAAAACATTGAAAAATAAAAACAAAGATAATCAATGAACACAACTCCTGTCATTGAGAAACGAGCATCTAATTCTACACCTCCTTTTCCTGAAAGATTACAAATTGATAGAGGAGTAGAAAATGAGATTATGTTGCCCAATTATGATTTTCTAGATGAATTGAAGAATGTCTGTATCAAAATCTCTTTGTTACAAGCCATTAAATAAATTCCAATTCTAGCCAAAACAATAAAGGAGTTGAGCATAAAAAAACGGGGAATTAAAACAAAGGAAATAAAAAGAATTCACCTGGTAGGAAAAATAGCAGACATAATGATGGGAAAAATTGCCATACAAAAATATGTGGATCCAGGAAGTTCAATTGTGAAAACACATATCAATGGAGTTAAAATTCCAAATACATTGATTGACTTAGGAGAAGCAATAAACATCATGAGCAAACAAACTATGGAGCAACTCAAGCTTTCTAATCTTCTTTACACACCTACCTTGCTGCAACTAGCAGATAGATCAGTAATCAAACTAGATGGAGTGTTAGAAGATATTTCAGTATCCTTAGATTCTTGGGAATATCCTGTTGATTTCATGATCTTAACTCCCAAGAACAATCTAGGAGGACATCCACTCATGTTAAGAAGACCTTGGCTGGCCACAACTGATGCTTTTATTAGCTGTAGATCTCGTGACATGCATATTTCTGATGGTAATTCAACAAAAAAATTTACTTTATATCCTCCAGCAAAAGCAATCCCAAAAATAGATGACAAAGAATGGATTGATGATGAAGATGATATTCAGCTTCTCTTTACTATTTCAGATATTAGTGAAGATAGTCAAATTTTAAATACATTGGAAATTTTTGAATCATCTTAAGAATATGACCATGAACAATTTCAAGAAAAATCTAATTTTGAATATTTGTCATCTAGGTAGATGTCTCTCTATTCTATGGAAGAGTTTGTAGCTTTACAATTGAAATTTTCCAGGTAGGACATTGAACATAAACAAAATCTTGGAGAAACTACAACAAGAAGAGCTAATCAAAACATTACAAAAACATTCTCCTGCATTTGCATGGGAATACACAGACATGAAAGGAATTAATCCTAAGACGTGTATCCATCACATCTACATTGAGGAAAATTGTAGACCTATCAGACAACCTCAGAGAAGGATGAATCCAAATCTTAGAGAGATTGTGAAAGAAGAGCTCCAAAAATTACTGAATGTAAACTTCATTTACCCAATTTCAGATGGTCAATGGGTTTCTCCTTTGGTAATTGTGCCTAAAATAATGGTAAATGGAGGGTGTGCATTGATTACTGAGAACTGAATAAAGCAACTCTTAAATATCATTTTCCTTTGCCCTTTATAGATCAAGTGTTAGATACATTAGCAAGTAAGAAGTATTTCTCATTCTTGGATGGTTTTAGTGGTTATAATCAAATTCAGGTAGCACCTGAAGATTAGAATAAAACCACATTTACTTGTCCATGGGGAACTTATGCCTACCGAGTACTTCCTTTTGGGTTATGTAATGCACCTACAACATTCCAATGAGCAGTACTAGGAATTTTTTCTGATCTAATACATGATTCTGTAGATGTATATATGGATGATTTTACAATCTATGGGAATACATTTGAAGAAGCTTTGGAAAATTTGGAAAAAGTTCTTAAAAGATGTAAAGAAGCAAACCTTTCACTAAGCCATGAAAAATGTTTTATGATGTTTACAGAAGGTATTATTTTAGGACATCACATTTCAGGAGATGGGATTAAAGTTGACAAATCTAAAGTTGAAGTCATCTCTAAATTATCAATTCCAAATTGCCAAAAGGATGTTAGAAGTTTACTAGGATTTACAGGATGCTATAGAAGGTTTATAGAAAATTTCACTAAAATAGCATCCCCACTCTTCAAATTGCTTACCAAAGATTGTGAATTCAATTGGAATTCTAATTGCTAGTTGGCATTAGAAATCTTAAAAACAAAAATTTCTTAAGCACCCATTTCAAGAGGTCCAAATTGGAAACTCCCTTTCCATATTTCAACAGATGCTTCAGATACAGCTCTGGGAGCTGTATTGGGACAAAAAGATTTGACTCCTTATGCCATTTACTATACAAGTAAGAATTTGACTCCCACTGAGTTAAATTATACTATACTAAAAATTCATGTTCATGCAATTAGCAAGTTTAGACACTATATAACAGGCTATGAAACCTTTGTTCATACAGATCACTCTGCAATTAGATATTTAATGAATAAACCTATTACTAATGGCAGAGTTACAAGATGGCTTTTACTTTTGCAAGAATTCAACATTACTGTGCTAGATAACCTTGGAAAACAAAACACAATTGCTGATTTGTTGTCCAGGATTCAGAATATCAAAGAAGATTCTCCGATTGAAGATAAGTTTCCTGATTAATATCTTTTTGCAATAACTACTCAAACTCCTTGGTTTGCAGATATTACTAACTATTTGGTCACAGGAAAGTTACCTTCACATTTGTTTCCTAGAGAGAAAATAAAAATTATTCAGGTAAGTGCAAGATATTCATGGATCACTAACGAATTGTATAAAATAGGCCTAGATCTTATGATCAGAAGGTGTGTCAAGGAAGATGAAATGCCCGAGATTCTTAAAGCATGTCATGATGAGCCATGTGGTGGACACTTTGCTGACAAGAGGACAACCTATAAAATCCTTTCTTTAGGATATTATTGGCCATCCATCTTCAAATATGCTAAAGAATATGTCAGGAGATGTGACAGCTGCCAAAGGGTAGGGAAACCTGCTCTCTCAAATGAAATGCCATTACAAATTCAGGTACTCATCGAACCTTTTGAAAAGTGGGCCTTAGATTTTGTTGGGCCAATTAATCCTCCATCTAAGCAGAAGAAGTATATATTGGTATGCACTGATTATGTCACTAAATGGATAGAAGCTAAAGCATTACCTTTTGCTAATGAAAAATTTGTAGTGACTTTTATTTTTGAGGACATCTTCACTCGTTTTGGTGTTCCAAATGAAATTGTGACAGATCAGGGATCTCAATTTACATTTAACATGGTGGAAGGGCTTGTGGAAGTATACAAGATCAAACATAGGAAATCTACTCCCTATCATCCACAAGCAAATGGTTAAGTGGAATCTACAAATAAAGTGATTGAAAGAATCCTCACCAAGATTGTGCATCTACATAGAAGAGATTGGGTGGAAAGGCTTCCTGAAGCTTTATGGGCCTATAGAACTACATGGAGAAACACAACGAGACATACACCCTATGAACTTGTTTATGGGAAACAAGTCCTGTTCCCTATAGAGTTCCAAATCAGAACTTTCAAGATGGTAGTCCAACTGGGACTAGATTTATCAGAGGCACAAAAGCATAGGCTGGAGCAATTAAATGAACTTTATGAAATCAGGTAAGAGGCAATTCAAAGAGCTAGTATAGTCCAACAATAGAGGGCTAAATGTCATGACAAATATATCAACGACAAGAGCTTTCAAGTGGGAGATTGGGCACTATTGTTTGATTCAAAGTTTAAAGATTTTCAAGGGAAGTTTCAAACTCATTGGCTTGGGCCATATGAGATTGAAAAAGTCTTTAGTAATGGAGCAGTGAGGATAAGAACAATAGATGAAAGTAAAACTCCTCTTCTTGTGAATGGTCATAGATTAAAGATATATCAGAAACCAATTTCAAAAGAGGAGTTCATTAAGATTTTCCAAGACAATTTTGAAATAAAGCTAGTGAAGAAGAATTCTTCTTCTCCACTAACTTAGTCTTTATTTTTCCTAAAAAATAAAGAAAAAAACAAATAAAAAAAATTGTATAAGGTTGAAAACCAATCATTGATTGGCATACTTATACAGAAAATACAAGGTGAAAATCAGAGGTTTCTGACACCCTATATTTTCCATTTTCTTTCTGTAATAAGTAGTGACAAAAAGCTACAGTCACTCTGCAGTTTAGATTCTGCAAATTCATCATCTCATCTCACCTCACTCCATTTTATTTTTGCAGTTTCACTTCATCTCATTGTCATATTTCATCAATAAATTTTTCAATTTTTCCTTTTACAGCTTTCATTCCATTTTCATTTCATTTATCATCTTGTCTTACATCTCATTTCATTTCACTTACATAGCCACTTCCATTTCATTCATGATCCATAAGCCATATTTCACTTTATTTTTCACGTTCTGCAGCTAATCTGATTCTGCAGCTACAATTTGTTTATCAGTTCAGGCACAAGTGTACAACTCATAATAAAATCATGTATGTAGGGAATTGAAAAGAAATCAATTTTTGAAGACCAACCATGCTCAAGGTACCTGTGGATCAACGTCAAAAAAATTAGCAAGCGAAAGGTAAAGGTTCCAAAGGTAAATGCAAAGATTTATCTCAAAAAGAAATTTGAAAACATAAGTTTGTATAGTATTTATAATCACATGTCTCCTTAATCGACCATCATTTGATTTGACCGCCACTATATCTCCACCATATCTTCCATCTTTAATGACAAACAGTCTCAATGATTCTTTCATAACAAATCTCCACTTCAAACTCCATAACCTGTACTCAAACGGTCCTCCACAACTCCACCTGTTAACGATCAAGATGACGATGTGACCTACCTATCTACAACTCTCTGAACCCTTACTGTCTATTTATTAAACGCAAACCCTTAAGTTTATCTCTCCTATAACACACAATCATTCTATCACATAGACAGCAGCCATTCCACTTTCATATACACAGTCATTCCATTTTTCATACACACAGTCTTTCCATTTTCATATATACCCAGTCATTCCCTTTCCATACACACAGTCATTCCATTTTTTAAATAGCACTCGTTTTATAGACAGTAAGAGTAATTTTGAAGGTTAACTGAAAACAGGGGATATGGGGCTTATTGTCAGGACAGAGCCCGTAAGGGTAAAGTATATGGAGGGGTATCCACAGCTTAAAGGGATGCTATAGAAGGCGTATGGTTAAATTTTATTGATAAATTTGACGGCTACCACAAGGAAATTACCAAGTCTTTTGCAAGGTCATTTGATAGCACAGAAGTGGAGATAGGAGATATTAAATTTGCAGTCACAAAACCTTTCATAGCAGAAGCAACAGAGCTGCTGAGAGAAGGAGAAAGATGGTTTAAAAACAAGGAATTTCATGGTGAATCTTGGAAAGTGATCATTAGAAACCCAGGTATGGATGTTACAGTATTTAGGAAGGGAATTCCTATTCCAGCACTCAAGAACAAATGGGGTAATATGCTGTTGATATTACCAAAATTCATTACATGTGAAGGAAGATTTGGGTTTATGTATGTTTACCATATACGCTTATTAATGAATTTTTTAGAAAATGGAACCATCAACCTTCCCTTCTTCCTTCTAAACAATCTGAGAAGGATGGCTACAAATGTCCAAAAGAAAATTGAATCCATAGAAACAACTATGTATCATCATGGATTAGTGAAAATACTAGTTGAATTCCATTTGAAAAGTATAGGGGATACCTGGGAAGATTTCTTGGTAAGAAATTTTTTCCATGATGCTCCAAAGTCACTTGAGAAGAGTCATGTTAAGAAAAGTAGGAGGAGAAAGATCAGCATCAACATTCAAAACAAATATGGAACCTCCTCACAAAATAATGATGCAAAGACAACTTCTAAATCAGAGGTTAGAAAGCAGACTAAACAGAAAGGAAAAATGAAAGAGAGAGTTGAAGAAATCAATGAAGACATTCCTGAACCTTCATCACCACAAGAAGATGAACAACTACTCTCTGAAAGATTGACCAAGATTAGGGAGCAAATCAAGAAAAAGAAGGAGATAGGGAAAATGAAGAAGGACACAAGAGAAGAAACCATAAGCTTCCAAAACCTGAGAAGGAGCTCTAGAATCCAAGGTAAGGTGAGGAAGGTAACATCAAAAGGAGCCCAGTTCATAAACTTAGAGGAAGAAACCCCAGTTCAATCTCCTGACAGTATTCCACCTGAACACAGTCCACAAAACTCTCCTCCACAAAATTTTGAAGGCAGCCCAAGCAGAGCTTCTCCTGGCATAGATCCAGTACAACAACAAATCTATGACTACATAGAGTCATTAGAGAGAAAAGATACCTCAATGGATCCAGGATCCTCAACCAATCTAGAGCAGCCTGTCAATCCACAAGAACCTCTAACTAGCTCTCTCAAATAAGAAATCTGAGTTAGAGATTTTAAACATGCATATTAAAAAAAGAAAATGAAACCTTGAGGGAACAGAACAATCTGGATAAAGCCATTCATGACAACACAATGCTACACCTAGGATTATGGTATAAGAAAAATAGGAAGTTGAAGAGGAAAAATACGAATTTGAGCAGAACATTTATCAACCTCAAATACAGACTTCTTATGAAGAAGCCCATGATGGCAGTCAGTGCAAGGAGAAGTAAGAAAAGGAAGTTGGATGTAATGGCAGAAGTGTCAGAACAGATGCAATATGAGAAAGAAGTTCACATTTTTTTAAATTGCATGGGGAGATGCAATGATTTTGCAGCGGGGGTATGTTGAGCCTCAAAATTACTCTTTCCCTGGCAACTCTTCTCATTCCTTTTCTTTGTTTTTCCATAAGAAAGATGCATTCTCATCACTGATAACTGGTATATACTATCTTGAGGAGGACATTTAGTGATTTACATGTTATGCTTTTTATGTTTTGCTGTTTGAATAAATTTTTTGTATATTAGCTATGGAACACAGCCTATTCTGCAACTCACCGGCTATTCCATAGCTACCTCCATGCTCTAACAAGTTCCAGCTGTCAGAAGGAGAAACTAGCCACATGGGTAGCTTTGAAATCATCATGACATGGACCCTGTCCTATTCATTCAGCCCAAGTTGACAAAGAAGATGGCATAAGACTACGGTCAATGGATAAGTCAAACACAAAGAGACTGAGGGTAACAGGGCTCTATTTCGTGGTTAATTAATGCTTTTCACAGTGATCCGGAGCAACTACCTATACCTACGGACTCCAACAGCCACATGTACAAACGAATCCAACAGCCACCATGTCTTGGATTTATTTCTCCAGCAGCCGAGGAAGAAATTCCGCATATCTGTCTTCTACGTGTTTGGCTGTAGCATGCTTTTCTCCACAAACAGTTATATGATTTTTCTTATAAATACCTGGGTAAGATACCGAAGAAGTTAGTAATAGTTTTAATGTGAAATCGAAGTTCTAGACTATAATTTTTGGGCGTTTTGTGTCCCTGTTTTAATATGAGAAGACTGCATGTTTTTATGAACATCTGAAGGAGTTTTCTTGGAGTTGATTGAGCAAGCGTAGCCTAATCAGTTGCAGAGGGCCCCTGCACTGAAGAAGATTTCATTTTATTTATTTTTCTTCTTCTTTTTAACTATCAATTCATCATTTTCTTTCTAAAACAGTGTTTATAATCATTTTCTTACTAACAGTGTTTATAATGCAATTTCTATCATTTTCTTACTAACATTGTTTATAATTTAGAGTAGTTTCCATTAGCTTGATTTCTTTTTAGTTCTTATCAGTAGTTTAGAAGATAGAACTCAATAGTGTAATCTTGTTCTTCAATTAAAAAATATCCTTGTTTCAGGATGAGAGTAGGATTGAAGAATGATAAGGATACACTGTTGGATAGTTTACTTCATTCACTGTTTTGCTAGTTTAAATTCTCAATTAAACTGATCAGTGTCATTTACTGTCTTTGCCATTTCATTTTTAGTTTAAAATACTAACTCATGGTGTTAATGAATGTTTATGGGAAACCCTTCAAGTTGATAATTCATCCTTAACTAAGTGGTTGAACATTTCATTTATTCACTGAGTTATTTCTGCATCTTTGTATTTGCTTTCTCTTAGATTAATGAAGTACGTAATTACTTAAATGTCATCCCAAGGAGACTTTCTCCCAAAATTGAGAGGTAGAGGAGGAGACTCAAATTTGGTGGGTGAGGCCTTCTTGTGTTCTTTGTGCTTGTAAATATGGTGTGGCCCCTCCTTTGGCAGGTTCTAAGGGTGGAGTGTGTTAGAGGAACTGCCCTTGAATTGACTTGTCGTCATGTTGAGGTAGGGGGGGAGGGATCGGCGTAGAGCTGGCCACCGCGAGTAGCTTGGCGACCAGGTTGCGTGAGCGGAGGAGCAAGAAGAGGAGGGTGGAATTCTAGAGGAAGAGGTTGCTCAGATTCGCGCCCCATCGCCAGGGAGCACGGTGCAGCCCCAGACATTGCAATCAATTGTTGAAAAATTGTGCGGTATCCATGAAAGCTTGGACATCCTCCAGGAGCAAAGGTACAATGACCAGAATGAGGTAATATATTGCTTATATAAATGATTTGTAGTTTTCTCAAGGTGAAATCTTGGACGACCTAGCTTCAGTTCATCATATCCAATGTAGGTATGAAGAAAGGTTGGATGAAATAGAAGCAAAGATGGAACATATTGATTTTCATGTTTATGAGGGGCACGATCAGCTTATGGCCCCTGGAAATGCTCAGATGTCGATCCCTCCAATGTAGTATGGTTGTGGTTGGTAGTTTGTATGTTATGGTTGTATTGTGGGTGATATGACTAGTTTGTCTTTGGGTTTCTTGTAAAAACAATCTTTATGTTTCATTGCACTACTCTCTTGGCCAAACAATATGGTTGGAGTGAGGCTGGGAGAGCAAAGAAATTTTGGCACAGATGTAATCGATTTTTGACGAATTAATATAAGCACTCCAATTGACCAAAAAAAAAATTGTTATGTTGGGTGTGGAGCCTAATTATCTTCCTGATTGTTCAGAGGTTATTTGTTTCAGCCGTGTTGGATCCTTGTTCTTAATGGGGTGGAAACATTGCCCATTTAATCGCCGCTAGGGGGTGGGCAAAGACACATTTTATGAGCCCCCCCCCTGGTGGGGGTTTGGGTGTGAAACTAAAAATAGATGAAAATTTTCCTTGTAAAATATTGTAATTTCGTAGTCAATTTGGGTCGTTCGTTAGGAAGATGATCTAACGGTAGAAGTTATGTTAATTTAGGGTTTTTTTTTCACTAGAAGGAAACCCTCAGATTATATGAGGGAATTGTATTGTGGTTGTGTATTATTATTCTGAGCAAGAAAGAGAGAGGAGACTATGTGAGAGCGAAGAAGAAATTACAGTGGATCTGTTGTAGGTTGTATCTCTTCATTTTTCTAAATAATATAAAAGGAAAGATTGATTGTTTATCTATGGACGTAGCCCAAATTGGGTGAACCACATATATTTGTGTCTCTATTATTTTATGTGTTTCTATATTTGTGTTTACGCAATATTTTATGTGTTTCATTGCTCCTTTAATTAATTTTTAACAATTGGTATTAGAACCGAAAGTCTAATTGGCTAATAAACTCGCAAGAGATAAGGGTTCCTAGTTCGAGTAAGAGCAATGGTGGAAGATGGTAGGTTTAGGGTTGAGAAATTTAACGAGAAAAACTACTAGTTGTGGAAGATGCATATGGAAGATTATCTATATCAGAAAGATGTGTACCTATCATTGAGTGGAAAGACAAAGAAGTTGACGAGTATTTCGAACAAAGAATGGGATATCCTTAACAGAAAATCATGAGAAACAATATGGCTGTGCCAGGGAGCATGAGTAGCCTTCAATATTTCGAAGGAAATGACAACAGAAGGTCTAATGAGGGCCTTGGAAAAACTATATGAAAAACCCTCAACCTTGAATAAGGTATTTCTCATGAAGCGTTTGCTTAATATGAAGATGTCAGAAGGTGGATCTATTGTTGATCATTTAAATTAGTTTAATATGGTTACCAGTCAGCTAAGTTATGTAGGAGTAAATTTTGATGATGAAGTTAGGGCTCTGTTATTTTTGTGCTCAATGCTAGAAAGTTGGAATGGCTTGGTTATGGCTATTAGTAACTCTAGCTCTCGATCTAGTACTTTAAAGATCGATGATGTTGTTTGTGTCATCCTTAGGGTGGAAATGTGATGGAAAATATCTGGCGAGACATTAGGTAATTCTTTGACTGCAGAGACTAGGGGAAGAAAAATGGAAAGAGGAAGGAGCCCAGGAAATCACAGTAAGTAAAGAAAAGGTAGATCCAAATCCATATCAAGGATAGTCACGTTGGAAATGCGGGAAGAAAGGACACCTCAAGAAAAGACTGCAAATCTCACAAGGGAAAAGGAGATGGACAATAAGAGAACAATCATGAAGCGAATGTGACCGGTGATGTGTTGCAAGATGCTTTGATTCCTTCATTAGAGAATATTATTGATGCCCAGGTGGTAGATTTAGGGGCCTCATTCCATACCACATCTAATAGGAAACATTTTCATGACTATGTTCGAGAAGATTTTGGACAGGTTCGTATGGGTGCTGATAAACACTGTAAAATCGTTAGAATAGGTAAGGTATTTATAAAGAAACAAAATGGAAACCAATGGCTATTCAAGGAGGTAAGACATGTTCCAGATCTGAAGAAAAATCTAATTTCAACAGGCCAATTAGGTGGTGAAGGCTATATAACTATATTCACAGACAAAACCTGGAAGGTCACTAAAGGATCCATGGTAATAGAAAAAGGAGAAAAGATTGGTACATTGTATTTATGCAATGGTATTTATAATTATGTTAATGCTTTAACCTCCAAAAGAGAAGATATGACATTATGGCATCATAGGCTCGGGCATATGAGTGAGAAAGGGATGCAAATCATTCACTCAAGAAATTTGTTGCAAGGTTTGAAGCATGTTGATTTTTATTTTTGTGAAAATTATGTTTATGGAAAACATAAGAGAGTTAGATTTATCAGAGTTGGGAAAGAAAAGAAGAGCGAAAAATTAGAGCTTATGCATACGTATGTATGGGAACCTTCTTAGGTATCATCTCTTTGTAGCTCTCTCTATTATGTTACTTTTATTAATGATGCAACTACGAAAAATTAGATTTATTGTATTCAAAATAAATCTAATGTATTTGATACTTTCAAGAAATGGAAAGATTTGGTTGAGAATCAAACAGGAAAGAAATTGAAGTGTCTCAGATAAGACAATGGATGTGAATGTTGCAGCAAAGAGTTTGATAACTATTGTTCAAATCATGGAATTCGGACAAAGAAGATAGTTCCAAGAACACCACGGGAAAATGGTGTGTCATAAAGGATGAACATGACAATCATGGAGCATGCAAGATGCATGAGATTGCATGCAAGATTTCCCTTACAATTTTGAGCATATGTTGTAGATATTTTTTTTTATCTAATAAACAGCGGGCATTCAAGTTCCTTGGATGGTGTTATTCCAAAGGAGGCATGGACAGGTAAAAAGGTAAAGTACTCATTTTTAAAGACTTTTGGTTGTGAAGCTTTTGTCCACATCAATAAAGAAAATACAACAGAGCTTGAGGAAAAATCAAAGAAATGTACCTGTATTGGATATGGTGTCAATGATTTTGGTTATCTCTTATATGATTATTTAAATCACAAAACCATTAGGAGAAGAGACGTTATATTCAATGAAAAAGTCATGTATAAGGATCAGATGCAGGAAAAGAAAGAGGAAAATGAAAAAAAAAATACACAGTGCTTGATGAGATAAAATAAAAAGTAAAGGTTCCTAAAAATAATAATGATCACCAGCCACAACAACAACAACAACCACAACAGCAACATGCACCTCAAACACCTGAAAGTTGTGTTAGAAGATCTACTAGGATAAGCAGACCCCCTGAATGATACTCTCCTTCATTATATTATGTATTGTTGACTGATTATGGTGAACCAGAAAGATATGAAGAAGAAATGAAGGTAAAAACCAAGAAGTGGGAGCAAGCCATGGAAGAAGATATGAACTTCTTGACGCATAACCAGACTTGGGACTTAGTCAAGCTACTTGCAGGTAAAACAACATTGCAGAATAAATGGGTTTACAAGTTGAAGGAAGAAGATGGAGAAAAACAAAGGTATAAGGCTAGACTTGTGGTGAAGGGGTCTTCACAAAAGAAAGGTATAGACTTTGATGAAATTGTTTCTCTTGTTGTTAAAATGACTTCAACTATAACTATTTTAAGTCTATGTTGGCATTATGATGCATGTTTTGTACTTGATGGAAACCCACTTGTAGCAAAACAACTCACTTGTATATGGTAACTAGATGAACCTACAGGAGAAATACCATATGTGACAGAATGCATGGCAGTTGTGTTTATAGATATGACAAAATGCAGGGAAGTTAAAAGGAATCAGTTCAGAAGTAATGTACAATGGAAAATCACATTATAATAGGTCTATTCATAGGTAACAAAGTAATGGTACAGAAGAACAGGATGATGGAACAAAGGACTACATATCAGAATCAATCAATTGGGGAAAAATATTATTTTCAGGTATGTTAAGTTGTATATGCAAGTTCACTGTACAAAAAGAGTGTATACAAGCGGGTTCACTGTACAAAAAGAGCGTATACGTATGCACACACTTTCACAAGAGGAAAAGCTCGTATGGGATGGAAAATTAAGAAAATTAAGGTTAAAAGAATACCAAGGGTCAATACCATGGTATTAGCCCACAATATTGAGCGGAGTAACAGATACTTGATCCTGTCTAGAAATACCACAGGTTCTAAGTGTTGTTTTGGTCCGAGGTATTGAGAAAGGCCAAAAACTATATAAGGAGCAGAAGATCAAAGGGCCAGGTGTGCAAGTGAAAGGGTTTTTCATGAATACTTCTATATGAAGTATATCTTATGTTGTAAGGGCTATGGTTATGATATGATCTGAAATATCTTGTGCACCTTTTGATACAATTTTGGATCGGGATCATGAGACCTGAAATGACTTATCATTGTATGATCTGATATTTGTTGGGCTAGATTTGAATACTGACACATGTTTTATCCTATAAATGTTATGATATGGGTATCACTGAAGTCTGGAATAGTTGTGAAGTTTTAAGTTAGTATTTGCAGATCTATACGCTGGTTCGCCTTGGTGAAGGCGTGTATACACGTCGGTTCGACTCTTCCAAGTAGTGTATGCAAAAGAAAAGCCTGTTATTCAGAAATGATTGATCTATCTAATCAATGCTTCTTTTTTATTGTTGTCTGTCAATGATGTCTTCTTAGATCTAAAAGTAGAATTGAATGCATAAGGAGATTGAGTCTGATTGATTGATTGATTAAGTGAGAAGGGTGATCTTTGTTGTTGTCTGTTTAAATCTCTATAATTTGACAGTAGATCTTCAGAATGTTACTGTTTGGTAAAGTTTTGATTCAGAGGTCTTTATGATTCAGTATCCTTAGAGGTATACATAGGATGGATTAAAGGAATTAGCGTATACACGCAGGTTGGCTTCATTAAAGTCTCGTATATATTCTGACATATGAATTTTGAAGTTGAAGTTGGTTCTGGTTGTTTGATGCAGTGTTCTAGGTTCAGATCTGTGTACTGGTTACAGTGATCTGTCTGTTGCAGTTGATTGAGTTTTCAGTGATTGATTGATTCAGAGATTGATGATTGGGTGATTCAGATATGTCAGAGGTTTAGGTGATTGATTGATTCAGTTATGGTTGATTCAGAGATTAATGATTAGGTTTCAATTATATAAGAGATTTATGATTGGGTTTCAGTGATTGGTTGATGCAGATGTATTTGTTGGATATATTGCAGTGGTGATTGATTTTGAGCTTCAATGTTACTGATGGGTCCAGTATGAAAATTTGATGAAACGTGGCCTTCATAGTGTGTTGTTGTGTACTAAGAGTATCCAGTATGAAAATTTATGAAACATGGTCCCTAGAGGATACTGAGGGTTGGAGCCTTCAGTGAGGAAGTCGAAGCTTCCTGCCAGTAGTGGTTGGTGATTAGATCAGGGGGTTGGAGCTCCCTTCTAGTAGCAGTTGGAGAACGAGTGAAGATGGTATGCCGACGCCTACGTACTGGTAAACATATCAGTCAGTATAAGAGCCAAAGGGTTGTAGCCCCCTTCTAGTAGAAGATGGAGAACGAGAGAAGATTGTAGCCTTTTGCGGGTGGGTGCATGCGTACTGGTATGAGTATGCACCAGTACAAGATTGTAAACATATTATTCTTTATATTAAAAGAAGACAAAGACAACAACAACAGGTGGTTTTTCTCCTGCATTGGGTTTCCACCTTAAATCTTGGTGTTCATGTGTGTTGCTTATGTGTGATGGTTCATTATGTTATTATTACACATGGTTACTATTTAATGGTTAATAAATTACTGATGCACCGATTAAAGATCAACAAATGATGAATTAGCTAAATTGTAAGTTCACTGGATATATGTTGGTTGCCTTAAGAACAGTGGTGTGCACACACAAGTTCCCTTCACTGAAGTAGCGTATATAAATCTGATTATGAAATGAAAAAGTTATTGATTTGATAATATTGATTCACCCTCCCCCTCTCCCCTCAGTATTATTCCCAACAGTCTAGTGGTAGTAGAAGATTTGCATCTTGAGAAGTTAGATGTAAAAACAACCTTTCTCCATGGGGATTTGGAAGAGGAAATATATATGAAACAACCACAAGGGTATGAGGTCAAAGGGAAGGAAAAATTAGTGTGCAAATTGAAAAAGATTTTGTATGGCTTAAAATAGAATCCAAGGTAGTGGTATCTAAAATTTGACAGGTTTATGTCTAAACAAGTTTATACTAGATGTCACTCTGATCATTGTGTTTATCTTAAAATGAAAAATGATGGAAGCCATATTATATTGTTATTGTATGTAGATGACATGCTTGGTGCAGGGTCTAACATGCAAGAAATAAATGTGCTCAAAAGAAAATTGAAAAATTCATTTGCCATGAAGGATTTGGGTGCTGCAAAACAAATCCTTGGTATGAGAATAATTAGAGAGAAGAAAAATCACAAATTAACATTATCTCAGAGTGAGTACATAGAAAATGTGTTGGAAAGATTTAATATGCAGAATGCAAAACGAGTTAGTACACTTTTGGATAGCCATTTAAAACTACGTAAGGAGATGTGTCCTAAGGCTTAGGAAGAAATTGATTATATGTGTAAAGTTTCTTATGCATAAACAGTTGGAAGCTTAATGTATGTAATGGTCTACACAAGGCCTGATATTGCACATGCAGTGGGAGTTGTAAGTAGGTATATGAACAATCTAGGAAAACAACATTAAGTGGTAGTGAAGTGGATTCTCAGGTATTTGAGAGGTACCACAAATAAGGCATTATGCTTTGGTGGTTCAAACATTGCTCTACAAGGATATGTTGATGCGGATATGGCATGTGATAGAGATAACAGGAGGAGCACCACAAGGTATGTGTTTACTCTAGGTGGAACAACTATCAGTTGGGTTTCAAAATTGCAAAACATTGTTGCACTTTCAACAACAGAAGTAGAGTATGTTGCTTCTATAGAGGCTAGTAAAGAAATGATTTGGATGCAAAGGTTTATGGATGAATTAGGTAAGAAGCAGGAGATGGGCAGGTTATACAGTGACAACCAGAGTGTCATACATCTTGCAAAGAACTCAACATTTCACTCCAAGACTAAACATATACAACTCAAGTACAATTTCATACAGTCAATTTTAGAAGATGGACAGTTGAAGCTAGAAAAGATACACACTATCCAGAATCTTGCAGATGTGTTAACAAAAGTTGTAACTAGGGATAAATTGAGATTCTGCTTAGTTTCGATTGGTCGTCAAGTATGATGGTGAATATGAGAAACAAACAGGTCCAAGTAGAGTCATTGTCCAGCAAGTGAAGCAACGATGGAGTTTATATAATCAGTCTCCAAGTGGGAGATCGTTCAAAGGTTCTTTGTTTCAGTCGTGTTGGATCCTTGTTCTTAACGGGGCGGCAATTCCGCCCGTTTAATCACCCGCCCCCCACCCCTTTGACAGGGGTTCAAGGGTAGCACTCTCGAAGCTAAAAATAGATGAAAAATTTCCTTGTAAAATATTGTAATTTCGTAGTCAATTCGGGTCGTTCATTAGGCAGATGATCATGATCCAACGGTAGAAGTTATATTAATTTAGGGTTTTTTCCCTAGAAGGAAACCCTTAGTTTATTTGAGGAAATTGTATTGTGGTTTTGTATTATTATTCTGAGCGAGAAAGAAAGAGAAGACCGTGTGAGAGCGAAGAGGAAATTACAGCAGATCTATCGTAGGTTGTATCTCTTCATTTTGTTGGATAATATAAAAGGAATGACTAGTTGTTTCTCCATGGACGTAGCCCAAATTGGGTGAACCACATATATCTGTGTCTCTCTTCTTTTATGCGTTTCTGTATTTTTGTTTACGTAATATTTTATTTGTTTCATTGCTCCTTTAATTAATTTCTAACATTTTAGTCAAAAAAATTATTCCTTATTAATAATTGATATTTTTTATTCAGAATTTATCGTTGGAATTAATTCTCTCTACATCGTTCCATTACTTAATCTCTTCCTAAGATCAAACTCTCCATATTATTTTGATGATGAGCCACACTAGGTGGTTCGAAATGTGTATCACTTAGTTAGCTTAGTTAATTCGAGTTAGGGGCATGAAGTTCAGTTGTGTGTAGTGATTCTTAAATTTTAGGAGCCTAGGTTGAGTTAATTTCAGTTGTAATCAGTTAAACTAGTTCTAATTGTTAATTGAACTAGTTGGTGGTCAGTTGAGTAGTAGGACATCAGTCTAACTCAAAGATCATCTAGTTAATTGATCTGTCAACTAATAATTAGCTCATGCATGCAAATAATACGAGTTGCCCATTTGTGGTGGAGTTTCCAAGGCATTTAACCGACAGTTGTAAACTAGTTGAGTGTACAGGTGTTGCATGAGGTAGGGTGGACCATCCTTGGGAATTGCACAATCAATTAGAGGAATTCCCTAATTAATAGGAGCCCAATTCCTCAAGGAACAACGCAAGAAATTAGGGGTGTGGTGTGCTCGTTTGGTGTGTTGAATTGGTTAAGTACTAGTCAAATCAGTGATTCAGTAGGAGAGAATAGAATTTCTTTTGTAGGTTGAGCTCTGGCATTGAGCTGAAAATTGTAATAGCTTCTCTTACTCACTTGATTAATGAACACAAGGTTGAAGGGGTTTTTAGCAGTTGCTTTCCCCTTAGATATATCTGTGTTTTCATGTGCATGTGTGTTATTTCTTATTGCATGTTTATGAGTTGTGCTCTCAATCGTGAATTGAATTTCGCTGATGAGTAGAATAGATTTGAGTCTTGTGTTTTAGTTAAATTTCATAAGCAGTTTCATATCTACACATTAATTTCTACATGGTATCAAAGAAGGATTCATAGTAGAGCAGAAATTTTGAAGTTGTTATTGCAAGAGGATCGAATTTGCAGGATTAATTCTTTAGAGCTAGTAGGATGGCTTTCTATGATCTAAGACTTGAGTATGCCCTTGAGGGAAGCTCGAACTTTTTTTCTTGGAAGGACCGCATGGAGGCAACGTTGGAGGAAAATGGGTTGAAGGAATTTGTTGAGATTGACATTTCAAAACCAGGATCATATGTCAAGGATCTAGCAGAATGGAGGAAGTGTGTAGCCAAGGCGAGGAGAATCATATTGGAGGGAGTAAAGGACCACATTATCTCAAATATCCACGGGAAAGAAACTCTATATGCAATGTGGCAAGCACTGGCAGATTTGTTCCAGAATAATAGTGACCACAGGAAGTTGGCGCTCAAGATTAAACTTTGAAATATCAAGATGCAGAAGAATGACTTTGTTCAACAATATCTGAGTAGGTTCACACAATGTCGTGATGAACTTGGTGGAGTTGGTGTTATTGTTGTAAAAGATGATTTGGTAAGCCTAGCCCTTCTAGACCTTCCCAAGAGCTGGCATAGCTACCAAGATTCGGTGAACGGGAAAGAGAAACTGCCAAATTGGGAACACTTATGGTCTGATTTGGTACAAGAGGAAATAAGGCGGAATACCAGAGATGAGACTTCATCCAAAGGAGCGGATGAAGAGGACTTTTATCTAGTGGGAAAATGAATGAAAGCCAAGGGAAAGAAGTCCCAAGGTGAGGTTGATTCTAGCCAAGAGGGCAAGAAGAAAGACTTGTCCAAAATTAAATGCTTCAATTGTCATGAATTCAGGCACTATGCCACTAAGTGTCCACACAAAAATTCTAGCAAGAAGGAGCCTGCAATAGCAACAGGGAGTGAAGCTTTGGCTTCACGGTTCGAGCTTGACTTCACCCTTATTGCATGCATGTTGAGCACAATGGTGGGGAGTGTGTGGTACTTGGACAGTGGTGCCTCGTTCCACATGATGGGGAATAGAAAGTTTTTCAGTGACTTGGAGAAGAAAGATCTCCATATGAACATTGAGTTTGGAGACGATGGAAGGTACAACATGACCGAGATTGGTATAGTCACCTTTCAGAGGGAGTCGAGCTCCCCTCTCAGACTCAAGGATGTCATGTTCGTTCCAAGCCTAAAGAAAAATCTCATCTCAGTAGCAGTGTTGGAAGACGTGGTAACGATGTGATCTTTAGCAAAGGGAAAGTATTTCTGAGACACATAGTCATGGGGCAGGTGAAGCAGATCGGTGCTCGAGTCAAGAACCTATATGCACTTGAAGTAGAAGATGTATGCAAATGTTTGAGGAGCAAGGCAAGGGTTAGAGACATGGTGGTTGAGAGGGAGCATGATTTACCTCTCAAAATGAAGCCTCAGAAGGAGTCTCAGGAAGTTATGGAGAAGCAGACAAGAGGCAGAGTGGAGAGAATATAATTGCTTTTGTAGGTTGAGCTTTGGCATTGAGCTGACAATTGTAATATATCATCTTACTCACTTGATTAATGAACACAAAGTTGAAGGGGTTTTTAGCAGTTGCTTTCCCATTAGAGATCAATGTGTTTTCATGTGCATGCATATTATTTCTTGTTTCATGTTTATGAGTTGTGCTCTCAATTGTGAATTGAATCCCACAGATGAGTAGAGTAGATTTGAGTCTTGTGTTTTAGTTAAATTTCATACGCAATTTCATATCTCCACATTAATTTCTACATTCGCCACCCGCGAAGAAAAGGATGCTTAAAAATCAATGCTTCTACTTGGACATCCTTGGCTCCCACCTGGGTCATGTGGAGGAGCATATTGCTTATGGTTTTGACAGCGAGGATCCGACAGATCCACCGAGTTTGAGTGTGAGGGTACTAACGTGTACTTTAGGAAGGAAATTCAAGACACTTCTTTGAGAATTCAAAGCAGTGGTTTGCATAAACACGTGGGCCGTGATGGTAGGAACGCTGAAAAGGTCAAAGGTTTGTTGGTCAGTGTTCCATCCAAATGGCTTTACAGTTTGACGTCTTTTGTTTTTTTGGCCCAGTTAGTAGGGCTTTTGACTATCATGATGTACTTAGTTGTTGGTTGTATATGTGTTGGCTATGGTGTATTGTTGTGAGTGAAAACTTTTATAACTAGTGTCTTTTAGAGAAATCCAAAACTAATAATAGTAAGAGTATTATTTTGAAGAGAATTAAAATCCTCAAAGAACAATCTAGCAAAATCAAATAACCTTAATTTTCCTTCATAATACAACACATTGATTTACCAAAAAACCACTCCATTAACTAAATTAACAAATAATAAACTAAAAGTAAAAAATTCTACATTAAATCACTCAAAATAAATTTATACTAAATAGAATAGAAAATAACATAAATACAAATTATCAATATACTAAAATAACCACTCATTTCGTAACATACATAAAACAAATTATTATCAAAATCATATTCCTAACCAATACAATAGGTTAAAATAATCCATCATTTTATAACCTAACAAAAATTTATTATGAAATAATTTCATAACAAATATGCGACAGGTTAATTAATTCAATTCAACTTTAGTCAATCCAAAACTTTTTATATGAATTAAGAATTAATTAAAATCGTTAAAAAAATATTTTTATATTAATTAAAAATTTGATAATTTTTCTTATAGCTATCGATGTAATAATATTTAACATAACATTAATTTAATTTTAACTAATTATATATTTCGTGTATTTGAGAAGCGTGAAGTGTCATCACTTTTAATGAATAACATAACTACAATCTAAATCATTTTTGTATTTACACCCTGCATAGAAGTTCCTTAATGTAACATCGTGGAGGAAGGAAATCCACGCTGCTAAGATGCGCTACTGTAGTCAAACACTGAGTTTGACCAAATCCATAACCAATTCAGAAAATCCAGGCAACCACATCTTTGTTTTTCATATTTTAGGCCTTCGTTCAATTGTTGCCGCAACTGCTCAAGCACACTCCCACCCAATAGCAGTTTGGGACATCCACGAACATCAAGAAGCTCTAACGACATTAAATGTTCCACGCCGGGCAGCTCCCGGATCTCACGGCATTGCTGAACTTCTAATGTTTTAAGCTTTGTCAGTTGCCCCAACCAGGGTATGCACCTGAGCTTCACACATCCAGCAACATTCAACCACTCCAAAGAAGTCAAACATTCCACCCCTGGCAGCTCTAGTATCTCACGGCATCCACCAACATCCAGATGTGTAAGCTTTGTGAACTGCCCCAAACCTGGTATGCTCCTTAGCTTCTCACATCCATTAACACTCAACCACTCCAAAGAAGTCAAACATTCCACCCCTGGCAGCTCTTGTATCTCACGCCATTGCCTAACATCTAATGTTTTAAGCTTTGTGAACTGCCCCAACCCTGGTATGCCCTCGAGCTTCTTACATCCTCTAGCACTCAACTCCGCCAAAGAGGTCAAATATTCCACACCTGGTAGCTCTCGTATCTCATGGCATTGATCAAGAATTAGATTTCCAAGTCTTGAAAGCTGGCCCAAGCCTTGTATTCTCTCGAGCTTCTCACATCCCCGAACATTCAAAGTCTCCAAAGATACCAATGTTTCAAAACCGGGGAGGTCCTCAACATTCACACAGCTGCTGATATCGAGATCTGGAGGTTTTGACAGGCCACAAATCCATCCTAGTTGCCTCAATTCATGACACCCCGTCAAGGACAGTTGTTGAAGGTTGGGGCAAACTCCCTCTTCAAAAAATACCTCCCTTATTTCTGTGCCTGACAGCTCTAATGTCTTCAATTTATTCATTGTTCTTTCCCCTTGTAATGATAAGTGTCTTTCTATGTCTCCTCCAACCCTTTTAAATGGAAGTTCCCCCAACGGACAATCTGATACCACTAGAGATTCTAGATGGTTCATCTTGAGAAGGTGTTCTGGTAGATATTCTATCCCACAAGTTTCTATATCTAAATGTGTCAACTGAGTCAACCGTTCAAAGGAATCGGGCAAGGATTTCAATTGCGGCGAAGAAGAGAGTGAGAAGATCTTCAAGCTCTTGAGGTCACGGAGCCAAAGTGGAAGTACTTCCAACAAATCGCTACCTAATTTTAGAACTTCCAAATTGCAGAGGTCTCCAATAACGCTAGGCAATTTTTTTAACTTTGTTTCCTGCAAATATAACTGTTGCAAGGACTGTTGACGTGCGACTTGGGGTGGCAAATCTACCAACTGACTGCAGGATGAAAGATCCAAGTGCTCCAGCATTTTAATATCTCCCAGAGTTCCATTGTCGATGGCCAAATTCTCGCAACCCCTCAATGAAAGATGTTTCAGGCGACTTAAATTGCCAAATGAATTGGGAAGAGTGAGCAAAGAGGAAGCACCTTCCAAATCCATGAGCTGTAAGTTATTTAGCTCTCCAAATGAAACAGGTAGCGACACCAATTTTGAGAACCCTTTGAAAATTAAGTATTTCAAAGAGTGCAAATGACAAAATTCGTCCGGCAACCTTTCGACGGTCACTGCTTTGGAGTGATTCCATATGGCGATCCTTTGGAGGTACTTCAGCTGCCCTATAGACCTTGGAATCTCTGAGAGGGGAGCCGAGATATTTAACTCTTTCAGATCGAGAGGCAACACCTGCAATGTTCACGTTTCAACATAAGATTGTAGCCTACAAAATGAGAAATTAAATGAAGAAGGATAAACGCACACATATTTTCGTACTTTAGATTGATGTGGCCACAGTCTATTCAAAGTGTTTCCCTGCATTTCCAGAACTCTTAACTTCGTCATCGGAATCCAGTCAGGGAGGAAAGAGTGGGAAAATCCACACCAACGGAGCTTTGTGAACTGCCCCAACCGTGGTATGCTCCTTAGCTTCTCACATCCATTAACACTCAACCATTCCAAAGAAGTCAAACATTCCACCCCTGGCAGCTCTTGTATCTCACGGCATTGCCCAACATCTAATCTTTTAAGCTTTGTGAACTGCCCCAACCCTGGTATACTCCTTAGCTTCTCACATCCACGAACACCCAACCACTCTAAAGAAGTCAAACATTCCACCCCTGGCAGCTCTTGTATCTCAGGGTATCCACTAACACTCAGACATGTAAGCTTTGTGAACTGCCCCAATCCCGGTAAGCTCCTTAGCTTCTCACATCCACCAATCAGCAACCACTCCAAAGAAGTCAAATATTCCACCCCTGGCAGATCTTGTATCTCATGACATCCTCTAACATCCAGATGTGTAAGCTTTGTGAACTGCCCCAACCATGGTATGCTCCTCAGCTTCTCACATCCATTAACACTCAACATCGCCAAAGAGGTCAAATATTCCACACCTGGTAGCTCTCGTATCTCATGGCATTGATCAACAATTAGCTTTCTAAGTCTTGAAAGCTGGCCCAAGCCTTGTATTCTCTCGAGCTTCTCACATCCCAGAACATTCAAAGTCTCCAAAGATACCAATGTTTCAAAACCGGGGAGGTCCTCAACATTCACACAGCTGCTGATGTCGAGATCTGGAGGTTTTGACAGGCCACAAATCCATCCTAGTTGCCTCAATTCTTGACACCCCGTCAAGGACAGTTGTTGAAGGTTGGGGCAAACTCCCTCTTCAAAAAATACCTCCCTTATTTCTGTGCCTGACAGGTCTAATGTCTTCAATTTTTTCATTGTTCTTTCCCCTTGTAATGATAAGTGTCTTTCTATGTCTCCTCCAACCCTTTTAAATGGAAGTTCCCCCAACGGACAATCTGATACCACTAGAGATTCTAGATTGTTCATCTTGAGAAGGTGTTCTGGTAGATATTCTATCCCACAATTTTCTATATCCAAATGTGTCAACTGAGTCAACAGTTCAAAGGAATCGGGCAAGGATTTCAATTGCGGCGAAGAAGAGAGTGAGAAGATCTTCAAGCTCTTGAGGTCACCGAGCCAAAGTGGAAGTGCTTCCAACAAATCGCTACCTAATTTTAGAACTTCCAAATTGCAGAGGTCTCCAATAACGCTAGGCAATTCTTTTAACTTTGTTTCCTGCAAATATAACTGTTGCAAGGACTGTTGACGTGCGACTTGGGGTGGCAAATCTACCAACTGACTGCAGGATGAAAGATCCAAGTGCTCCAGCATTTTAATATCTCCCAGAGTTCCATTGTTGATGGCCAAATTCTCGCAACTCCTCAATGAGAGATATTTCAGGCGAGTTAAATTGCTAAATGAATTGGGAAGAGTGAGCAAAGAGGAAGCACCTTCCAAATCCATGAGCTGTAAGTTATTTAGCTCTCCAAATGAAACAGGTAGCGACACCAATTTTGAGAACCCTTTGAAAATTAAGTATTTCAAAGAGTGCAAATGACAAAATTCGTCCGGCAACCTTTCGACGGTCACTGCTTTGGAGTGATTCCATATGGCGATCCTTTGGAGGTACTTCAGCTGCCCTATAGATCTTGGAATCTCTGAGAGGGGAGCCGAGATATTTAACTCTTTCAGATCGAGAGGCAACACCTGCAATGTTCACGTTTCAACATAAGATTGTAGCCTACAAAATGAGAAATTAAATGAAGAAGGATAAACGCACACATATTTTCGTACTTTAGATTGATGTGGCCACAGTCTATTCAAAGTGTTTCCCTGCATTTCCAGAACTCTTAACTTCGTCATCGGAATCCAGTCAGGAAGGGAAGAGTGGGAAAATCCATACCAACGGAGCCATGTCAAATGCGGTTTCTGCTCCCTCAATATGTCTTCTAAATGATCTTCTTCAGTTGCAACAAGTTGCAACTTACTAAAATCGAAATTACTGAATAGAGGCCTGATCCGTGATACTTGTGAAGTCGGGGTATTTGAAAGGTCGGGATGTTTATCCGTGAAGAAATCAAGGGAGGAACTAACCATACTTATTCCGCTAACCTCAGATATTACCTGCTCATTGATCAAGAAAAAAAATCTACAGTGAACTAATCTAACTTTGTCATGAAACAAGAAATTTTAAAGCTTAAAATTTAATTAAACCCAAGAAAAAGGTTTGGATTGTCGAAGTACTTACATGTGAGGATCGCTGTAACAAATCATCAGTGCTATTGGTTGTCGAACCCCAAATACGAAGGGGCATGACTTCCTTGGCAAATTTTCTTCCAAGATCCCTAATATGATCATGCATATTTATTTTATTTTCAGTGTCCACATCTAACAGACACTTGTCCTGTAGATTTTGAAGCCCAACATTACCCCATATCCTGATAGCTTTATCTCTGTCTTGTCCTATGAAGAAACAAGCAATATCTAATAATATTGACTTATCATTTTCCTGAAGTGAGTCATAACTTATTCTAAAACAGCTCTCTATCTCTTTGGGAAAACTACTTTGAAGTCGAAACAATTGATCTTCCCAGTAATCATATGGTCGTCCATAAACTAGTGCGCCCACTACTTTCAATGATAGTGGCAATCCATCACACACACTAACAAACCGATCTACCAAATCTGCAAATTCTGGTAGTGGATGTGGCTGATTAAAAGCATAGGAACAGAAGAGTTGTTTGGATTGCGGGATATTCAATCCCTTTAAATAATAAAGGGATCCCTCTAACACTCCATGGCTTTCAAGGACATGCTTGTCACGCGATGTAAGCAAAATCAAGCTTTCAGGGCTAAGAGAACCCTTAATTGTCAAAAGCGCTTCCTGTTGATTTGTATCATTTACATCGTCTAAAACTAAGAGAGCGTGACAGGATAAGGGATGCTTTGGTATATCTTCCTCTGTACACTCAGTTTCTATATTTCCATTTCCAAGTTTCAAGCCTTTAATGAGCTTACTTTTTAAAATATTTAGAGACATTTCCCTAACATTTTCAATAAAGGCGGATTCGTTGTACTTTGACCTGTTAAGGTTGAAGAATGCTTTGGCCAGTGTCGTTTTTCCGACCCCGCCTACACCCAAGATCCCCACAACTTTGGGTTTCACCTGCTCCTCCTGCGCCTGCAACACTGTCTTTTCAAATTCTTCTAGTTTTAGGTCCAACCCAGTTGGATATTGAGCCACAGACAAAGGTCGTTTTGGAACATTTTTTAAAACCCTTTTGAGGACGTCATCCAAGAGCTCGCCCTCGTCCCTGAATAATACACATTGATGAAGTAAAATAAGAAGTTAGAAAGTAAACCTCATGTACCTTATATTGTTTCAGTTCGAAACCGCTCAGATCTGCAACATATGAAAGTGTGGTTCTCCAATTCTGAATAGTGTCTGAACTGTAGCGTGGTCTTTCATCACCTGTTTGGTCGGTTTTTCTCTTGTCCTGGAGCTCCTTTAGGCCTTTAGCGTACCTTCCTTCTTTCTCTGTATATCGGACCTCAGAAGGATCCACCTTAAAAAAGATGGGAAGAATGGTAACCCGCTGAGGATTGGTAGCCTTGGCGTTTTTCATGAGAACGAGCTCATTCAAGCACCAACTAGACTCCGCGTAAGTTGGAGAGAGAATGGCAATGTGGACAGAGGCAGTGCGGATAGCTTGTTCTATTTGGGAAGAAATATTGTGACCCTCCTCCAATTCCTTCCTGTCCAAAAAGACACTCAATCCACAATCAAGAAGGCGCCTATAGAGATGGCTGGCGAAGGTGTTTTTTACGTCCGGCCCCGATGATTTATGAACACTTGGTAACAGGACAAAGAAGTCGAGGCAGAGGATGAAGCCGAGGAAGAAGAAACAGCAGAATCATTGTCATCGTGAGCTGGGGCGGTAGTTAGGTTTGCCATTGCCATGGGAATCTAGATAACGGCGGAAACTGCAAACGAGCCTAGGAAGAGCGTTATAAAGCTGCAATTGATGGGTTGATCGATGGTGTGAGGGCACTTTCAATAAAAGCATAGCTGTATAATGATCATTTTTATGATTGGTTGAGATTTTTTTAGATACATGGCTTCCAATAAATATAACTCCGATATTATTTTCTACATTTTTTTCCATATTCTCCATTAAACAAGCTCAACCAAATTAATTGTTTTTAAATCAAAGCGTAATTAGTTTTAAAAAAATGCATCGCTGCATAATGATAATTTTTATGATTGCTTGGACCTTTTTCCCGGACAACGCTTCAAATAAATGTAACTAGGATATTATTTTCTACCTTTTTAATAAAGAAACTTGATAAGTTGAGGAATTTTTATTTAAATTGAATCAGCAAATTGTAAGCCATAGGTATTTTTAAACAGGATTTCTACATTTTTAATAAAGAAAGTTGATAAGTTAGAGGAATTTTTATTTAAATTGAATCAGCAAATTGTAAGACATAGGGATTTTTAACCAGAATTTTTAACTATGACTTTGATATGTTTGAGGCTAAAATAGTATATTTTAGTGACTATCATTTTATGTATTTGCTTTTATAATTAATATTTGTGATCTATTTCATTTTATAGTTTTGTTTTGTTAGACACACCAGCATCTTATAATTTTAGAATTAGTATGGTAATTAACAATTTATAATAATGTTTAATATTGTCACTAAATTAAATTATATAAAAATAAAAATTAAATTAAATTAAATTAAAAGATTAGTGTAATGTAATATAAATATTTTAACTCGTCAAAAGAAAATAGAAATAACTAAATAAAAATGGCTCACTACATTAACATGGTATTGAAAATCCATGGTATTCATGTAGAATGTAGCCTATTTAAAGACAGAAATTAAACCAGCGTAGATCTATCTTAACCCTAGATCTATATGCAAAGTTGTTTTTAGAGTGAAAAGATATTTGATCCTTCTCAACTTTTAATAAATTAAAAATTAAGATAAATCTAAATTAATTTTATTTATTTTAAATTTTATATAATTATTTATTTAATGATATTTAAAAATAATTTAAATAATACGATAAAAAAATTATTATATTATATAATCTTATAAAAAAATATATAAAAAAAATCATTTAATTTTCTATAATTAAGAAAACTTTGCTATGAAAAATATATATTTTAAAATCTCATATTTCTTAAAAATTAATAAATAAAAAAATGAAAGGTAAACTTTCTGTTATAAAAAACACTCTTCATCGCCCTGGAGTATGCCGTAAAACTGCTTATGCTTGGTTAAGAGCTCGTCTTCCTCGGACGTAAGGAAACAACACTCTTCATCGCCCTGGAGTATGCCGTAAAACTGCTTATGCTTGGTTAAGAGCTCGTCTTCCTCGGACGTAAGGAAATAGGTTAACGGCCCAAGACCCATAGGTATTTGGCAGGAGTGAAACCTTGCTCCCTTATGGACCACCAGCGGGTTATTGCATGTGGCGTGGTTTTCCTTGATAACAGTGATGAGTCAAACCGACATTCGCGGATAGCAGAGATAGCTGTCCTCACTATTCGTTTGACCTCTGAGTTTGATAAATTTTACCACCTTCCCAAAAAAAAAACAATAACAAAAACACTCTTCATGTATATCCATTTTTGTGGTCTGCGACTCACCAAAACACTGAGAGGTTTTGTGGTTTTTTTTTTCTTTTACCAAGGGGAATCTGATATTTTGGACATCTTTAGTAAATGATGTGATCCGCACTTCCAATTTTTACCATTCCAACTTCACCGCTGAGAATATTGGATTTTACCATTCCAATTTCACCGTTAAGAATATTGTTTGTGTTGTAAGTCTTTATGATTATTGGTAATAACGGTGTCTGTAAATCGTAAATTCTTAGTGTGTTGTCACGTAACCCGAGAAGTGGGTCCACTTAACACCATCGTAATCCGTCGACTTCCACACTTCCGATTTTTATGGGTGACCAACACGTGAAGACAGAATACTCCACTCAAACACGGCAAAATTAAGTATCGTACACGGCAGCATTAAATCCTGTTGTAATAGATATTGAAATCCGGCAATTTAAAATGGCAACCAATAAATCCTATGCCACTTGATGTTCAAAGATTCGCTTCCTACATTTGGCATATGGTTGACTTGCAGCATCAATTATAACATTTATATTTTATTAAATATTTTGTAAAATCACTCAATATTGATATTTTATTGGGAATTTTTTTCCAATTGAATTATAATTTAAAATCCTTGGTAATACATGAAAAACTCTTTTTATTATGATAGTTGATAATACACGAAAAACTTGTGTTTAACTGATAAAGATTTAAGTGAATGGTTCAAAATTACACGTATTTGAAAAAAAAGGGTTTTTAAATTATTTTAGATTTTAGATTTTATTTATAGAATATAATATGATGTTGTAGTAATCTGAAAAGAGGGTTTATAATTTAGCAATAAAATAGTGTTATGGAGTTAAATTTTTTTAATTATAATATTTTATTTTATAAATATTTATATTATTACATAAATTTAATAAATTTAAACTACAATGTTTCAACCATGATAAAAAAAACAATTATTATTTAAACTACTACTTGAACAGCGTCAACCATTAAGGTTTATACCAAGTAAAAAGATGTCCAAAGCCAATAATACAGTCCGCATATGTTATTTAAAGGTATGGTGGGATGATATTGACCACTGCCAATAATACAGGTTCAATTGACTCAAATTCACGGATTGACTGATTATTTATGATAAAATTAATTCTCTATCGAACAAGAGGGGGTCGCAAGCCATTAATTCTGTCCATATGGTGGGGGCGATTCCTATTTCATCGACTATAGAATAGTTAATGCCGCCTGACATGCAGGCATTTAACTATCCCTCTTTCAGTGAAAGCACGCTCATCGAGATAGCATCATCGAGAGGGAGGGGGATAGTTAAATGCCTGCATGTCAGGCGACATTAACTATTCTATAGTCGATGAAATAGGAATCGCCTATGGTGGGGGCACGAGAGGACATTTAGCGGTGATATCGCATGATATTCTGTGGTACAGCAGATCTTTCGTTGAATGATGTGATGTAAGATTCCAAATTAACATGTTAAGTATTTGGTCAATTTATTTATTTTTTTTCGTAAAGTTTCTTTAGGAAGTGATCCAAATCTAATCAATGATGAAAGTCCTGTTCGATTTAAGAAAAGTTATTTTCTTGACTTGAAAAAGTTTAACAGTATGCATTTCTACCTTTGACAATGATCATGTGTTCTTGCAGTTTCCTTTTCCTTCGTTCTTTTCAAACCAACCCAACCAGCACGTGAAGAGGGACCACGCTAGGATGGTTGGAATTTGGCTTGTCTTTATTCATTTCACTATATATATTTTTAAATATGTTGTTGTGGGGTTTTTATGTTTCCCATAAAAAAAAATAGGTTTATAATATTATTTTTAAATAGTGATTTTTTTATGCTTCTCATTAAAAAAATTGTTTTAAAAAGACTGTTTTAAAATTTTATTTTTAAATAGTGATTTTTTAATAATAAAAGTTTGATTAAAAATTTATCTTTCAATAATATAATTATGTTGAAAAAATTTATATATTTATTTTAAGAAAAAAAATGACCATAACATACAAATGACTTATTAAATCATGAATTTTGGTTTAAAATTGTAAGGAATGCTCACAATAAAATTTCCATAACTCTGAAATCAAGTGTTTTTGACCCAGATATGCCATAGCATTTGTATATATTAGATATGACTAAGGAGATCTTACAGGACATATAAGATGACCAACAAAGTAAAAATATATGATGGGATATCCTCCACGTCCTCTTCATAACCATAATCACATGGAATCAATGTGGGGGTCTGCAATGGAGAGTTTGTAGTTAAGAAAGCTGAGTGCATTAAAATCATTTTAATATTTCATAAATGGCGATAGATGTTTTTCATATCTTTCAAAGCTTTTAATTAATCTGTTGGAGACATTGGAGATTTGGTGCAGACTGTAGTTGAAATGACGTTTCCATTGTTCCATAGGTGACACTGACATAAGATAATGTTCACAAATGAGTGGTGAGTTGATGCCGCTGTAGCATATCCCTAGCCCAAACAATCCAATAAGGGTGGGTGGCCAATACACTCAAGGAGAGCGAGTGTCAACAAGCAGGATTATGGTCCAAACTCATTATGACAAGGAAGAAGTTTTGTGCTTTCGATTACGTAGCTTTGATGATGCACTAACACACTCATGGATTGATTGTTTGTTTCATTCAAATGGGGTTATTAATTACGTTTACATAACAAATATATGCATATTAATTGGATAATTACGTCTTCTTTTTTTTGTTATAGATATTGTATTAATTAATGAGGTTATTGGTGATGATTAGCAAGATGTGATTTATACCATTGATGTATATTACAACATATGTTATATAGGTTAAAGGACAATAGCTTGAATGGTAGCTAGCAAGTTTAATTCCCCCTCCACCTAGGTTCTATTCTCTGGAGACATGTTAACTTGTGCAAAACAAAAATTGAACAAGTTGAAAATTTTGACGAGTAATTTCTATAAGCCCAAAGGGGTAGGAAAATTTGAATATCTCGATATAGAGGTGAATAGTGGCACCTGTTGTGATTCGATCCTAGGCATTTCTATGAAAAATCCTATAAAGTTAACAATTCACCAGTTATCGTGAAAAAAAACATATGTTATATAATATACATACTGATAAACTATAAATAAGATATTTTTGTTAGGAAGAAAAATGATGCAATACATAAATAAGTAACTAATAACATGAAAACCACCATGTATATGAGTTGTGGTTCACCTCAACTTCATTTCTATATCCTTGGCCACTCTAGCTAAGTCTGGTCGCTTGCGACAACTTACAATAGACTTAACAAGCCTTTCTTGATTACAACAAATAACATGGGAAAATACCAAGGGTTACCAAAACCATGGGCCCATAACAAAACTAGATCTAGAGCTTTCAAGATTCACCAGTAGGAGTAATTATAATATTTCAACACCCCCCCCCAATATTTATCTTCTTGTCTAATCTTCTACTTGTTGATTTGTTGTCTTCGTCTTGATTTGAGACATGTTATTATCTTTAGTTTCCTCATCCTTCGGCTTGCTTGGCCCTTCCTTTTTCACTTGAAAAATATGATCATTGATATCCATATAAAAAAAATCATTTATCGAGATACATGGGTGCCAATTGTTGTACTAACCAATTATATAGGAAATATCTTCACCTGCATGGCTCATCACCATGTTATATTCCTACTTAACAATGACTTGGTACTAACCATCTCACATTCTAAGATTACTTCACACATTCCCCCCTCAGTCGAAGATTCAACATATCTGACAACATCAAGCTAGCATATGAGTACACCTACCACCCTTGTACCTATCCAAGTGATTCATTCCACAACTTCATCCTATATCCTCTTTATGCATGATAGGGATGAATATGTGTGCCACCATGCTACAACAAATATGCCTGAACAATGAGGCTAACAACAAACCTAGGGAATTGAACCTGCCTAAGGCTAGGCTTTACAACTTGGAGCAAAAGCTTCGAGGTGTTAAGTTCATCCAATCATGCAACCCTTGAAACATTACATCATTTGAATTTAGGTACAACAAGTGTTTGATTGATTTACAACAACAACAAGATTAGCCTCATCATGTGCCCAAAACATGAGACATTAGAAAAAAATGATTACTTATCAAGGTCACTGCCCATTTTCGAAATCGTCTACTATAACTCATTCCATTCAACTTCTATCCTAACTCTATATCATAATACAACTTTAAATGTAATTCCTATGCTATATATCTTGCTTAAGCCACTTCCAATATGATTGTATTTATCCAATTCCAAAACATAACAATATCCACCTTTAAACCCTTTTGGCGAAAGCTATCTTTAATGACTCCTTTAGTGAATGACACTTCCTTCAATCCATGGATATAACCTTTTGTATTTAACTACCTTTACCACATAGTGAATGGTGGTGGGTTTGCAAATTATCACTCCAAGACCTCTATGATATCCTCTTCACCTATTCGTCCAAAATACCCTACTATGTTATGTTAATCAATTTTTGGTGATCTATGGATTTGAGTCCATGTACTCACAAGAAAGCTCTCCCTTCTTAGCTAGATTTCACAACAATGATAAGTGCAAGTATTGTTACAACAAAATCTAGCACCTAGTGCAAAGCTTCATTAGGTGACCTAGACAATGTGCAACACATGAGAGTAACATCATTGTCACCTCAAAAACTACTCGCCTCTCTTTGGTGAAGGACACAATCCAACACAAGGGAGTCTTCCTTAGTAGTGCTTAGGGATAAAGTAACCCAAGGATCTTAAATTAAGTGCCCCCTAAGGCTTCTACAACATTGATTCACCCAATAAAGTTATGACAAATTAGGGTTTGAGATGGATGAAGGAATAAGTTCTAGATTTGGGTTCAAGGGAGCTATGAGTCAATCTAAAGGGTATGGTTGGTCTAAAAAGTTTCAAATAGGTTTTTGAAACAAATAGAATCAATAAAATACTCAAGATTGATATACGTAGAGTTTTAAATCAAACAATTGCATCCAAACAACACTTTATGACAACAACAAATTTGGCCATGAAAAATGTGAATAAACTATGTCAAATGAGGGCTAAACTAGAGAGCAAACTAGGGACAAACTTACAACAAATATTGACGGTTAATAAAGCAAAGAACAACAAATAAAACATTCATGTTATCCCTAGAAAATGGTAGAAAATGCATGGAAAACTTCATTTTTGCTTCTCTAATGTACTTCTAGACAATGTTTAACCCTAGGGCATACATCAACAAGTCATTGAGTGCTAAAAAATGTAAGATTTTGTGGTACTTTAACCTAATTTACTGTGAAATAATAAAGAAGTGCCCTTTATACTTTAAAATAATGCCACAAGAGAGAAACAAGTGATTTCTCATTCTAGGGCATACAAAGTCTATGATACAGATGCTTAGGTTTCCTTCTAGTGATACTAAATCCAAACAATCTAGGGGAAATAAAATAACTTAGCCTAGGGTGTGAGATTTAGGTTCTCAATTTTTTGGATGATTGAGAGAAAGAAAAACCTAACTCTATTCCTCAAATAGTTGGACGGATGATTTAGCTCAACACAATACAATGAAGAAAATACCAGATAAACTTTTTTTTTCTAACACATATATACACATCACCTTAAAAATTAAAATGAAAAAGGTACTAAACATACTAAAAAATGCCCCCCCCCCCCACCCCCCCTATATATATATATATATATATATATATATTAGAATTAACATGTTTAAATTTGGTATACTATCTCATCTATATATATATATATATATATGTGGATGGTTATGCACTTTGTATTAAAATCAAATGGTGATTACATAGATCAAAAAAATTCTGCGATTGGTTCATGGGAAGAAAACTAGACCAATAACATAAGCTCGAGGTAGCTAAAACCTCGTATAGATCATTTTCTAATTACAAACTTATAGAAACAACTAGATGTGCTAGACCTTGACATGCATTGACATTAGGAGAAAAAAAAGACTACTAGTGCTGCAAGCAAAAAAACAAGTGAGTCATAACAACTAGTAAGTTGAATCTCCAAGCATGTTGGTCACTACCCTCATTCGAGGAATGGGAGATGTTGGTTGATCTCTTGGCTAGAATGGTTAACTTGCTGTCAATATTGTCAATTCCCCTCCTCCCAACCCCCTCCCCAACTTTGCCAATGTGATATAATTCTCCTTTGAGCCATCTTATACCTCCCAATGCCACCTGCAATATTCAGATAATGTTTAACCTTGTACAAACTTTGTTCCATGATCAATGAAGTGACGAGAACGCATGCAATGCACCAAGTATAGTGGAATCCACAACCCCCTTTCATGTAAGCTACCATCATATCAAAGCAAAAAAAATACATATATATTATTAAAAAAATTATATATAATATAAATAGTATTATAAAATATTAACGTAAATCTATCTTTTATCAAATATAAATAAAGATTAAGATTATGTTAATATTTTATATCAATACAAAAATTACAACTTAAAAATTTAATCCCTATCCATTCTAATATTTCAACCATTTTATAATACTATATTGTAATTTTATATCAATAAAATATAATAACTTGCTAATATTTTACTTTCGTATAAAATCCCTATCCATTCTAATATTTCAACCATTTTATAAATACTTTATTGTAATTTTGTATCAATAAAATATAATAACTTGTTAATATTTTACTTTTGTATAAAATATAATTTGTAATTTGAACAAAATGGGTTTCGCATTCTCATCAACAACATGCAACCCTAATGGAAAGAACAAAGGATGACAACACCACTGTTTATTAATAGATAAATTGTTTAATTTATTTGATATTTTTAGAATCATTAGCTTCCTTGAAGGTTTGTGATAACCGCCAAATGCATTTCAAATGGATCTTCCTCCACCATCCATCATTATCAATCACTACAAAAATTTTCTATAATTTATCCATCCTAAAAATTAGATTTATATAAATATTTTTCTATTTTTAACTAAAAATCAATGGAAACCTGTGTGCACCATCTGACCTCACAACTTATAACGAGGGTTTAGTATATCCAGGGTTTTTATGTCACGTGGGGCATATAGGTGATTTATTTTTTCTTTTCTAAAGGTTAATAGCATCATTATATATGTATTTCTTGCACCGCCTTTTCGAACTTTATAGCCTGTAACGTTGGATTGTATTTCTGGTAGTGTCAAGGATTAACTTGGGCTTTTTCACTTATTTTTTTCTTTTCCGAAGGTTCATATTGTCGTTATACGTTGTATTTCTTGCACTGCCTTTTTCGAACTTTACAGGTTGTATAGGTCGGATTGTATTTCTTGGAGTGTCATGTATTAACATGGACTTTTTAGCGTTGACAAATTAATTATATATATATATATATTAAATTAAGTGTTAATGTAATTTATATGAGTACAATTTTAAAATTTTGATGTAAAAATCAGAATTTTAAATAAAATTTGATGACTCTGATGTTTACATCAAAATCTTGAAATTATACTATCATAAATTATATTAATATTTATTTTTAAAAAAAAATAAATTAAATATATAATATTTAATTAATTTTTATATATTTTTTAAAACTATATAATTTAAGAGACATATTAATATTTATTGAATAGTGAAAAGTCCATGTTAATCCATGACACTCTAATAAATACAATTCGATATATACAACTTATAAAGTTCTAAAATGGCAGTGCATATATATATTTATGTATCAATCTTGTAGGATAATTATTTTGAGTGTATGTGGATATTTTAAAATATTTAAAATTAATTATTATTAGTAATAATTTCTAAAATGTGTAAAAAGAAAGAAATGAAGATTTGGGAACATCATTTGAAAAGCTAAATTATTTTCAAACTTCAAACAAACTAATTATTTTCAATGTAATTCAATTCTATATTCCAACTACATATTTTTATTTTATATAAATTTTTTAATTATCAATTTTAAATAATGTCAACCAACCACCACTTTTGTGAAAATGCTATAGTAAATAATTATGGAAATTGCTCTTTGCCCTCACCAACATCCATAACCAATACTTTCAATTCTCACATATGATATGTTGGATTTAACTAACACCGTAAATTATGGCATGTGATATGTTGAATTTATGATGAATAGACATACTTTCTTTATATAAAATATAAAAATAATTTCTCATGAAAAAATAAGCATATTCATAAATTAGCAATTGCACCAGATGTTGCAAAGGAAATGCAGTAAGGCATAAAATCAAGAAGAATTGTGACATATAAAAAATCATTGAAGATAAAAATTAGTAAACAAAATGTCATTCAAGAAAATATTCAATGAAGAATGCTCATTAGGTACACGGGATGACAATTTGGTTTTTAAATAGTAAATTCAAATTTTCCTAACTCTATTTTGGCATTTTACATTCACCGATATGAAACATCAGATTATTCGAAAAATGCAGTCCAATCAAACCTATGGCTTTATCAAGATTGTACATATAGGCAAGTCTTTCAATTTCCTTGGTAAGATGTAGCTTCAACCAACATTTTCCATAGACCTTTAGATTGTATAACATGTTCGTCTTGAGTTTCCAAATGTAATATATATGCGAGAAAGGACAGTTTATGCAAAAAAACAACTGAAGAAGAAAAGAGCAGAGATTTTGCAATATGTGATATCTAGATGTTTAGATTTGAATTAGCAAAGTACATTAGATGTCTAAAAATGCATATCTGCAATGATGAATGACAGGTATGAAATTTGGGCATGTAGATCTAAAGTATGTGCAATGCCGAAAAAAACAGTCAATCTACATACTAAGTTCAAGATTGTTGGGAGTAGAGAATGGGAGTGGGAAGCACAAATTTTCAAAGGCTTCTAAGAGCAGAGCACTTTTTATATGCTATATATATAATGGGCAACACTTTCAAGTCCTGCAAGCTGCAAGTTGGAAGGTTCGTCCCATATTTGTTCACGTCTCATTGGAATTTCATTTGATGTCAGGCTCTTGGTAATAGCAGAAGAGCCCCAGTTGCTATGGGCACAATAACATAAATAAATTGTTGGGGGTATAGAAATGATGCAGTTAAGTGAGTTGTTGAGGAAGTATTGCCTGATGAAGAAGAGGAGGCAGTGGTCCTTGAGGGATACAGGTTGTCAGCTTCAGGAGTAGGGGTTGGGGCTAGAGAAATGCTTGGAAGACTAAATATGTCCTCAGGGAGCAGTACTTTCTGCACAGTGTAAAGTGCCAAGGGATCTGTAACATGCACACTACAAAGGAAAATACATGTTTTGGGCATGAAGACTGAGCCTTAAAATTTCTCTATTCACAAAGTTGATCTTGCTGACAGTTCATCAGTTGGCATAGTTGAAAATTTTACTAACTCGCATAGTTGAAAATTTTAGTAATTGGTTGCAACATCATTTTTTCTTCTGTTTTGTCTTATCTTTATGTTGTATTGGCATTCAAGACTTAAATTTGGGAGAGTTGTTGCTTTTTTTTGGTGTGCCACAACCTTGATGTAGTTGTTACCTTAAATTTTGCGAGTTTCTTTTTTTTTGGGTGTGCCACAACCTTGATCTTGCTGATAATTCATCAATTGGCATAGTTGCAAATTTCACCAATTGGATGCACTACAATCTATTTCTTTTATCTCTCCATTCTTATGATGGCACTGACCTTCAAGACTTCAAAATTTGGGTTGTACAATCTATTTATTTGATTTCTTTGTGCTTATGATGGTACTGACCTTCAAGACAAAAAATTGGGTTGTTGTTTCCTTTATTTTGGTGTGCCACATTGTAGGTTATATAGTAGCATGTATGTGCTTGTGGTGGCTACCTTAGTAGCACCATTTTTCTATTTGGAGATACCTGTACAGAAAAATTGTGTTATGTAATAGTGAAAGGGAAGTATTTTTGATCAAAATTACACATTTTTTTGCAATTTGTGTTTTTTTTTCCTTTTGTTAGAATGCAATGTAAAAATGAAACTGTAAAAAATATACATATCATAGAGTAGAAATATAATTATATAAGATAATCTCTCTAAAAAAAATTGTGCATATATACGAATTTACCACATACGTTTAAAAACATATATATCAAAAAAATATACTTATTATAAATATATTTATAGAATAAAAAATATGTTTAAAATATCTTTTTTTCCTCAAAAAGAATATTTATATTCCAAAACAAAGATATACATATTGTCTGTCCAAGAATCATATGAAATCATAAGCCACATGGTGATAGACTCTATAACTTCAACCAATATAAAAAAGCAAACCATGAGGCCAAAATTAAGACTTGAAGTAGAAATTCCATGCCTTCACATTCCTAGCCATCAACAAATTTATATACAACAAAAGAGCCACCTGGATACTCGATTGCCTCCTCAGAGAGCTTATTTGCTAGTTGATTGAGCTCACGATAAATGTGGGTGATGGATGACCATTCTAGCTCCTGAATGCACAACCAAATTTGAGACATCATGGATTGAAGTCGCACATTCTACATAGAAAAATTGCATTAAACCAGTCAACAACTATTTGAGATTCCCATCTCTTGCAACCTCTTCAAACCACAAGCACTTTCCAAATAAAGAACAACAAACAATGCAAAGAACTCGACCTTTGAATTGGAACCAGGAGCCAGAGTATATCTGATATGAATGAATTGAAATTAATTTATATAAAAAACACCACCAATCCCACACCTAGGTGGATGCCCTTGGTTGGAGCCATCAATTCCATGTAACTTCCCTCTGCCCTGGTTGTATAGCATGAATTTGTAAGGACGTGACATTGAGATTGAATACAAATTTTGGGTTGTTTTGAGCTTATCTCTAAGACCTAGCATCTGAATAGAAGGAAGCCCACTCAAAATCCTCATTTCTTAAACATTTTTGAAAATTAATAAGTTAAAAAGAAATTACTTACGAGCGTCTAGTTGCTATATGCCTAGCTATCTAGTCTAAGTTTCAAAGGAATGAATTCGGTGCAAGCTAGATTGTTTAAGATAAATCATTGCCTCTCAAACCTAGTACCTATGTAGAAGGAAGTCCACTCAAACTCTTCATTGTATGTTTCTTGAAGCACTTGAGAAAAAAGTATGAGGAAAAAATAAAAAGAAGCAAGCCAACCTTTAGTTGCGGTCTACCTTAGTTGTTTAACATAGGTTTCAAAGAAATGAGATTGGGTGCAAAACCTAGATTGTTGAGGCCACATTTTGCATATTGCAATTGTGCAGGTGGAGTATATTTTTGTCTTTGATTTGATGATGTCCCTATTTTCTCTCTTTGCTCACTTCTATTTGTTGAAACTTATATCAAAAGAATTTTGTTGAGAGTTTTATTTGAAGTGCATTTGATAAATTGTAGAGGAAATGACCCTGTACGTTTTCCCCATCTTTGTTGGCACAAGTTCTAGCATGCCATGGACAATATATCACATAGATTAAGGCATTTTTAGCTTGTGGAAATTCTATATCTTCTCAGTTTCTCTTGATGAAGACATGCAAAGCTAAATGAATCATAGAACTTTTTGGATGACAGGTTTATTCATGGCTTTTCAACCTTGAATTATAGCACGTGGGAAAATTAATGCAATCTTTGGAACAATTCTTCATTTTCTCACTGGACTGGAAATTATGGAAGTTGCTTCAATTGCAGCTGATCTTTGAGGCCGCATTTTGCATATTGCAATTGTGCATATGGAGCCTTTTTCTTGTCTTTGATATGATGATGTCCCTGTTTTCTCTCTTTTCTCACTTCTATTTGTTGAAACTTATATCAAAATAATTTTCTTAAGCATTTTTGTTGAAGTGCATTTGATAAATTGCAGTGATGTGAACAAAGATGCTTGTGGAGACATTATTTTCTCCTTGAAAAGTAAGGTACACATTAGTTTTGAATGACTTATAAAAAACAACGAACAAGAAGCTATAATAACAAGACTAAAATGAAATAGAAATAGGACTTAGGGACTCATTGCACCTTAGTTGTGGTCAGGATGTAGAGATGTTCTATGTTATATCGCTGAAATCTAAATTGTTAGTACACCCCATCCTACAGTATGATTATTTCAACTATCAAGAGCTTCATAAATTACCATGCCACATGGGAAAGCAACTATGACTCCAATAAATTAAATTTGCAAAGAAATTGTGACTAGTGAGAGCTTACCTAAACTGACCAGTAGGCAAATACCGTCTTCTTGACCCAAACTACAAAACTTCCCTTTCTGCATCGGCAACTACTTTCTTTTTTTATTGATGAGAAGTAGAAACATTCCACTTGTGAAATGTTGCAACAAAGACATGGATAATTCAAGTGAGAGGACTATCACTGGGTAGTTTATGTCGGTAAGATATCGTCTCACACAAGAAGATAAATAGAGCTATTTCCATGGTCACGGTGGGAATGCCAAATCCCAGACCCCATCCAACATTGTCCTAAATATACATGAGTACAATGAATCCTATAAGACTACCAATGCATATCCCATAATTCCAATAGTTGAAGAATGAACTCTTATGCTTCTTCACTACTAGGTCATCCTCTTCAAACTGATCTACACCAAATGATTTTAATGAGGGTTTGTGGCCTCCTTGCCCCAGAGAAACCAGGTAGATTGAGAAGAAGAAAATCCAAATCTGATTCAAAATCCTAAAAGAGGTCGATAAAGTGACCAATGTTAATCCCTGTAACAACCCATTACATGCAGTGTTTGTTACTCAGTCTCCATTCACGAGGTTAAAGAAAAATTAAACAACTATTTTCAAACCCAAAATATATATAAAAACGTTCTTATATCCATCAAATTTTGCACGAATTCATTGGCAAGTAATTGTACAACTACAAAATTATCAATTTCATAATATTACAACATTAGAAAAAATTCCAGTGGGGTGCCAAATACTGGAAGGTCAACCCAATAAGGTAGTGATAAACTTGATGCTAACAAAGGATTTTTCCTTCAAGATTGATTCGTGGAAGGAACGCCCATGTTGGCTTTAGTGGGATGGTCCTGATTGACTTAATCTTGGGACAATCAGATAAGGTTCCATGCTGACAACATGAGGTTTTAAACTAACTGTTTTTTGGGGTGGTAGGTTGGATACTTTGGGTGTCTTGCTCATCTATGAGATTTCGAACCAGTGAATTTTACATAGGAAGTACCTTAACATAAACTCTGTCACCATTTATTTTACACCTAATGGGTGTGGTTCACTAATTGTTAACCTATCCATCAGTTCCATTTAATTACCCTCTGCCCTGGCTGTATAGCATGAATTTGTAAGGATGGGACATTGAGATTGAATACAAATTTTGGGTTGTTTTGAGCTTATCTCTCAGACCTAGCATCTGAATAGAAGGAAGCCCACTCAAACTCCTCATTTCTTAAACATTTTTGAAAAGAAGAAAGTGAAAAAGAAATTACTTACCAGCGTCTAGTTGCTATATTCGTAGCTATCTAGTTTGAGTTTCAAAGGAATGAATTCGGTGCAAATCTAGATTGTTTAAGATAAATCATTACCTCTCAAATGTAGCACCTAGGCAGAAGGAAGTCCACTCAAACCCCTCAGTGTATGTTTCTTGAAGAACTTGAGAAAAAAGTATGAGAAAAAATACAAAAAAACGAGCCAACCTTTAGCTACAGTCTACCTTAGATGTTTAACACATGTTTAACATAGGTTTCAAAGAAATGAGATTGGGTGCAAATCCTAGATTGTTATGGCCAACTATTTACCTCTCGGGATATGTTTATAGAAACACTTTGAAAAATAAAATAAAATACTAACCATCAAATAGATGACAGAAGACAGGGCAATGGTCCAATATCAACCCAAATATGAATCTGCAATAAAAGCTCCAAGGAAAGGAAGCATGGTGATCACACCAGACCAGACATTCACATTCTTTGCAGTAGTAGTGGTGCTCTCATGCATAACATCTGTGAGGTAAGTCACCAAATTTGAAAGAATGCCTGCATAGGCTAACCTTTCTGCTATCTCCACTCCTGTGAAGAATATGATGGTAAAACATATGGACCAGACAACAACTACTAGAATATAATGGAATGTGTAAGAGAATATAATTGTAATGTTGATGATAAAACATTTGGAACAAACATACCAGCTACTACAATACAATTGAATGTATCATATAATAGAATTCAAATGAATTCATACTAATTATGAAGAGTGATGCTTTGCATTGTCCAGTATGAGTTCTCCTAACAAAGTGTCCATGGAAATCAACAGATCCATCTCCAACAAAGCCACTAGACGAGGAACAATAATCCTCTTCCATTGTTGTGTGCTTAAATAGTTTCCATTGATTTCCTATAATAATAATAACAACAAAAAATAGGCTCTAATAATAATAATAACAGAGAGGAGATTGTAGTTTAAAGTGACTTTCATGACTAGTTGAACCTTCTCATAAATCTTGATAGGGAATTGTTTAACTGTTTTTTCTTTTTAAATTCTATTTTTGGTCGTACATTCACTTCTTTTTCCCATAATTTCATTTATTTTAATCATGTGTAAATGTAAAAAGTAAAACAATTTAGCTACTCCTCTTACTTGATACTCCATGATTAGCTACTTCTTTGAGTATCTCTTGAATTATTGTCATTTACCTTGGAAAAATATCCCTTGCAAGTATGATGTCAATAGGAATAAGGAATATAAGAGTTACAACATGTATAGATTCTCAAGACAGTAAAGAAAGGTGAGAAATCAATGGAAATTTGGGTAGTAGGGAATTTAAGTTTTTTCATAGGATCAAATGAGTCTCTTATGAAAATCAATCAATGAGGTACATTGGGAAGCATTTGGGACCCATCCTTGTACATAACTTGTGATAGGATTTAAAACTTGTGCCAATGTACACAACAAAAAGCTTGTCCCAAAAAAGTATGCTTCAAAAAAGCCCACCCCATCCCATCCCTATTCCTCAACATTAAAAACACATATATTTTTATGTCATCTAAGCCTGTGTATTTTGCTACGGCTCCTCAGAGGAAACAACACATACATTAAAACATAATTTATTTTACACAGTATGGATGACGAAGAGCTCTTATGCCTCTGTTATGCAACACATTTGTACTGGTTAAAAAAAATTGCCACTGTAAGAAGAAGCACTTGACCCACATGGTGTAGAAACAATAAATGTTTCCATATATTCATCCGTCAAAATCTGTTCGCAACGACATTCCACGTTGTAGAATACTTTGTCACATCCATAATAATCAACAAGAAAAGGATGGGAAAGCTTTGAAACCAAAGTTTTAAATACCTTTTGAAAACAAAATCCATTAAAATTGAAAAAAATCAATGGCCTAGCTAAGGGAAAACTATAATAAATTCAATGTGATTCTTCAATATTTAAAGAAATCTCTAACAAAAAACATGGTATGATCATTATAACATACATGTACATGTAGATGTCCCCCCCATGGCTCAACTGTCATTTGTAGAAATAGCAGGCATTGAGAAAAATTGCAACAGGAAACACTGGAGCCTTTGTATAGCTTTGAGGTAGAAATGCAACATTCCATATTCCATGTTCAATTTGTTTTCGAACAGGATATTGCATAGTTTCGCTCTCCATGCCACAATGAGAATATATGTGTTTTGTGGCCGATTTTGGACCATGGAATGTGACACAAGTATAGCTCTCTAAATGCTCCATTCGAACCTGAGAGGTGAGATTTTAAATTAATGTGGAGAACTAATCATTATTGTCTCGCTTTGCTTCCCAGAAGAACTTAGCTGGGGATCTAACCTCTTTTCATTCCAATGATTGTTCCCAACTCTAGAAAATGTCTTGAGATCCAGTGGAGAAGTTGAGATTTTGGCCCTCTCTGACTTTATGGACCCCTTGAGATTGAAATCTATGAAGAAACAAGGAGCATTGAAGAACTTGTTATTACCTTTGGGCCAGTATTTGGTGGGTGATAAATTGGATAGGTAATCACTCATCATATGAAGGATGCATGGGGATTTCTGAACAAGCCTAGAGATTTTACCAAGCATCCTTTCCTCTCCTTGACACTACTAATCTTGATCAAAACACTTTCTTTGTCTAGGAAATAATTCAAACCCAAAAATTTCCCTGGTAGTGGTAAGGGATTTTGTCCAAAAGAAAATCTGACACCTTGTCAGTTGCCACATAAGTGTCTTTTAAGTATTCACTAAATGAATCAAATCCACCTTTATTGTGTTTTGGTGTTACAATTGCAGAGCCAACAACTCCAGCTTTGACATCAAAAAAGGGACTAGTATTGGATCGAATATTGGAATGCACACCATCGTCATCAATTATGCTCTTCACTTGAAGTTGCATATTGTGTTGCTCAGGTATGCTATCGGGTGAGGTGACAACTGCGGAGTAAAAGCCAGATTCTTTGATTTTATCAGAGGATCCAACATTCGATAGATCATCCACAAGCAGAAAGGACAAATGCCCACTACCATCAGAAGATGCATTCTCCCCGAATGACTGTGAAGGATGACGTTCATCATCAACCCAAAATTAAGACTTAAAGTAGAAATTCCATGACTTCATATTCCTAGCCATCAACAAATTTATATGAAGCAAATGAGCCACCTGGCTACTCGAATGCTTCCTTGGAGAGCTTATCTGCTGGTTGATTGAGCTCACAAGAAATGTGGGTGAAGGATGACCATTGTAGCAACTGAATGCATTTCCAAATTTGAGACATTAGGGATTGAAGCCACACATTCTACATAGAAAACTTACATTAGCCCGGTGAACAACTATTTGAGATTCCCAATCACTTGCAACCTCTTCAAACCATAATCACTTTCCAAATAAAGAACAACAAACTATGTTGAGAACTCGACCTTTCAATTGGAATCAGGTCCCAGAGTATATCTGATAGGAATGAATTGAAATGAATTTATATACAAAACACCACCAATCCCACAACTAGGTGGATGCCCTTGGTTGGCCCCATCAAAGAAACCCTATGGGGTATCACAGTCCAGAGTAGACATAATCACCATACCATATTTCTTCAGTTTAGGATTGCACTAGAAGTTACTCATGAGCTTAACGATAAGACTAGCCACCACTTCTGCTCGAAGTTGCTTATCTTGAACACATCGATATTGTGAGCCCATCATACAAAATAAAAAAAAAATGACAAGGCATCAAATCATAGTTAAAGACATCTTCATCCAATAACCAACCTTGTACACATATCTCTAAGCTTTCCTTATTCCAAGATACCTTCAAATAATTTCGAGCTCTATGTAGGAGCTATCAACCCACTTTTGAGTCCAATGTGCCATGTAAGTAACTTGTCGCTGAGTTGGCCACTGAACCTTGCAAAGTTTATACTAAAAAAGAAAGTTTGAAAACATTAGTGACTTTTGAAAATATGAAACCCCTGTGCATTTATTTCATGGTCAAAGATTCATTTGAAAGAGATGGAACTATGAATCTAATTTCAGTTCTGCTGGATTTGAGATAAAATTTTCACCAAAAGGGAAAATACTTGAGACCCATGATATTGTGGCCTTCCTCTACAAAGCAACTAACCAACAAGAGTTATTTTACCGAAGTGTGGAAGATTGGAGTGGAAATAAATGAAACTATGAAGAGAGAACATGTGGAAGACGTGGTAGCGAGATTGATGAGAGGAGAAGAAGGGAGGGAAACGAGGAAGCAAAATGAGTCAAAAATCATGGTGGGTTTATCTATCTATCTTCATTTAAAAAGTCTAATCTAGCTTTCTTCTCATCAAAGGACACAATATATGAAATATCCAAAAATACAAAGGGAGACACATGCAGAAACTAATAACAACACCCCCCATTATAATAAATACACTAGGTTTAGAGAGTGGCATGGAGTGTGCATAATACCATTTGAAAAAACTACCTTCAATTGCATCGAGAAAATCCCAACCAAAAGAGCAAATCAAGTTCACAGAAGCACCTATAACGGACAAGGTTTTGAGACTTAAAAAATTTCCTCTCAAGGTACGCAGTTGCAAAACATCCATGTGTTCTGTGTTAGTGTTAGTAGACCAAACTTATGATGACTTGACTTGAGCGTTGGTTACAAATGCATTGATGGTGAACCCATTTCCTCTACTGTCAACCAGGTAATCCCATATTTCCATTTTTTCCAATAGATAAGTAGAGAAACCATCTATTTTGAAGTAACCAATGAGTGTCATGTTTAAGAACATTTTTATTACTGTTGGCACTAAAAGAACCTGCCCCATATCTGACTTCCACTTCCCTAGCTTCGATGATTTCAGAAGATATTTAGTTTTCCTGGGCACCCAAATCCATGTAATTTTCTAGGGCATCAAAATCCATGACTCTCACTCCTCTGCCTTCCTTGTCTTTAGAACTCAAATATCTCATCATCAACTCTGTCCAATCATCATTTTCTGTTGGATGCAATGGAATGGAGATGAAAGAACGTTCTTTTGGGATGGGTTTCTAATAAATGTAATCAATTGTTTCATGGACTGAAAATATATCCAACTTTGCCCCTTTCATGTGTTTCTTTTCACCCTCCCTCAATCTCAACCCTCCAGCTCCATCAATTTCCTTTTTATCCACGTACAACATGCTCTGGTCACACCCATGACAACCATAGGTCAAATAGTCCCGAGATACTAGCAAGCACATGGTATCAGTCAGTCGATTCAGCTCTCCAGGCATCTGAAGAGAAAAAAGGATGGTGAAGTTGTGGTCTTTCTTGAAATTATTAGTAGACTTGAGGGTCAAACTGAGAAAAAAAAAATAAGGTACGTTGATTCACGAACTTGTTACCTGTTTTATTTACAGGGACATACACCATAACCTATTAGAGGTAGTGCTATGATGTTTGCTCATTATTACACTAATCAAATACAAAGCTACAGAGGTTGAACTCCCAAAGATTGACCACACAGATGATTTTCCCCGTAAAGAAAGGGAGACAAAGAGGAGAAAATGATCCAAACATAAATCCTGCAATTTGGAATAACTAGCAAAATACGAGATTAAAACATAAACACAAGAATAAACTTGAAAATAATTCTACACACACGTAGAAATCCACGATTATAGAATGCAATGCATAAATTGATCATATAATAGAAACATCATTGAGTTATATTGACTTGCTGAAAATGAATATATAAATCATCACATCCCCCTCAACTTAAGACCTGAACCTTTCTAGAGGAAAACAAGAATAGCATAAACCATTCCATCTACGCTCAGAACGAAATATGTCCCTGCCATTATGAAAATGGCCGAAAGGGATTAGAAGGAAGTAGGTGGAAACCTTATGAAAATGGTTGAAAGGAATTAGAAGGAAGTAGGTAGAAACCCTTATGAAAATGGAAAGGAATTAGAAGGAATTAGGTAGAAACCCCGAACAGTGGTAGTCCTGGCTGAACAAATTCGCATCAGATGGAATAAATTAAGGAGTTGGTTGACAGTTACAGAGTCAGTGTTGGAATATAATGGAAAAAAATTATTTAATCATCTAACATTAGATCTAATGGTGTAGACCGGTACATGGTGGCAGTTGGGGGAGTTGTTTTCAAAGGGAACGCCTTATGGCGTAAAAATAAAAATAAACATAATTATAGGGAATAAAATAACATATAAATACAAATTTGATGTGATATGTACTTTTCCAACTCTATAAAAGTGAGTATGAATGAATGGAACACACTATGTCTTCCCATTTCCATTGGCCTCAAAACCTAGCCATGGATTGACCATACTACTTCAAAATACATTACGATCAGGACATTAAATCACTAATGCTACATCCTACTAAATAAAAAATTGATGTGATCCATATTTTCCCAACTATAAAAGTGAGTATGAATGAATCCAACACACTCTACCTTCCCATTTCCACCCTCACAAGCATTAGATGAGTCAACCAGATACCCATCCTATATGCATTTGCATAATCCAGCTAGCCAATTAGTCATTAAAAGGTGCCCAATACTTCCACCTCCTCTTGATCAACTTCTGGACCTTTTTCAAATAAATTTTCAAATAAATATTGCTCAATAAGAAAGTCAAATCTTAAACTTTGACATAAACTAATAATTTAATTTGAGATGTGAATTTTTTTTATGGGTAATAACTAATAAGTCTACACCATTATAGTTTGATTCCTACATGAGTGTTTGAGGAAAATATAATAATGGAGGGAGGGAAGTAACTGTTGGTAAGAATAGTTATTTACATATTTATTTTGTGCAAAGAGTTGCTTAAATTATGGTGGGAAGAAAATCATGGTGAATATGTTATTTACCCCAGTATGAACTATTTTAAAGGCTTTATTTTTGGAAGGTTTTCTTGCAAAGCTTAAGAATAAAAAACACTATGCAATTTTGTTTTTTTGTTTTTTTATAATTAAATCATGCATGAATAATGCAACCATATCCCTAAATTATGACATAAATTATGTGAAGCAGTTGTCCACATGGAATTTTGTTGTGCACATGCTACAATAAACCCTTCAAGTTATGTCTATTTAAATCTATGAAATATTTTTATTTTTATTTATTTTTTATTATAATAATATTGAAAAATAAATATTTATTTTCTAAAATTAAACAACACAAGTAGCATTAGCTAATGCTAAATTAGTAGTCTTACCTTCTCACGTTTAATAAAATTTATAAGTAAACTAAGATTTGTTTACTTAGGGTCGTTTTGGGTTTGAAGATGAATCTTTAAGGTCGTTTCCTTTGTTTTAGTTTAAATAATAAAAAATTTAAGGTTTCTTTATTCAAGATTATGATAGATCTGTGGCGTGGATACATTTTTTGAAGGAACTGGTAATAGCTAAAATTCGCAGAATTAAGATGGTCAATCAAGTAGATCTTATTGCGGATTCGCAAATTATAATGGAGTGTTTAGAAATATCATGGTACAAAAGATGGCGTGAAGAGGTAATCAGAGAAAACAGGATGCAGAACTAAACACAACACAACTTCAACTTTACATTGCCAAAGACTGGTTTTTATACATTGCAATCAAGTTTCTCGATTTTGATTGTCGGTGGCTTCTTTAGGAAGCTATCTGAAGTCTTCAAAAGCCTCGAGACAATCTCCTGAACTCTCGAGAAGACTCCCTACCTAGCATAGTCAATGTGGAAGGTTGGTTGGTTGGAATTACTGTTTATCCAACACTCCCCCTTAATTCCAACACACAAAATATCCTATAACACAATACATAAGACACACACATGCTCTTAATTGACATGCCTGCTGGTCTAAGTCTCAGCTAGGCTTACAACATAATCTGGATTTTCTACAACACATAACTTACTTCTACAAAACTCAAATTTGGCCTATCTAAGAGGCTTAGTGAATATGTCAACTACATTCTCATTTGTATTACAATATATTAAGTCAATTTCCTTTTATTGGACTTTTTCCCTTACAAAATGATATTGTGTGTCTATATGCTTTGACCTTGCATGACATACATGATTGTTCGCCAATTTGATGGTGCTTTGATTATCACATCTGATCACTATAGGTTCTTGTTGACCTTCACCAACATCTTCAAGTATCCTTCTGAGCCAGATAGCTTCATAGGTGGCACTGCATAATTATTTATACTCTGCTCCAGTTAATGACAAGGAAATTGTTGGTTGTTTCTTATTGCTCCATGATATAGCTCCTAATCCTATATTGAACACATATCTAGTGGTGGATTTCCTGTCATCTAGATTTCCAGCCCAATCAAAATTAGAATGACATGTCGATTCAACATTACAATCATTAGTATATTCAATACCAAAATTGGTAGTTCCCTTTAAATATCGAAGGACCCTTTTTGCAACTATATAATGGCTTTCATGAGGCTTAGCCATGAATTGAATAAGTAATCTTACTGCATAAGCAATGTCTGGTCTAGTGGTAGTGAGATAATTCAAACATCCCACTAATTGCCGATGTAATGTTCCATTCACTTCTTTTGTTCCATCATCACTTTTCAATTTGATATTTTGTTCCAATGGAGTACTCACTGCTTTACATCCATTCATATGAAACATCTTTAGTACTTCATTTGTATATTTTCTTTGTGTGATTAAGGTTCTTCCATCATCTCTCCATACTTCAAGACCTAGACAATAGTGCATCTAAACAAGATCCTTCATCTCAAATTCTTGTGATAACTTCCTTTTTATATCTTTAATCAATTTATTAGCACTCCTTGTTATTATTAGATCATCAACATATATAGAGAGTAATACTATAACTCCATTTCTATCTGTCTTGACATACAAATTAGGATCATTTTTTCTTTTCTTAAATCCTTGCTGAAATAAGAATTTATTGATTTTCTCATATCAAGATCTAGGTGCCTGTTTTAGTCCATACAAGGCCTTTTTTAACTTGCATACAAGATTTTCTTGTCCCTTATTTACAAACCCTTCTGGTTTAATAAGATAAATCTCCTCTTTTAAGTCACCATTTAGAAAAGCTGACTTCACATCTAATTGATGTAGCTTCCAATCATATTTAGTTGCCAATGCTATCATTATTCTGATTGTATTCATTTTTGCAGCCAGAGCAAAGGCATATCCATAATCTATACCTTATTTTTGTGAATAACCTTTTGCAACCAATCTTGCCTTATACTTGTCTATGCTACCATTTGCATTAAATTGTGACTTGTACAACCATTTTGATCCTATAGGAACTTTATTTTTAGGTAATTATGTTAATTCCCAAGTTTCATTTTTCGTTATAAAGTCATATTCTTCTTTCATAGCTTCCATCCATTCTTTATGATTTTTAGCTTGTTCATAATTTAAGGGCTCAAAAACAGTCATTACTTGAGACATTAAAGCATAATATTTATACCTGATAGGGGTTTGAATTTTTTGTGTTGACGTTCTTAGAGGTTTGTTACATTGTGGAGTACCTTCTCCTCTTCTTCTTCTCTGTGGAGTGCATTCATTACTTCTTTGTGGACTTTGACTTCTTGACATGTCTTTTGGAATATCCATGCTTTCTTGAGCTTGAGTTGATTCCACAACTTCTTCTTCTTCCTTAAAGTTTTCATAAGGAGGCTGCCATACATTATGTTCATCTTCTTTTATTTTTTTATCTACATGCTCATGAAATATAAAATCTCTACTTGCAAAGACCTTGTGAGTACTTGGATCATACATTTTATATGTTTTTTGATCAGTACAATATGATCCAATAAAAATGCATTTGATGGCCTTGGCATCTAATTTTGTCCTATCATCTTTAGGAATATGAGCAAAGGCCTTGCATCCAAATATCCTTAAATGACTAACTTTAGGTTTAAAACCATAAAATGCTTCAAATGGTGTTTTGTGCTCAGGATACTTAGTAGGGCTTCTATTTTTAAGATATACAGTTGTATTAATGGCTTCAGCCCAAAAACTATTAGGAAGTCCTTTACTTTTTAACATACTACGAGCACATTCAACTAATGTTTTATTCTTTCTCTCAGCTACTCCGTTTTGCTGAGGTGTATGTGGTACTGCAAATTGTTGCATAATTCCATTTTGTTTGCAATATTTGATAAAAGCTCCCGAAGTGTACTCACCACCTTTATCTGATCAAATAATTTTAATGCTCTTTCTTGTTTGCTTTTCAACCATATTCTTGAATTTGAACACATCACTTTTATTTCTTATAAAGTACATCAAAGTGTATGTAGTGCTATCATCAATAAATATAAGAAAGTAATATGCTCCACCAAGTGACTTAGTTTGCATTGGACCACATACATTAGTATGCACTAGTTCAAGTATTTCACATTTTCTTCTATTTTCATGCACAAGAAATTCTTTCTTATTTTGTTTTCCTACACATGGAAACGTACATTCCTTTGGTATATTTTCACTAGGAAAGGTGAGGTGCTTCATGATTTGGGTGGTGGAGAACTTTGTGTGTATTCAAATAAAATAAAAAAAGAAAAAAATTAAAAGTGATCAACTTTGGTGGGGACGAGCCCAAATAAGTCCATCCTTTGCCCAAGTGGGGATTTTACTTTATAAAACACAAGAGTCTTCTTCAAACAAAAGTATTGTAGCAACTTGCTATGAACTTCTTTATCTGAACCCATTACCTTCCAGTAACCAGACCCCGTTAATCTGCAAGGCCGAGTGAATTACATATTATGTCCAGGAACGAAGAAGAATGATTGTCTCTCCTCAAAATCATTAGAAAAAACTACAAGATAACGGAGTGAATTACATATTATGTCCAAGAACGAAGAAGAATGATTGTCTCTCCTCAAAATCATTAGAAAAAACTACAAGATAACTACGTCAATTTATATTGTGAATAGTTATTTTCAAATTCAATGCACGAAAGAAACAAAATTGAAGAGGAAAAAGAGAATAATGTGAACAAGATAAAACTTTTGTAATTATTAATTGTGTTGGAAAATGATTGTCTCTCCTCAAAATCATTAGAAAAAACTACAAGATAACTACGTCAATTTATATTGTGAATAGTTATTTTCAAATTCAATGCACGAAAGAAACAAAATTGAAGAGGAAAAAAAGAATAATATGAACAAGATGAAACTTTTGTAATAATTAATTGTGTTGGAAATAGTAATTACTACCGCACGCAGTGCAGTCAATATTAAGAGTGTGAGTTAATTTGAGTTAGTCTGAGTTAATTTGAGGTCAGTCTATATTTGGAAATGCTAAATTTAGTGTGAGTTTGCATGATGAAGTTAGTCAAAGAGAGTTTCAATTGAGTCATTAGTTAAAAAGAATAAATACCCTACATTGGGTTGAATTGTAACCAATCATTTGAGGTCAGTCTATATTTGGAAATGCTAAATTTAGTGTGAGTTTGCATGATGAAGTTAGTCAAAGAGAGTTTCAATTGAGTCATTAGTTAAAAAGAATAAATACCCTACATTGGGTTGAATTGTAACCAATCAAATTACGTGTTAATACTAAGAGTAGCTCGTATTGTTTTGTGTGTGTGAAATTTGTGCCTTACTTCCTTTGCCTTTCCATCAAATTGGTATCAGAGTTGAGATCAAGTTGAAAGATCCGAGAGAAATCTCATGTCAATAGCTGCAATCTACATGAGAATATAATTTTTTTATTTTATTTGAAAAGCGTTGCAGTAACTCACTCAAAAATTCTAAATCCACGTTATAACACTGGTGAGGAGCAGGGGAAGTCACTTTACACCTCCAAACTTATAACGTTGGTGAAGAGAGGGAAGTCGTGTTACACCTCCAAACTTATATTGCTAGTGAGGAGAGGGGAAAGTAACACGAGCCTCTGTATATCGTAAGGCGTGTTATCCTGAATATTGTGTTTTTAAAGGGCTATAGCCATAGACGTTGTCGAAAGTTTTAAGTTTAGAGCAGGTTTGAAATTTGAAAGTTTTTAAATAAAGTCAAAGCACCATTTAAGAGTGTGAGCCCTTGTTATGAAGTTTTAAAGCTTTGAAGCATCTATCAGAATTTTTTTTCTTAAAGAGTTTGAGTCCTTGTTATGAAGTTTAAAAGGTTTTTGGTTTTTAATTTTTTTTTTAAGAGTTTGAGTGATATTAAAAAAAAATTAAAAATATTATATTAAAAAAATAAAAATAAAAGGGTTTGATCAAGGGCTTATTTAAAAAGTTTTTTTTTAAAGGTGTTTTTTATATTTAAGAAACCAAGTTACATGGGATGAAAAGGTTTGCAAAGGTGCCTAAATAGTTGTTTATAAAGGGATAAAACGAGCTTCTATTAAAGGTTTGGAGATAAGGAATTTAAAAAAAAAGTGCATGGTATTAACCAAAAAAAAGTTTTTTTTTTGAAAATAGAGTTTAGGGTTTTGCAAAGGGTCGTTCGTCTGCAAACTTTTTCTGGTTTTTCAAGCATGATAGTGTTTTGGGTTCAGATAAATCCCTCTATGTACGTGAATCCAATGGAGATTCTGCCTTAAGGGCGCACATATTAAAAATCATATTTTTTTTCGGGGGCAATATCGAAGGAAGCCTCATGCAATAAAGAAAGTAAATAAAAGACAAAAGAAAGACAACAGTCATGGGTCACAAGGTGAGACTAAAACAGATCAAATGAAGAAATCTAAAGGAAGGGGAAGAGATTGTTTCCATTTTTAGAGAGGTTCATGCCGCAGCTGAGAAACCAAGAAGTCTAGCAAAATACAGAAGAGCAATCGAGGTTGATTGGTGTAGTGTGGATCTGCTACCACCTCTTATGTTTACTGGTAAAAGTTTTGATTTTTGGGTTGTCAAAATGTGAACTTTTCTTCGAGGTAAAGAGTTAATTGAGTATCGGTCTAATAACCCATATGATGAAGTATGTGATGCTTTAGTATTGGATTTTATAAAACAGCCATTGGATGAGAAGTTTCTGTGAAAGGTAGTAAAAGTAAAATCTTCCAAGGAAGTGTGGAAGATCCTGGAGGAAGAATTTGGTACAAAGTAAAGTGGCAAACAATTTGTGTCACAATCTATTGAAGAATCAATAGAGAAGTCAGCCGCAGATCTAAGATTAGATGAGCAAGACTCTGGGAGAACAACAGAGCTTAAAGAATCCCACTCAAAAGTGGATGATGGCCATGAATACTGTAAAAGTGAAAATGCGACAAAGATTACAAAGAGAGAAGTTGAAGCCTCCACTACAAGGAAAATACCTTCTAGCGGAGGTTTTTAGTGTTATAAAATTGGAAAAAAAGCATCCGCTAAAACATCCATTTGGGATAGCGGAGGTTTTAACGAAACTTCATTACAACTGAAAAAATCTGGGTGGCTAGAGCTTCTAGCAGATGTGTTTTTTTCGATGCGCTTAATGGAAAATGTATCACTGATGCGCTACATACATAAAAGCACCGAGCGACATACATAACTAAAAGCACTGAGATGTTGAATGCAAATAATACCAGTGCACAATATATACCACACTGGTGCGTTAAGAATTACAATGCACCAAGGCATTAATCTCAAACAATACTAGTGATTGAAGTCATAAACGCACTGGTGCTCTCGTTTTCTTAAAAGGCACGGAGCATGCAAAAATATGTCATCATGGTGCTTTTATATAACACAATGCACCAATGCTTTTTTATATTATAGACACACCGATTTTTTGAATGAGATTTTCTCTTTTTTGGAAAGATCGACTTATGACAGTGCAATTATTGTAATTTTTTAAATATGTTATTCATCGAAAATCGACATATATCTTATAATAGTATTCATATAAATTAAAATTTGATTAGTTCATTTGTATATGATGTTTGGATTAATTTGTTATATTATCAGATTTCCTATCTCTTCATTATAATATTTAATCATCCATATATTTAATGAGTGGTGTAACATTTCATAGTGACATTGGATAACACAATAGAATAAATTAAAATGTATTTCATTATATTTCAATAAGAAGCTCTTTGTCATACAAAATGAGATTGCTATTGGTAACCCCTTGTCTTTCAATTGGGACACTATGTCCATTACATTAAACAAAATATATGATTTTCATAGACAATTATTTAAAAAAATACAATATGTTGCATTGATATCCAAATCGATCATCATTCTTCGTTGGAATTGTTGTCACTTCTCGAGTTACTTCCATGACTTGGGTTATTTGGAGGAATGTTTTGTTGATTGCATCGATTGTTTTCATCTTCTTCATCTTGTTTCATCTGCAAACATAAAAATAAAGTGTAATGAGTGTATCTATATTGACAAGAATAATGAAAATGTAAATAAATAATATACATCAATGTAAATCAAATAGAAATGTACCAGAGAAAGAAGCGACTCATAAATTGTGCACATGGTTTCTAAACCAAGTCTCATGCCTTGTTGCAACAAGTATTCTGTTGGCGTAGTTCCATACTTTGTTTCCTACATGTTTTAAACCCCATTATAAATCATAGTTTTAATATAAAGGCTTTTTTTGTCTATTAATTATAAACTCATAGAAGTAAAATAACATAGATACTTACAAATTCCACAATTAATTTTTGATATGCCAACATATACTCACAACCCTTATTTAACCCAATGTCAATCAATTCTTTTGATGACTCTTCTTTGTATATTAACACCTATTTCAAGACATTCAAGGATGGTTGTTGTAAATTAAACAACTTAAAATATAAAAAAATGAAACCTTGAGTTGTTATAAAAAAACATTAACAATTACTAACAAACTTTGAAATCAACCCTTTTCTTCCTTGTCGTCTTGTTTTATGTGTTGAATGAGTTCCATCATGTTTTCTTTTCTGCAAGAAAATACTTGAAAATTAATATTTAATGCTAAATTATTTTTTTATATGTACAAAGTCAATCATAATTACATACATTTGAAGCGTGTTGTTGTTGAGATGGCTCCTCCTATGACGCAATTATGTCAATTTCTTTGACCATCTCCTTATATATATATTTTTATAATGATATATGAAAGGGTGAAAGCATGGAACTAAGTTACACTTTTCGGTGAAAGAGGGCGCGTTTGGGTGGAAAAAATGATAACTCGATAAAGCCATTTAAGCGCTCAATCGAGCTCCTCGAGCGCTAAGAAAATAGCCTGATTGAGCTATTTGAATTTTGAAATCAAGTGCTCGATCGAGGTTCTTGAGTCCTAAAATCCACAATTTCAGCACCACTTCTGCAAAATTTCCTACAACACCATTTTGTATCCTAGTGGACTTAGGGCTATATTTGTCCTTAGGTAGAAGAGTTTATCACATTGGATTCATGAAGGAATCCTCTATCCAATGGAATATGAGTTTGACATTTTCGAATTCATATGATATTTTTCATCTAATTTCTTTTAAACATAATGCTTAATTTTTTTTGAATTGTTTTAAAGAGGTTGAATAAAAAATCAATATCCTAAAATATACAAAATGAAAAAATTTCAAAAAATACCACTATCTTCGTTTACGCGTCCTCTTAAAAAGGGTACTTTTGTTTTTTCAATTTATTTAAATAGTTGAAAAAAACCTTACTTGAACACGTGTCCGCAAATTGCAATTGAAATATTACTTCGCCAACTTCGAAAAATAATAAAAAATATATTTTTGCATAAAAATAATATTTTAATATGAAAAACTTAGCTCTGTGTGTGTAGATAATGCTCATATATATATATATATATATATATATATATATATATTTTAAAATTTACACATTTTAAACCAAGTTATGCTACGTGAACACATGTATACCTCTTAATATGTGTGAAAAATTGCAAGGACAAACATTTCATTTAATGGAAAATTGACATATTATACGACACTAAATATTTTTGCAAAAAATATCATTAGGACAACATCATAATTATCCACAATTTGTATTTTTACTTTGAATTAAAATTCACAATGCTTATATGAATTTTGAGGGCTTCAATTCGATAAAAGAGGAAAAACTTGAAATTTCATCACCACATTTGGCCGAAAAGGATAACACATCTTCATGCTTTCACCCGAAAAATAAATAATATAAAATCGATATTAATGAATGAATGGTCTGTAGTAATATATACATATAGTTCTAGAAAATCATTTTATATAATTATGAATATTACCTGTTGAATGATTATTTTTTGTTGTTGTATGTTTTTGCTATTGTAAGTTCTACATGTCTCATTGAGCATTGTTTTATGTAAAAAGTTTCTTATGTAACTGCTTTAAAAGCTGTGGATAGATTTAGAAAAAATCTGGCAGGTCGTTATTTATCCATGTAAGCATGTAGAGGCAATATGAAAATATAAAACGAATGGAGAGTGAGTTGAATAATTGGATAATGTATACCTGTGAGTTGGTTGTTGTAAATCTCCCTTGAATAATAAGAATGTTGATTATCATTTCCCCATGGATGTTTCCCTCATAAGGAGGGTTTTACCACGTAAAGCGTTGTGTCAATATTTGTGTTTGATTATTTTGCTATCTTTTTTATTTATCATTATTTCCTTGAATTTCAATTTATTTGCAAGTTATGTTTTCACTGCTCAACTCAACAAGTGGTATCAAAGCTTTTGGAAAAAGTTTGTGTTAATGACGAAGATGCAAAGTGTGAAGTTTGAAATTGAAAAGTTCAATGGGAGTAATAGCTTTGAGCTATGGAAGGTTAAGATGCGAGATATGCTCGTGCATCAAGGAGTGGAAAAGGCATTGTTGGGCAAGGCAAAGAAACCCATGGGCATGGATAATGACAACTAGGAGGACATGGATGCAAGATCCCTTAATACTATGCATTTGTGCTTGGCAGATGATGTTTTGTTTAACATCGTTGGAGAGAAAATAATTGCAGGCTTATGGACCAAGTTAGAAAGTCTCTATATGAAAAAGTCCTTAACAAACAAAATCTACATGAAGTGGCAATTAAATAGTTTGCAGATGAAGAAAGGTACAAAGACATCTGATCATTTGAATTATTACAATACTCTTTTATGTCAGTTGTTCTTTGCTCGAGTCTTGGGATCATTTTGTAACCTCTATCAGTTTTAGTTCTACCGATACCATTGATTTTGATGTTGTTGTGGTAGCTTTTTTGTATGAGGAAACTCCGTAGAAATCTAGCCTTGAAACCTAAACATCAGAAGCAATGGTGGCAAGATGTCGATCAAAAGAAAATTATCAAAATTCGAGAGACATGTCATGATCGAAGTTAAGAGGCAAGAAGAATAAGTTAAAGTGTTAGTATTGTAACAAATCAGAGCATCTTAAGAAGGATTGTTGGAAAAGAAAGGAACGAGTTGCTAAAAAGGACTCTACAAAGGAAGTTAATTCAGTTGAAACTAGTGCAGGTATTGTTGATGAGGTATTGTCCACTTCTACTTTTTCTCAACATCATCATAATTGGTTGCTAGATTCTGGTGCTTCCCATCATATGTGTGTTCATGGGAATTGGTTCTCGTCATACCAATCTATTGACGACTGTGTGGTTTTCATGGGTAATGATGTTACATGCAAAATTATTGGGATTGGTAGTGTTAGGATTAAAATCTATGATGGTATTGTTAGAATGTTAAGAGAGGTGAGGCATATTCTTGATCTTAGAAAGAACTTAATATCTTTGGGGGTGTTATATTCTACTGGTTATAAATGTATAGTTTAAGGTGGAGTTATGAAGGTGATGAAAGGCATCTTGGTAGTCATGAAGGCTAAAAGGTTTGGGAACCATTATAAGCTTGAAGGAAGGATAGAAACACATCATGCAATAGTAGCATTTGAAGGTGCAAGTGACTCTACTCATTTATGGCATCAACACTTGGGTCATATGAGCGAGAAAGGGTTGAAGGTATTGGTTGATCGTAAGTTACTTCCAAGTTTGAAATCTCTGAATTTGAGTTTTTGTGAGCATTGCATTTATGGAAAGCAATCTAGACAGAAATTTAAAACAAGAAAACATGTTAGTAAAGGCATCCTTGATTACATCCATTCATATCTTTGGGGACCATCTCCTAAAGTCTCTTTTGGAGGATCTTCATATTTTGTAACATTTATAGATGATTACTCTAGAAAGGTGTGGATCTATTTATTGAAAAGAAAAGTTGATGTATTTGATGCTTTTAAGCAGTATAGAGCTTTGGTTGAAAAGATCACTAGCAGGTCAATTAAATGTTTGAGAACTGACAATGGAACCGAGTTTACTTCAAAGAAATTTGAAAATTATTGTAGGGAAGTTGGAATTGAAAGACGTAAAACCATGGTTTATACTTCTCAGCAAAATGGTGTTGCTGAATGCATGAACAAGGCTCTTCTAGAGAGAGAAAGGAGTATGCTCAGTAATGCCAAGTTGTAACAGGAATTGTGGGCAAAGGAAGTTCTTACAATGTGTTATTTGGTAAAAACGTCACCATCAACTGCAATTAACTGTAAGATTCTGGAAGAGGTATGGACAAGTCAACCTTATGATTATTCAAATCTTAAAGTTTTTGGTTGTGATGCCTATGCTCTTATTCCAAAGAATCAATGTTCTAAGTTAGATCCAAAATAAAAAAGACTAATATTTGTTAGATATGGTGATGGAGTTAAGGGATATAAATTGTGGGATCCTACTACCCACAAAATCATCATTAACAGAGATGTCATATTTGATGAATCATCACTCATAAAATCATATGTAGATGGTGAAATGAAACAAGAAAAAGTACCACATATTCAACAAGTTCAATTGGAAACTCAATCATCTTCAAGGGAGGAGGATCATGAAGATGTTCATGAAGAAACTCCTACATAAGCAGATGAGGATACATAAATTTCTCAGGAAACTGAGGAAATATCACAACAAATTGTACGAAGGTCTACACAGATCAGATCTTTTCCTAAAAGGTATGATGATTTTGCTACATCTGTTTCTTTAATTGCTAATGATGGAGAACCTAGTTATTATCAAGAAGCAATGAGAGTACTTGATAGCAATAAATGGAAAGTAGAAATGAAAGAGGAAATTGATTCCTTATAAAGAGATAAGACATGGGATTTGGTGGAACTTCCCAAGGGCAGGAAAGTTGTCAGTTGCAAGTGGGTTTACAAATTGAAGAAAGGAGCTGATGATATTGTTCAGAAGTACAAAGAAAGACGGGTTGCAAAAGGATATTGTCAAAAGGAAGGTATTGATTTTCATGAGATTTTTTCATCAGTTGTTAAGCTTGTTTCAATTAGAGTTGTGTTAGCATTAGTTGCATTACTTGATTTAGGGTTAGAGAAACTAGATGTTAAAACAACATTATTACATGGAGATTTGGATGAGGATATATATATGGAACAACCATAAAGGTTTGTTCAAAATCGCAACAAGGGGCTTGCTTACAAACTCAAGAATTCATTGTATGGCCTGAAGCAATCCCCCAGGCAATGCTACAAGAATTTTGATTCCTTCATGATGAGCTACAATTTTACCATAAGTGAGTATGATCATTGTGTTTGCTTTCAAAATTTGGAAATGGCATATTCATTATTGTGGTGTTATATGTTGATGATATGCTTGTAACAAACAAAAGCATGGTTGAGATCAACAGGTTAAAGGCTTAGTTGGCTAGGACTTTTGAAATGAAGGATCTTGGTGCAGTAAAACAAATCTTGGACATGGAGGTACACAGAGATAGGAAAAATTGTAAGTTGTGGTTATCATAACAAAAGTATGTGGGGAAAATACTTTTGAGATTTTGTATGAATAATGGGAAACATGTTCAATTCCCTTTAGCTTCCCATTTCAATCTTTCTTTAGGTTTGTATCCTAGTAATGATGAAGAAACTGAGTATATGCCTTGTACCATAAGCTAATGTAGTAGGATGCTTAATGTATGTGATGGTTAGTACAAGGCCAAATATTTCACATGTAATTGGTGTTGTCAGTAGATACATGGAAAATCTAGGTAAAGAACATTGGGAAATAGTGAAATGGTTGCTTCAGTATCTTAAAGGCACAAGTAATTACTGTATCACCTATAATGGTAGTAGTGATTCAGCCTGTGGTTATGTTGATTCAGATTTTGTAGGTGACTTGGACAAGAGGAGATCCACTTCTGGACATGTTCTTACTCTTGCAGTTGGAGTTGTTAGTTAGATGTCAAAGCTTCAAAATGTAGTTGCTTTATCCACTACTAAGGCATAATACATAGTTGTATCACATGCTTTCAAAGAGGAGATTTGGTTAAAAGTTTTGCTAGGTGAGTTTGGAAGGATGCAGGACAAGGTGAAAGTTTTTTGTGATAGTCAAAGTGTTATTCATTTGGCAAAGAATTCAGTGTATCATGGTAAGAAAAAACATATACCTATTAAATACCATTTTGTAAGACACTATTGATGAAAGTGGAGTGGTGGCTCTGGAAAAATTGCACAGAAAAGTTCACAAAACTATTCTTGTCATAGAAGCTAAAATGGTGCCTAGCTTCTCTTGGCTTGCAAGGAAGGTGATGAATAATTTGGGCATGATATATCAGGTAAATTGTTATCAAGGTGGAGATTGTTAGAAGTTGTCAACTAATTCCATATTTTCTTGGGATAATAGCTACAATTGGTTCCTTTGGTTTGGTTTGTTTTTAATAATCTAAGTTTTTTGGAAAAAACATATAAAAGGAACTTTTTTTGTTTTATGTAAAAAGTTTATTATGTATTTGCTTTAAAAGTTGTGGATAGATTTAGAAAAACACTGACAGGTTTCTATTTATCCATGTAAGCCTATAGAGGCAATATGAAAACATAAAACAAATGGAGAGTGGGTTGAATGGTTGGATAATGTATGTCTGTGAGTTGGTTGTTGTAAATCTCCATTGAATAATAAGAATATCGATTATCATTGCCTCATGGATGTTTCCCTCACAAGGAGGGTTTTACCTCGTAAAATGTTGTGTCAATCTTTGTGTTTGATTATTTTGCTATCTTGTTTAATTGGCATTATTTTCTGCAATTTCAATTTATTTGTAGTTTATGCTTTCGCTGCTCAACTCAACAAGTTTTATCATTACTATTCTCACTTTGTGCTTGATAAAATCCATGGTTAAGAGGTTAAGAAGGATCTATGCAACATGAGATTATTGCCTTTAGACTCCAACTCATCATCGAAATTAGGAACTATTATAATTCGAGTAGATGTGCCTGATAAATGATTATTTATGTTTGCAAAGCCTTAGATCCAAGAAAAGAAAATAATGTTAATAGCAAGGTAATCAACATATTTGGTAGCAATCAGAGATGAAATGGCTCGGAATGTGGTGTTGAAGCCATACTATGTCTACACGTGCTTGAGTAAATGGAGCATTTTTCAGGCAACCCACGAAAACACTAGTTAATGTAGGAAAAACCATGATTAGCAGTTGATATTCTTAGTGCCAGACGAAATTCGAAAGGAAAATGGTAGGCAATTGGATTTAATTCAATTAATTGAAGATATGTGAAGATATTTTTTAGGTATGGCAGGAGGTAGGGATAAACTTTTAAGTGTGGAGGGTGGTAACAAGAAACGTGTTTAAATTGTGTGACACTCTCATACAACCCTTGACTAGTACAGTTGTAGCTTGAAATGAATAAGCTTTGAACATAATATATCAGAGAATTTCATATTTCGTGGAAAATAATGCATTTGTCTAACAAATTATCCAACCGAACATACTACAAAAAGGGAGTTAATCCAAAAATGAAAAGTCTTAAAACATAGAAATGCAAAAGATTAAAATAGTGGATAGTATGAGTATAATTGGCATAGGTTGAGTGGTGTATGTTAGAGAATTTTAAAATACAAATGTTAAAGCAATCGAGGCAAATATTAATTACTACTGAGTAAATTAATGATTGGTTTATTGTGTTTTCAATTTTTTTATTATTATTTTTGTTTAATAAACAATTAACTAATTATATAAAAATTAATATTTACATATATATATATATATATAAGGTGTAGTGATTTTTTTCACGATATTTTTTCTAGTTAATTTTATCAAAAAATTGGTAATGATTTAAAAAAAATTAAGTTCAAGTTATTTAATCTATAGAATTGGAGTGTCCAAGAGAATTTTTCAGAGTACTAAATCTATTTATACATTCAAAAATGTATTTTAAATAACAAAAAAAAATAAAATTAACATTGTTATTTTTTCCTCCTAACATTTTAATAATATTTGTTAATCCCTGAACTATATTATTTATTCTAAAATATATTATTTATAATATTTTAAAATTAGTTATATATTAATTAATAATTAGGGTTATGAATATATTTAAAACCTAATAATAATAGTAGTTTTTAGAATATTAAATTTAATAATATTAAATATAATAATATATGGTTAAAAAGGGTAATATATATATATATATATATATATATTTATTATAACTACATTATTATTAACGTTAATAAAAATTTATTTTTATAAATTTAATTTCTTGAATTAAATTCTTTTTCCCTTCATGGTCAAATGTTAAAAAAATAAAAAATAAAATATTTTTTCTTTAGTTAAATTAGTTGTTACTCTCAAACTGCTAGTTAGTTGATCTTTTCATCTAGTTATTGCATCGCCTAGATCTGGTTTCTCATCTTGCCTTGGAGATGAACCACTTCTCATCTTGTCTTGAAGATGAACCACACTCGCTCGTTCGAAACACCTCGATTCTCTCTCGTGTAATTTTTTTCCTAAAAATGCTCTTACAATTATTATGAATCACAGAAATCTAAATTCAAAAACAAAAAATTCTAAAAAACAAAAATCTATTTCACTTGTAAATTAAAGTAATCCATAAAATAATACCACTTCATGTAGTCCAAAGGAAAAATGTCACCACTAAACATGAATCTCTTTGTAGCGATGGGATATTGAATTGCAGACATTGTGCATGGTGTTGCCAGGGTGGTCCCTTTTCACGTGTTGGTCGGTTTGAAAAGAAGGAAGGAGAACACATTAAATGCATAATGTTAAACTTTTACAATTTCAGAAAATAACTTTTTTAATTCAAACAAATTTTCATAGGCCAAATGCGTACTAGAGAATATCATGTGATATCATCGCTAAATGTCCTTTAGTGCCCCCACCATATGGATAGAACTAATGGCTTGGGACCTCTTGTTTACTTGTTCGATGGAGAATTAATTTTAACATAAATAATCGGTGATCGAAGTCAATCCATGAATTTATCAGTCAAATGAACCTGCCAAATGATGCATATGTTATTCAAATGAACCTGTATTATTCGCAGTAGTCAATATCATTCGACTATACCTTTAAATATCATATGTGGACTGTATTATTGGCTTTGGACATCCTTTTACTTGGTCGATGGAAAATTAACTTTCATATAAACCTTAATTCGTGAATATGAGACTGCCGAGACCGCCGAGACTGCCACGAATGAGATCAGAGCCGAACAGAACCAGATCTTGAGCGCTGAGACCGCTGAAAATCGAAGCTGCGTCTTGTTTTTCCGGAAACGCGTCAATCTTCTGTAGCTGGACTTTCTAATGCGTGTTGGAACCCAAGGTATTGTCGAACCGTTGCCGTGACCAAAATCGATTCCAGAACCCGAACCAAAGCAAAATCAGCGGGAATCGAAGCCAATGCTTGAATCTCCTTGATTGCGGTAAATCCCAAAGTCGTTTCATTGGTTTTGATATGTGTTGGGTCAAGGAGGGTACGTGTCTCATCTATCTTGCTTCGGAGAACTTTGTCCGGGGGTTGGTACGCGTATAAACTCCCTTACTTGAGGGTGGCAATAGTTCTTCCACCATCTTTCTCCTTGGGCTTTTGTAGGAGCTTTGATCCTCTCCCCCAGTTTTCTTTCTGCTCCAGACAACTGTCTTTTTTCTCCTCACTGATACTCTCCTCATGCTCACTGTTTCCTTAACCACTGAAGTACCTAGAACTGATTTCCCATTTTAGTTTCAATTTCCTCTGCTGGCTTCTTATTTAACTGTTTTTGGACCCTGGTTTCACAGTTAAGTCCAGCCTACACACTTTTCTTCTATCTTGCTTTGAACTATCGTCCCTGTCACCGTGGAATGCGCTCGGCTTTACAGTTTCGGTGGACAATCGGAGGTTCTTCGGTCTTCTCGGCGGTACTTCGTGGGTTGATAAGGGGTCCCAACAAAATTATCATATTCCCGGGGTTAGTCTCCCATAAGAGAAATCTTATTTGAGAAAATCTGCAAAAAAGGAATTGGTCAGGATTGGGTATATGTTTAATATGTAAAGCGGAAGGGGAAAATAACTATCACATGTTCTTAGAATGCAGCGTCACCTTTCAACTATGGAGGAGACTATCATCATATTTGGGCTTTAGTTTTGTGTTACATTCCTCTCTGAAAGAGTCACTTGAATGGTGGAGTACTCAGAGTGCAACATGGAGACCCATTCCACAAATTGTTTTTTGGTCAATTTGGAAGTGGAGAAACAAGTTTTTGTTCCAAAATAGACAGGAAGATTTTCAATCAGTTTTGGAGAAGATCATCTATCTTTATAATTGTCTTCCTCTTAAGATCATACAACAAAAACATAAGATTTTCAGTCAGTTTTTGAGAAGATCATCCAACAAAAACATAAGATTTTCAGTCAGTTTTTGAGAAGATCATCTATCTTTATAATTCTCTTCCTCTTAAGATCATACAACAAAAACATAAAAATATCAGGGAACATAAAATTCTCCATATGAGCTTCCCAAGAGCTTTTTTTGATGGGGCAGCGCAAAACGGTATGTGTGCTTGTGGCATTTTCATTTCCATGTATGAAGATCAGAATTTTTCCATTCACTGGAATGGCGGGAAAGGAACAAACAATAAAGCTGAGGCAATGGCTCTCTCAGGGTTCCTACAGTTTTGCTCCTTCCTAAACATTCCATCTCTTCAGATCTATAGTGATTCTAAAATTATAGTAGACCATGTCACCGGCAAACTTTCCATAAAGAATCATCTGCTAACTGGTTGGATGAACAGAATAGATTACTTATGGAGAAGAAATACGGATTATACTATACAACATGTGGACAGAACACAAAATACACTTGCAGACAGTTTGTCAAAGAAAGGGCTTTTATCTCAACCGGGCAAATGGAAAATGTTAATACTATTGGGAGGTAGCACATACCAGATTGAGGATTTTTACCTTCCTGGTACATAATCTGTTTTCTCTGTTTTATCTCCCCCTCCTATTTTGGCCCCTAGAAACTGTTTCCTTCACTATGCATGTTTTACATCTCTACAGGGGATAATCATACAATAGGGTCTTTTCTATTTATTGTTAATCTGTTGGTCATCCTTGCTGATCTTCATACATATTGCAATGTACAGTCACATATCTCGGTTTTTCTGCCCCAATTGCATGCTTTCAGGAGATAAAATTATGAGGAGGACTGCTTACAGACTTCTATGTCTGTGTTTTTAGTTTCATGTCAGTGAGACTATATGTAGTATGTGACTTATCTGATATTAATACATATTTCGCTTTTTTCATACTAATTAAAAAAAAAAAACTTTTTGGAATCATTCGTGGAAAAATTATAATTTGAGGCATAGTTACCAAATTCAGTGGTATTGCCGAAAAAAATAGAAAAATCCACAGTTGGCAAATTAATACGTAGATTCCAAGTTCGGCATGGCGCATGGGATACAAGGTTCACGGACTAGTATAGGAAGACAAGTTAGGTACGGTGCACGAGAAACAAGGTTCACAGACTTATATAGGAAGACCAACACGGATTTTTAATCACAATTATAAATGTCATAGCCTAGTCAGGGTGTTTTTTGCTTTGAAAATTATGGAAATTCTGATTATATTTTAATAAAATTTGGTAGAGTATTTTGTAAATCTAAATTATAGCAACCAAATTTCAAGATTTGAGGTGCTTAATTTTTTTTTGATGATGCTAAATCTATTTCCACCATAAAAAATATGATTCAAACATTGCTACTGCAAAAAATTTTGTAATTTTTTTGGCCAGATTCCAATCACTTTTGGTTGTCCTTACAATTCCTTGATAAATGACTCCATTATAAATTCTAACATTTCAATTAGTTTTGACACTGTAAATATAGAACGATATATGATGTTTTTTTATTTATGGTAGCAATGAGAAACAAATAATTAAAATGATAAAAGAGAGTGGCTGGATAAATCTTCGCCTCACTCATTCATATTTATTTAGGAAGGGCCTCGAATGTATTGACATATGGCCTCACCCATTAGCGTTTATTCACATATGGCCTCCAAGGTTTTTCTTTCACAATCCGAACCAATTCTTATGCACTTATCGAGATTTCCAATAGATCCAATCCTAGGTTGAAAAAGAAGGTCCATTCATTGTTTTTACATTTATTTTGTCAAAATTGTAGACTATGCAACCCTGCGATGTGTTGGACCATCTAATTGTTTAGATCATTGTTGATACTCATAAACTCAACCTTGTTCTCACTTGGACAATCCAATTGTTCATAATAGTTTGAACAATATCTATAGAAAAACTACGGTAAAATGCAAAATGCAAAAGATCTAACCATTTCATAGGAGCGGTGGGCGGGATTAGGTAAGTAGAAAAATATTGCCACCTTGATCTCTGTGGGCGTGCCTTGCCAAGAAGGCAAAGATCTTTCTATTGTAACTATCTCATTTTGTTTTAAAATTTAGAACAAAGAGGTTGATTGTAAAGAAACGTGGTTGGGCTTATAATATTAAGTTTATAATACACCATATATTAAGTTGATGCCTACGATGTATATCAACCACATTTATTAATGTGGTTGTGCTAGTAATATTCAAGAACAAAATTTGTTGCACTAAAATCAATGGGTCTTTGATCCACAATTTTAATTTAAAGGATTTTCTTCATGCAATAATGCAACAATTGATTTTAATTTGAAGGATTTTCTTCATGCAACAATTGGTGCTATTAAATTGTTCACATTGAGGTGTGACCTCCCAAACTTTACAATTCATAACAAAGTGGCCCTAGGATCTATATTTAATACCATACATTGAACACAGATTGAAATACACACAAACAATTCATAATATGAAATTCCATTTCATTCAATTATTTTACACATACACACTAATACTTTTGCACTTTTATTGGCCCAATCTAACAATAATTGACCATGTTTTTTCCTTTAGGCTTACAATAATCAATAGCATTTGTTTTAGAACAAAGAAACTTGTTATGAAACCCTAAAATCACTCCATTTTTTGGTAAATCTTCCATAACTTATCCCCTAAATCTCTCATGCCTAAAAAACATTATCTATTTTGTCTTATCTCCATTCATAGTTGTTAAAGAAATTAAAATCATTTACAATAAGAAAATACAATTTATTTTCCATCTTGAAACCCATTTTGGAGCTTTGTCTCCAAAAAGCTTGATAACTTGGAAGCTCTGATGCTCCTGCATCATTTTTGCTTCCAAATAGGGCATGTGCAGAATGCTTGCTTGCCCACAGGTTAAAAAGAACACAAAAAAAAGAAAGAAAAAAAACACCAAAGACAAAGGGATGGTAGTTTACATGTTCATACCTCTCAAAAGCAGAAGAAGACACAAAAAAGAATATAACAAAACAAGATGGGGACAAGCATGAAAATAATGAAAATATTATACACTTTCAGAGTGAGATAGATTCAACAACTATCCAACAGCCAAATCAACATAAAATATGGTACACAATGAGGATGGCAGGAAAAGCAGTGTATCAAAAAGCTCTAATTCAGACAAAGAGCATTCTCCTAAGACAACCAAGAGCGATATGGCTCTAGTACTAACAGATCCAAAAGTCAGACATAAGAAACAAGTTTAGAAAAAGAAAAGAAAAAAAGAGAAATTAGCAACTTATACTACTCTTGATCTTCTCCTTTAACTTATATTTTCTTTTATATTTCTCTTTTTTGTTCATTTTTTTGCTTCTCTACAAAACCATTGTAGCAATGACTTGTTGAACACTTGTAAACATATGAATGAAATTTTATTTTCCTTAACAATTAAAACACATAGCCGATTAGCAACTTATACTACTCTTGATCTTCTCTTTTAACTTATATTTTCTTTTATATTTTTCTTTTTTGTTCATTTTTTTGCTTCTCTACAAAACCATTGTAGCAATGACTTGTTGAACACTTGTAAACATATGAATGAAATTTTATTTTCCTTAACCATTAAAACACATAGCCAATCACAATTACTTGGTAAATGTGCACTTTTTATATGCATATAAAAAAATATTTTCTCCATCATATAAAATACGAATTTAATTCATTTACATCCAGAAATAAAATATTAAAATTAATCTCATTATCACACTTTGTAAATCCCACACCTAATTGAAAGAGCGTTCCTTTCTGAACCAAAATTCTTTGTAGAGTAAAGGTGTAAGATTACCTTACCTCATTTGAAAGGAAAAGGTATTAGTCCCGATGAATCTGCTCGCTTCGCCCACAACTAGAGAATGTACAATTAAATATTTGACCAATGGCAAGAAATATTTGCAATAATGAGATTAAAATAAATCTCAACCAATGAAAATAGCATGCTTTATGAATTCCACGCAGCGAAATATTTGTAAGGACAAACATTTGCTTTGAAGATTAAATACTTATAAATGGATTTTAAGGGCTTCTCTTGTGATATATAGCCAAGTTTATATAACATGCTTTATGAATCCCGATTCCCACGCATGGAAATATTTGTAATAATAAACATTTGCTTCGAACATTAAATACTTAAAAACGGACTTTAAGGGCTTCGCTTGCCGGATGCTGGACATGTATCCAACATTGGAATCACAACTATTTATTTGCTGATTGAAGAAAGAGACGATAACTAATTACTGTGGACCTAAATGAATTTCAGCCCACCACCAGATAGCCTTAGCTACAACAACCATGCAGTCTCACTTTGAAATAATACCCTTTTTTTCATTGCGGAATGGCCATTTGTAAGTTTCATGTAGACTTCAAGCCGTAGAATTACAGTAATCAGAGAATAGAGTGCTGGGCCACGGGAAGGAAAGACGAAAATTTGAAATGGGTGTGGAATGGTTCAGGTACCTGCAGAGAATAGGAATGAAAGTTAGCATGGAACGCGAATTAAAATTGCAGAAAATTTTTAAATGGGTGCAGATTGTTTGAAGTACCTGCACGAGCACCTGTAGCATTAAAGGGTTGGATATACCAACGTCCATGTCAACCTGATCGCTGAACGGAGATGATGACAGTTTGGTTGATACCGGTTAAAGGAATGGAAACATCGGAAGGTGCGTGAGCAGAATTTCTCGGAATCGAACACCGAGCAGTGCTCGGTGGAGGGTCAGATCGTTGGCCCTTTAACCTATGCCATATAAGGAGACAGGTACAAAGTATAAATGTAGGCAAAAATGTAGTAACCATACCCTTAAATATAAACCCTAACAACAAACCACCAACCAGCAAGACTATGACCACCCAGGTAATAGTTATTGGGGCCCCCATAACAACCATAACAGAAACGGCACGCTATTTTTGCTTAGTTTTTCATATTTGAGGCCGGCCAGCAATTGTCGCTGCAGCTGCTGAAGTACCCCCGAACCCCATCGCAGTTTGGGACACCTAAGAACGTCAAGAATCCTTAATGATATCAAATGCTCCACACCTGGAAGCTTTCTTATCTCATAGCAATCACTGAGGTATAACTCTCTCAGCGCTGTGAGCTGCCCCAACCCTGATATGCTCTTGAGTTTTCTACATCCGCTAACATCCAGTTCTCTAAGCTTAGTCAGCTGCCCCAAATCTGGTATGCTCTCGAGTTTCTCATCAAGCATTCCACACCCGGCAGCTCCTCTATCTCACGGCATCCACTAACATTTAGATTTATAAGCTTTGTGAGCTGCTCTAATGCTGGTATGCTCCTGAGCTTCTCGCATCCACTAACTTTCAACCATTCCAAAGAAATCAAGCATTCCACACCTGAAAGGTCTCGTATCTCACGGCATTCCCCAACATCCAATGTTCTAAGCTTTGTGAACTGCCCCAGCCCTGGTATGCATTTTATCTTCTCACAGCCACTGACAATCAACAGCTCCAAAGAAGTCAAATATTCCACACCTGGCAGCTCCTCTATCTGACGGCATCCACTAACATTTAGATGTGTAAGCTCTGTCAATTGTACCAACAGAGGTATGCTCTTGAGCTTCTCACATCCACCAACTATCAACTGCTTCAAAGAAGTCAAGTATTCTACACCTGGCAGCTCTTCTATCTCACGGCATCCACGAACATTTAGATGTATAAGCTTTGTCAGATGCCTCAACACTGGTATACCCTTGAGTTTCTCACATCCACTAACACTAAACCTCTCCAAAGAAGTCAAATATTCCACGCCTGGAAGCTCTTGTATCTCACGGCATTGCTTAACATTTAGTACTGTAAGGCTTGTGAGTTGCCCCAATCCTTGTAATCTCTCGAGCTTAGCACAATCCTGAACATTCAACCACTTCAAAGATACTAATGTCTCAAGATTAGGAAGCTCCTCGACATTTACACGGCTGCTGATGTCGAAATCTGGAGGTTTCGGCAGACCAAAAAGCCATTCTAGTTGCCTCAATTCAGCACACCCACTCAAGGAGAGTCGTTGAAGGTTGGGGCAAGCACCCTCTTCAAAAAATACCTCCCTTATTTCTGTGCCTGACAGCTCTAACCTCTTGAGCCGAAACATGCATAACCTCTGGAGCCGAAACATGCATCTGTCATTAGAGGAGTTCAACTTATTCAACGCTCTTTCCCCTTCTGATGATAGGAGTGTTTCTATTTCTCCAGCTTCAAACCTTTTAGATGGAAATTCGCGCAATGGACAACCTGATACTACTAAAGATTCTAGATTGTTCATATTGAGAAGACTCTGTGGTAAGTATTCTATCCCACCATCCTTTATTTTCAAATGTGTCAACTGCGTCAACAGACCAATGGAATCTGGCAAGGATTTCAATTGCGGAGAAGCAGAGAGTGATAAGATCTTCAAGCTCTTGAGGTCACCGATCCAAGGTGGCAACACTTCCAACAAATCGCTACTTAATTTCAGAACTTCTAAATTGGAGAGGTCTCTAATAACGCTTGGAAATTCTTTTAATTTCGTTCCCTGCAAATATAAGGTTTGCAAGGACCGTTGATATGGGATTTGGGGAAGCAAATTGAGCACCTTCCTACAGGATGAAAGATCCAAGTATTCCAGCGTTGTAATATCTCCTAGAGTTCCCTTGGAAATGGTCAAACTCAAGCAACCTCTCAATGATAGATGTTTCAGTTGAGTTAACTTTTCAAATGAATTGGGAAGCATCTGCAAAGAGGAAGCACCTTCCAAATCGATGAGCTGGAGGTTTGTTAGCTCTCCGAATGCAACAGGCAGCGACACCAGGCTTGAAAACCCTTTGAAAACTAAGTATTTCAAAGAGCGCAGAAGACAAAATTCGTCGGGCAGCGTTCTGACCGTGATTGCTTTGGAGTGATTCTGTATGGCAATTCTTTCGAGGTAGTTCAGCTGTCCTATAGACCTTGGAATCTCTAAAAGGGGAGCCCAGATATTTAACTCTCGCAGTTCGAGGGGCAACGCCTGCAAAGTTGATGTTTCAACATAAGATTGTATTCTACAAATGAGAAATTAAATGAGGAAAGCACAAAAGGCACACATGTTTTCCTACCTGAGATTCATGTGGCCACAGTGTGTTCAAACTGCTTCCCTCCATTTCTAGAACTCTTAAATTCTTCAACGGCATCCATTCCGGCAGAGCAGAGTGGGAACATCTATACCAGCGGAGCCATAGGAGATGTGGTGGCTGCACTCTGCTCAATATGTCGTCTAAATGATCTTCTTCAGTTGCAACAAGTTGCAACTTCCTCATACCAGGAGATTGGAAATTATAGAATAGATGCCTAGTTTTTGAATTTTTGATCCGCGATCTTCGTGAGCTCGTGGTATTTGAAAGGGGATGTTCATCCCTGAAGAAATCAATGGAGGAACACACTGTGCTAATTCCGTGAAATTCGGTTCTTCCCTGTTCATTGATGAAAAGTCTACAGTAAAACTATCTATCTTTTCTCTTAAATTAAGGAATTTTAGAGATTAAAAATTAATTAAACAGAAGAGGAAGGTTTGGAATACGAAATACTTACAGGTGACGATTGCTGCAACAAATCGTCAGTGTTGTTGGTCGTCAAATCCCAAATACGATGGGGCATGGACACTTGTTTAGCAATTTTTCTTCCCAGCTCTTTGATGTGATGATGCATATTTATTTTATTTTCATTGTCCACATCTAACAAACACTTGTCTTGCAAATTTTGTAATCCCGAATTACCCCATATTCTGATTGCCTTATCTCTGTCTTCTCTAATGAAGAAACAAGCAATATCTAAAAAAATTGGCTGATCCTCTTTAATAAGCGAGTCATAACTGATTCTAAGACGTTCCTCTATCTTCATAGGTAGTCTGTGTTGAAGTCGATCCAGTTGCTCTGTCCAATAGGATTTGTCATGGCCACAAACGAGTGCCCCAACTACCTTCAATGATAATGGCAACCCGTCACACACTCTAGCAAACTGATTTACTAGATCTGCAAATTCAGGTAGTGGAAATGGCTGATGAAAGGCATAGGAACAGAAAAGTTGTTTGGATTGCGAGATATTCAGTCCAGTTAGATTATAAACCGATGACTCTAGCACTCCTGCGCTTTTGAGGACGTGCTTATCACGCGAGGTAACCAAAATCAAGCTTTCACGGCTAAGGCTATTTTTGATTGGCAAAAGCAGATCCAGTTGATCAGCATCACTTACATCGTCTAAAATTATCAGTGCGTGACAAGATAAGGGATTATGTTCAAGTATCCCTATAGCTTCCTCTGAGCACTCCGTTTCAATATTTAGAAGTTTCAAGTCCTTAATGAGCTTGCTTTGCAAATAATTTAGAGACTTTTCTCTAACCTCAAATAAAAAGGAGGATTCGTTGTAATTCGACCTCTTAAGATTGAAGAATTCTTTCGCCAGTGTCGTTTTTCCTACCCCACCAACACCCACAATCCCCACAACTTTGGGTTTCACCTGCTCCTCCTGCTCCTGCAACACGATCTTTTCAAATTCTTCTAATTTTAGTTCCAACCCAGTTGGGTATTTGGCCACGGACAACAACGGTCGTTTTGAAAAGATATTCAAAACTCTCCGCAGGACCTTATCCAAGAGCTCGCCCTCGTCCCTGAATAATATTCATTGATAAAGTAAAATAAGCAGTCAAAAACGCCTTGTAAACATCAAGCACCTTATATAATTCCAACAAATTTAATACTAACACAGAATGATATAGACAATGGAAAATCCTCACCATTAAAAGATTTCAGCTCACGCACCTTAGATAATTCCAACAAATTTAATACTATACCAGAATGGGAGAGACAGTGGAAAATCCTCACCCATTAAAAGATTTGAGCTCGAAACCGCTCAGATCTGCAACATATGAAAGTGCTGTTCTCCAACTCTGAATGGTATCTAAGCCGTAGCGTGGCTCATCTTTACCAGTTAGAGGGTCGAATGTTCTCTTCTTCTGAAGATTCCGCAGGGCTTCTGCGTACTCTCCATCTTTCACTCTATGGCGGACTACAGAGGGATCCACGTTGAAGAAAATGGGAAGAATGGTAGCCCGCGAGTTTTTCATGAGAACGAGCTCATTCAGGCACCAACTAGACTCCGCGTAAGTTGGAGAGAGAATGGCAATGTGGACAGAGGCAGTGCGGATAGCTTGTTCTATTTGGGAAGAAATATTGTGACCCTCCTCCAATTCCTCCCTGTCCAAAAAGACACTCAATCCACGATCAAGAAGGCGTCTATAGAGATGGCTGGCGAAGGTGTTTTTTACGTCAGGCCCCCGATGGTTTATGAACACTTGGTAACACGACAAAGAAGTCGATCCAGAAGAGGAGACTGTGGAGACAGCGTTGTTACCGAGACTGAGGATGGTACTTAGATTTGCCCTTGCTATTGTAATATGGAAATAATACGCCTTGGTACACAGAAATAATAATAATAAGACGATGGAGCAAAGGCGATCCAAGTTTGATCGGTGCACGTACATGGGAACACGTATTTAAAGATACAGTCGACGCGTTGAGCAATGAAATGATGTCATCTGGGTAGGTTCGATGACTGGAACCGCGAAACTTTCAAAGAAAAATTCAACGTTGGTCTTTGGATGCTCAAACACGCGTCTCCATGACTGTAACTGCGAAACTTGCAAAAAAATATTCAACGTTGCGTAGGGCTCACTCAAATTCGTTGATGGATTGGATAATGAAATTAATTAATTTTAATAATTATCATTTTTTTAATTTGAATTTCAATTCAGTTTTTTGCTTTTATTTTTTCCAAAGTCTTTCTTTAATCCGAGTTAAAGTCAAAAAATAGATTAAATTGATACCGAAAGACGAGACTTGATTACGGGAACCACGAAACTTTCAAATTTGTTTATGGATTGGATAATGAAAAAAAAATTAATTTTAATGGTTATCAATTAATTTTTTATTTCAAATTCAATTTTTATTTAGGTTTTTTCTTTTATTTTTTCCAAAGTCAGGTAAAGTAAAGATATTTTTTTTATTAAATAAATTTAATTGAAATGAATACCGCGTCGTTATTACTGGAAATTCGAAACCTTAAAAAAAAATTCAACATTGGTTAGGGCTCACTCAGATTTGTTGATGGATAGGATAATGAAATTAATTAATTTCAATGGCCATATTTTCCTTCGTACAAATTAAAGTAAAGAATATTTTTAATTTAATTTAAATGTTTTATATTTTTGGATATATATTTTAATGAGTTTTATTGGAATTCAAAAAATATTTTAATAATGAGTTTAAATAGTTCAATTTATATAAATTAAGTATTTTGAAATTTTTTAATGATTCTAAATCCTATTCATCCTCTTTTAATCACTTTTTAATTTTGCCCATGCATTTAACTTATAATTAATAATTAATTTGAATTATTTTAATCACTTTTTAATTTTGCCGATGCATTTAACTTATAATTAATAATTAATTTGAATTAATTATTGAAACAGAAAAGCAATTAGAAATTTCATAATAAAAATTCATTCAAATATTAAAACAAAAATATAATAAATAAAAGATGAAATTAATTACAACTAATATTTTGATAATGTTGATATCTTACCTTTTGACTAAATAATAATTAATTCGAATTAATTATAAGAAGATAAAGTAAAAGAAAAAACTATAATAAAAATCCATGAAAATATTAAAAAAAAACTAAATAATTACAACCCATCATTAGATAATGTTTGGTCTTTTACTTTTGATAAAATAATTTAGATTTTAATTAAGGTTCAGATGTTTTACTAAATTCAGATGTTTTCTGAAGTAAAAAATTTATTGTATAATTATTTAATGTCAAACGAATATTTTTTTAAGTTTTATAATTAAAAAACGAGATTTATTATAAATTTTGAAAAAATTTATAAATTTAAATTTAAAATAATAATAATTAATTTTATTAATTAGATAGGAATATGTGGGAAAATATTATTTATGTTAAGTATGTCACTTGAATATGTATTGTTTTTTTACAGAGTTAGTATATTTGTTATGTGTTGTATGATTAATAAATTTATAATGATTACAAAATTTATAAGGATAATTGAGATTGTGAAAATGTTTTGTTTTTATTTATTTATTTAGGTAATGTGAGTCTATATGTAGTGATGAGTGATTAACAATGATGGTAATGTGAGTCGATAAATCATGTTTAAAATATTAAATAAATTAAACATTTGTGTGGAACGTAGATGTGGGTCACAATTTATCTATTAATTACGCTGAAGGCGTTTTTCACTACGGGCTTGGGGTGAGCAAACACTCTTCACACCAACCAATCCCCTTGCTTCGTTTTCGTCGTCCTCTTGCTAGTTAAAATCTTACACATGGAAAAGTCGTGAGCAAGGTGATAAACTTCAGTTCAATCCACTACAGGGATCGGCGTCCATTCAGGTTCAATCGCCAGTCAAAGAAGGTGTTGACGCCGCTGAGAGGGTCTGCAACTTGACATAGTTCTGAAATTGTGTGATGCTTTCTCTCGCTCGCTCTTGCAAAGCAGATCTGGCAAAAAAGGAGTAACAACTTTGGCATGGACAAGGATTGTTTGTTTTAGTTATTATAAAACACAGACAACTTGTTGCCTACTTTTGTGTGTTTGAGCTGAGGGCTTTCATGAATTTGTTTCACTCCTGTAGGCTGAGTGGTTTGTGAGGTGTCTGATTCTTTGGGTACATATTCAATTTTGATTTTATCAAGCTCTGGGTTGAATCGTGAACAATTATCAGCAATTGTGGCTTCTGATTTTTTTTAGAATGGGAGGGAATTCATCCTGGACGTCGTCTAACATGAGCATGGTGGAGCTTGGATATGACATACGCATAGTAGTAGCCATTGTTATTCTCATTTTTGTCATTAAGTTGATCTACTACCCATATAGCCGCATCTAGGGCCGAACAAATGTAAGTGAACAACTAAAAACCCTATTCTAGAGTGACGAAATTTCCTGTGAACATTCCCCATTACATGCGTTTATTGCTCGCCTCCACTCCATTCCTTTAATCAGGAGGAGTTCTCTGCTCCATTTCTATGATCTGGGGGAATCCCTTTCTCTGATCCAGGGAAATCCATAAAGTCAAGAGTATTTTGTGTACCAACTCTCATGAGAAATTGGATCCCCCTAAGACTGGGGGATTTGTTGTACCCCATTCCAACTAGAGGTGCATTTTGTTGCATAGTTACTATGGGGGGAAAAATTCACCACCTCTTCTGCGTGACTATCGAAAGTGTATCCATCTTCAAAATATGTCAAACCAGCTGGAAGCTCCTCTACTTTTAATCTAGTGTAGCCCCACCTGTTCAATACTCTAAGTTGGTCAAGACCACAAAGCCCTACTATATTCTTCAAGGCAGGATAATCCCTCAAATCCAGAGTTGTTAGCATTGTTGGAAATGCTCCAACCTCTTCCAGATTATTACAACACCAGATCATAAGATGTTGAAGGTTGATACTTCTGTGGAGTATAGTTCTAACTCTTCGAGCTGAAGGATGCCTTTGTCACTGGAAGACTCCAATCCATGAACCCTTTTAAATGGTAGGTTCCTTAAAGGACATGAGTGTACCCTTAAAACATTCAGATTCTTCATGTTCAATACTAGCGGGTGGTAATTAGTGTATCCCACATTTCGATATGTTCAACTCAGTCAACTCATTCAACAACCCCATTGGTAATTAGTGTATCCACATTTCGATATGAAACACTAAAATTTCATGCATCCTTGGAGCCACAATTTCTTCCAACTCGTTAGACAACCAAGCGAAGGTGGAAGCACTTTCAGTAAAGGGCCTTCTAATCCCAGAACTTCCAAATTGCTTAGGCATACAACATCCATCATCGACTTTTCCTCCTTTAAGTTTGTATCCAACAAATTTAACCTTTCTAACAACTGTTGCTGCCCAACTTGGGGAGGCAACAATTGCATTTGAAGACAACCTGAAAAATCTAAGCATACTTAAAAGCAAAAATGAACTCAACAGGAACATAGAAAGGTGCAGGAATTAAAGAATGTAAAATTTGAAGAAAAAGCAAGAGAATAAAAGAAAATAACTTTACACTTGTAAGCCTATCACCATTCAATGTCATCAGAATATACCTTAAGAAACTAAAAAATAACATCATTGTGATTATTTACAAATCTTTCAATAAAAACTACCCAGCGCCAAAAAGTGAAAAAGTTCAAGACCAGAAAACGTTCAGATAGCCAGTCCCCTTGAATAAATATCAAAGGATGGATTGACAAACCTTAGGTGCAAGCCATTTGTATCCACTTGTCTCATATTCAAGAACTTCTCCCAAGATCTGACAAGGGTGAACCAGTCCAATATTTGCAATAGTTGTGTTTCCTTTCTTATCAAGCAATATACTCATTGTATTCAAATCTCTGTGCAAAATCCCATGGTCAATCAAGAAGAAAATCCCTTCGGCTATATCAATGGCAATGTGAGGCACATCTCTTAGTTGAAGCTTCTTTCTCCTTTGAATCAATTCATGAAGAGAACCCCCTTCCATGAATTTTGTAATAGTGCACATTCCATGTGTGTCATCTACACAAATTCCATAGAAGGGGAGAATGTTTCTGTGCCCACAAGTCATGAGCTCCAAGATATCTCTTCTGAACTCTACCTCCTAAGAGTTACTTTTCTCACACCCTCTCAGTTTTCTTAGAGCAACCTTTTTACCCTTGAATAATGTTGAAGTTATTTTCTCCAATAATTCAACCTCTTCAAGGTTGGCAAGCCATTTATCTAGCTCTTCTTTGCTAGAATAAATTTCCTGCCATTCATCTACTTCAACTTGGACAAAAGAACCCACATGAGGCATTTCAGGTAACCTGTGAGGAGGTCGTTGATTTGGGCAGTCCTAGCTAAACTCAAATTCCTTTGAGGGTGAATCCTTTGTTGTTTCCCCTCCCTATTTTCGTGTGCTTCCATCATCAACTGTTGCACTTCTTGAAGCCTGACCAAGAGAATCTCACTCTTCACACCCACATAGCCCAAATGTGAGCTTCATTATTTTAGGTTTCTTAACTGTTGATTTAAGGGCACTTTCAATATTTGTTTTGGAGCACTTATCGTGACTGCAATGAATGGTTATGATCCCTAATGTGAAGTTTTTTTTCTCAAAGAGTTGTATTTCCTTGAAGGAGATGCCAACATTTTCAAGTGCACAGTTCACAGCAGGCTAGGAAATAATGGAATTACAAGAAAATGTGATCTTGAAGAGGCAAATCTCATCATCAGAGAATGCAGAGTTAGACTTTGGGGATTCACATGCATCAGTAGGTGGAGCTTTAGTACTGCCCACTTCCTGTATTATAACTGTAGGATGGTCTTCTATTGCTTGCTCTATCAAACGAATGTGAATAAATACTTCCTTCATATCAAATTTAGCTTGAGCATAGCTACCACATCCAAATCCAGAAATACAAAACGATAGTAAGGAAAACACAATTTAGATATTGAGATAATAGTAGAAAGAAAATACAAATGTTAAAAACAAAGCCTAGGATGTCTCCCAAAAGTTAAAGCAATTATAAAAATTGAAGATTTGCCTAAAATTGATACCAAAGAGGGAATTTGAAAATTTAAGAGAGAAGGACCAAACAGAGAATATACAAACAAAAAATTGAAGAGTCAGATATTAACTTTAAAATCATAAAACAAGGTGCTTTAAAGGTCAAAGAACCAACAATAATTGCAGATTCATGAGCTCCAAGATATCTCTTCTGAACTCTACCTCGTAAGAGCTACTTTTCTCACACCCTCTCAGTTTTCTCAGAGCAACCTTTTTACCCTTGTATGTACCCTTGAATAGTGTTGAAGTTATTTGCTCCAAAAATTCGACCTCTTCAAGGTTGGCAAGCCATTTATCTAGCTCTTCTTTTCCAGAAGAAATTTTTTGCCATTCATCTACTTCAACTTGGACAAAAGAACCCAGATGAGGCATTTTAGGTACCCTGTGAGGGGGTCGCTTATTTAGGAAGTCCTAGCTAAACTCAAATTCCTTTGAGGGTGAATCCTTCGTTGCTTCCCCTCCCTATATTCGTGTGCTTCCATCATCAAATGTTGCACTTGTTAAAGCCTAACCAAGGGAATCTCGCTCTTCACACCCACATAGGCATGTGAGCTTCATTATTTTACGTTTCTTAACTGTTGATTTAAGGGAACTTTCAATATTTGTTTTGGAGTACTTATCGTGACTGCAATGAATGGTTATGGTCCCCAATGTGAAGTTTTTTTTCTCAAAGAGTTCTATTTACTTGAAGGAGATGCCAACATTTTCAAGTGCACAATTCACAACAGGCCAGGAAATAATGGAATTACAAGCAAATGTGATCTTGAAGAGGCAAAGATCATCATCAGAGAATGCAGGGTTAGACTTCGGGGATTCACATGCCTTCAGTAGGTGGATATTTAGTACTACCCACTTTCTATATTATAACTGCATGATGGTCTTCTGTTGCTTGCTCTACCAAACGAATGTGAATAAATACTTCCTTCATATCAAATTCAGCTTGAGCATAGCTACTACATCCAAATCCAGAAATACAAAACAATAGTAAGGAAAACACAATTCACATTTTGAGATAAAAGTAGAAAGCAAACACAGATGTTAAAAAAAAGTGCAAGACCTCTACCAAAAGTTAAAACAATTATAAAAATTGCTGATTTGCCTAAAATCGATACCAAAGTGGGAATTTGAAATTTTAAGAGAGAAGGACCAAACAGAGAATATACAAAAAAAATTGAAGAGTCGAATATTAACCTTAAAATTATAAAACAAGGTACTTTAGAGGTCAAAGCACCAGCAATAATTGCAGATTTATGTAGATACGAACACCAATTGAAAATCTAGCAAACCTTAATCCATATGCTTGTCCAACATTTTTTTTTAAATGATTTAAGGAACACACCCCAAGGGGATGAACCACATAGAGTGTATTTCCTTTGGCTTAGGTATTGGGTCTGAGGGGAAACTGTAGGTTTTAACCCTGTACAGAAATTACCTGCATACAAATTCTTAAACAAAGAAAATAAAAAATGCGAGAGCATAACACAAATAACACATATGCACAGATATTTCCCCTGGATCCCAAAACCGGGACTACCAGCTTGATTTTTCATTATATTCCTTTCAATGTTACAATACATATTTATACATGCCGAAGCATCCAATACCATGGACCGAAAAACCATAGGTAGGTTCGCCCAACCTAATATAGGGTCCAAAAAAAAATTTCCCGGGGCGCTGCCCCGAACCCCGTAGAGGGGGGCTACCCGCGCCCCTCAAACCCCCCGGTTCACTACATAGGTTAGTCGTGGAAAGAATATAACACAACCCAACAATCTCCCACTTGTTGTTTTCTTTCCACAGGGGGCCACAGGAGAGCTTAGTCATTTTTCCAGCCCTGAGATGCCCATTGCTTCTCTACACCAAGAGAACTTCTCAGAGCTCACAGATTTTGTCAATGCATCTGCAGTATTCTTCAAAGTGTCCACCTTTACCAGCAACACCTTTTTTTCTTCTATCATATCCCTCACAAAGTGATACTGAACATCAATGTGCTTTGTCTTTGAATGATACGCAGGGTTATTTGCCAAGAAAATTGCACTTTGGCTGTCACAGTCTATTCTTATAGCTCCTTGTACTAACCCCATACTTGAACACAATCTCTGCAACCAAACTGCTTCCTTGCTTGCATGAGTGGCTGCCATGTATTCTGCCTCTGTAGTTGATAGTGCCACTACAGATTGTTTCTTACTCATCCAACTGACTGCACCTCCAAATAGGTTAAACACATACCCACTTGTAGATCTTCTCTGATCCAGATCTCCAGCCTAGTCTGCATCAACAAAGCCATGAATATCCAACACTCTGTCCAATCCTGGTCTTCCTTGGTAGCACAAACCATAATCACTAGTGCCACGCAAATACCTAAAAACCCGCTTCACTGTTGTCCAGTGCTCCTTCCCAGGTTTTGACATAAACCTGCTCAATACTCCCACTGCATGTGCAATGTCTGGTCTAGTACAGACCATTGCATACATCAGGCTACCGACTGCACTTGCATATGGAACACGGGACATGTCCTCTTCCTCTTCTTGTGTCTTGGGACATTGTTCAACAGATAACCTCACACCTACAGGGATAGGAACCTTCACCGATTTACTATCCTGCATATTAAACCTCTGCAGTATTGTCTCGACATACTTCCTCTGGTTTAACCAGAGCTTCCTCTTTGCCCAATCTCTTTTAATTTCCATGCCCAAAATATAGTTTGCAGCACCAAGATCTTTCATGTCGAATTTGGAGGACAATTGGGTCTTCAAATCCTGGATAATTTCTTTGTCATTTCCAACCAGCAACATATCATCCACATACAAGACCAGATAAATAACATGGTCACCAATTAATTTAAAATACACACAATGATCTGCTTTGCTTCTAGTGAAGCCAAGTCCCCGTATAAATATATCAAAGTTTTGATACCACATCCTTGGTGACTGTCTTAACCCATACAGAGACTTCTTTAACTTGCATACCAGTTCTTTCTTACCCTTCACCATAAAGCCTTCAGGTTGCTTCATGTAGATTTCCTCTTCCAAATCCCTGTGAAGAAATGTTGTCTTCACATCCATTTGTTCTACCTCAAAATCAAAAGCAACAGCAACAGATAAAAGTAATCTAATAGAAGTTACCTTGGCAACAGGAGAAAAAATATCACCAAAATCAATTCCCGGCACCTGGGAATAACCTTTTGCTACCAACCGAGCTTTGTATTTCTCCACCTTTCCTTATGCATTTGTCTTCTTCTTGAACACCCATGTGCTGCCAATGGGTTTCCTTCCAGCCGGCAACTCCACCAGATCCCAAGCCTCATTTTTGTGCAAAGATGCCATTTCATCAACCATGGCCTCTTTCCAGAGTTTTCCATCCTCTGAATCCACTGCTTCCTTCACAGTTCTGGGATCATCATCAGTAACAGACAAAGAAAAATTTGAACAGAAATCAGATGGACTATACCTTTCTGGCTGTCTTCTCACAGCCGGACTTTGTGGCTCTTCATCTTCTGATTCCTCCTCTGCTACAAAGTCTGATTCTTCCTCCTTTAGTTCAAACTCTATCTTCACAAGTTCCTTTGGTTGGACTTCATGTTTAATAACATCTTTAACCTCTCTGAACACCACATCCCAACTGTACACAACTTTCCGTGTGACTGGGTTCCAAAGCTTATAACCCTTTAAACCATCTTTATACCTAATAAAGATGCACTTTTCAGATTTACTATCCAACTTGGTTCGTTTCTCCTTTGGAACATGTACATATGCAACACATCCAAATACCCCAGATGTGAAAGAGAGGGTTTCTTACCAGTCCATACTTCTTGTGGAGTCTTATCCTCCAACACTGATGAAGGTGACCTGTTGACCAGGTAACATGCAGTATCCACCACTTCTCCCCAGAATTCCTATCCTAACCCGGCACCACTGAGCATGCTTCTTGCCCTTTCCATCAATGTCTTGTTCATTCTTTATGTGACTCCATTTTGCTGAGGTGTATATGGAGTAGTCTTCTGTCGTGCTATACCACACTTCTTACAGAATTCTTCAAATTCCTTGCTACAAAACTCTCCACCATTGTCTGTCCTCAGCACCTTTATCTTCTTCTCTGTCTGATTTTCCACCAAAGCCTTAAATTCTTTAAACCTGTCAAAGACTTCAGATTTCTTCTTAAGGAAATATATCCATGTATTCCTTGAGAAGTCATCTATAAATGATACATAGTACACAGACTTACCCAGTGATGGAACCTTCACAGGTCCAAACACATCACTGTGCACAAGCTCTAATATCTGTTTCGTCCTCTTACCACCAGAGGGGAAACTCACCCGATTCTGCTTCCCATATACACAATTTTCACATAAATCAAAATCCAGAGAGCTATTATTCATACCTTCTACCATACCTTTACCATGAAGTATTCGAAGGCCCTTCTCTCCAATATGTCCAAGCCTTTGATGCCACAACATGGTCTTCTCTCCAGAGACCACTAGATTTTCTACTCCATTTTCAGGAACCATAGAACTATTGCACCCATCAACAATAGTGCTACCTTGCAGCTTGTACAGAGTTCCAACCCAAACTCCCCGCATCAATATCAGTGCTCCTCGAACCATCTTGCAGGTATCTTTCTCGAACACTGTCTTTACACCTGCATCATCCAACTTGCTTACAAAAATCAGATTTCTGGCCAATGCAGGAATATGTAGAACACCCGGAAGTGTTCTAACCCTTCCACCTTGCAACTTCAACTTTACTTTTCCGTGACCAATGATTCTAGCCTTCCTATCATCTCCTAAGAAGACATCACCACCATCGTATTTCTCATACTCGCAGAACCACTCTCTATGGGGAGTGAAGTGAAAGGATGCACCTAAGTCAATCAACCATGCCTCATGATCTACATGTGTACTTGAAGAAGCCAAGTACACATCCCCACCTTCATCTGAGGTGGTTTTCGCCTTTGCAGAAGGAGCATCATCAGATCCCTTTCCTTTATCAGGAGCTTTAGATTTACAGTCCCTCCTGAAGTGCCCTTCCTTTCCGCATTTCTAGCACACCACCTTTGTAGGTTTTCCTGGAGATTTAGATCTTCCTCTAGATTTAGATCTCCCACTCGATGACTTATTTTTGTTTCTGTTCAGGCACCGTCCTCCTACAGACAAGGCATCACCATTCTGGCTCTCCATATTTTTCCGTCTCATCTCCTCCGTCAGCAAGGTTGAGACTATTTCATCAAACTGCAAAGCAGTTGCATTGCTACCTATTGCAATAACCAGACTATCCCACGAATCTGGTAGAGAACACAACAAACTGATGCACTTATCTTCATCTGAAATTTTAATCTCAACAGATGATAACTGACTTACCACAGTATTAAACGCATTCAGATGCTCTGTCACCGAGTCTCCATCTTTCATCCTTAGGTTATACAGATTTTTTCGCAGGAACAGTTTATTCACCAGAGACTTAGATTGGTGCAAAGTCCCTAACTTGTCCCACAAAGTCTTCGCCGTAGCTTCCCTTGATACATTTAGCAATACTGAATCTGAGACACACAATCGTATTGTGCTCTTTGCCTTCCGATCCAACTTCTTCCATTCTTCATCGGTCACTCCCATTGGTTTAGTACCCAGATCTACCGCGATCCACTGATCTTTATCCACCAACAGATCCTCCATCTTGAGTTTCCACAACTCAAAACTCTGACCATTGAACTTCTCAATCTCTATCTTTCCACTGCTCGCCATCTTCTTTCACCACCAGAATCGATCTCGCAGATCTCCCATTGAACAGGGTCTACTAGAGGCCCGAGCAAAAAACCCCTCAGCAACAAAGGCGTCCCCTTGAAGCCAAAACAACTCTGATACCAAATGTAGGTTTTAACCCTGTACAGAAATTACCTGCATACGAATTCTTAAACAAAGAAAATAAACAATGCGAGAGCATAACACATAAAACACATATGCACAGAGATTTTCCCCTGGATCCCAAAACCGGGACTACCGGCTTGATTTTTCATTATATTCCTTTCAATGTTACAATACATATTTATACATGCCGAAGCATCCAATAGCATGGACCGAAAAACCATCGCATCCAAAACCATGGATCAAAAAACCATAGGTAGGTTCGCCCAACCTAATATAGGGTCCAAAAATTTTTTTCCCGAGGCGCTGCCCCGGACCCCGTAGAGGGGGGCTACTCGCCCCCCTCAAACCCCCCTGTGACCCACCCGCTGCGCAGTTAGCGCAACGAAGGGGGGGCTCCGCCCCCCCTCTAACCCCCCCAGTTCACTATGTAGGTTAGTCGTGGAAAGAATATAACACAACCCAACAGAAACTACTCTGCCAACATTGCAAGTGACATGCACTTGGTCTCAAACCTTTGAAAGCCATTCCATTTGGGTGAGGAAAAGCACAACAAGAATAAAACTCTCATGAATGGCTTAATACTTCGTCGACCTCGGCGGTAAGCCAAGGCCTCGTTGGTAATCCCAAAGAACATGAAGGGAAAAAAAATCTACATATTCATATTTTGAAACTGCGTCATATCATATCTTAATTTTTTGATGAATCTCATTGAGATATTCAATTTTCATGGTACATATCTCTAAGTAATTTTGTTTGCAATATGAATTTGTAATTTTCTTTAACGAGGGGTGCAACATTGCAGTATAAACAAATGCACTACAGGTGTTGCATTTGCAAAAAACTGGAGATTCAAATAGAGAACAAGAACACCAATTGAAAAAGATCCAGAAAAGATGACACAAAATATCAAACATTTTCAACTTTATAAATCGGAATTTGAAAAAACACTACATCTCTTCACATATGTCATTAGGATGCCTTTACAATTTATAGCTATAGAGGAGGAATGTGATTTATAGAGTGCCCCATCTCAGTCAGAACACTATAAGAGAAGTTGCAAGAAGGTGAACTGCAATTATTGAAATTTATAACTTCCAAATCCAAAGTCTTGCCAGCTCAAAATAAAAATTACAAAAATTCTGAGAAATCATAGAAGACCAGAGTACCCACCTGAGAGGCATTCAACCAAATGCTTTCTGACATTGCTGGTGAGCTTCTCTAGGAGCTGGCTCCCAGGGTACAATTGCGTCTTATGTTGCTTGCTCTATCAAATGAATGTGAAGAAATACTTCCTTCATATCAAATTCAGCTTGGGCATAGCTACCACATCCAAATCCAGAAATACAAAACAATAGTAAGGAAAACACAATTCGCATTTTGAGATAAAAGTAGAAAGCAAGCACAGATGTTAAAAAAAAAGTCCAAGACCTCTACCAATAGTTAAAACAATTATAAAAATTGCAGATTTGCCTAAAATCGATACCAAAGTGGGAATTTGAAATTTTAAGAGAGAAGGACCAAACATAGAATATACAAAAAAAATGGAAGAGTCAAATATTAACTTTAAAATCATAAAATAAGGTACTTTAGAGGTCAAAGCACCAACAATAATTGCAGATTTACATAGATACAAACACCAATTGAAAATCTACCAAACCCTAATCCATATGCTCATCCAACATTTTTTTTAAATGATTTGAGGAACACACCCCAAGGGGATGAACCACATAGAGTGGATTTCCTTTGGCTTAGGTATTGGGTATGAGGGTAAACTACTCTGCCAACATTGCAGGTGACATGCGCTCGATCTCAACCCTTTGAAATTCATTCCATTTGGGTGAGGAAGAGCACAACAAGAATAAAACTCTCATGAATGGCTTAATACTTTGTCGACCTCAGTGGTAAGCCAAGGACTCGTTGGTAATCCTAAAGAACATGAAGGGAAAAAGACTCTACATATTCATATTTTGAAACCATGTCATATCAGATCTTAATTTTTTGGTGAATCTCATTGAGATATTCAATTTTCATGTTACATATCTCTAAGTAATTTTGTTTGAAATATGAATTTGTAATTTTCTTTGACAAGGGGTGCAATATTATAGTATAAACAAATGCACTACATGTGTTTCAGTTGCAAAAAATTGGAGATTTAGACAGAGAACAAGAACACCAATTGAAAAATATCAGGAAAAGATGACACCAAATATCAAACATTTGCAACTTTATAAATCAGAATTTGAAAAAACACTACATCCCTTCACATATGTCATTAGGATGCCTTTACAATTTATGCCTATAGGGGAGGAAGGTGATTTATAGAGTGCCCCATCTCAGTCGGAACACTATAAGCGAAGTTGCAAGAAGGTGAAATGAAATTATTGAAATTTATAACTTCCCAATCCAAAGTCTTGCCAACTCAAAATAAAAATTACAAAAATTATGAGAAATCATAGAAGACCAGAGTACCCACTTGAGAGGCATTGAATCAAAATGCTTTCTAACATTGCTAGTGAGCTTCTCTGGGAGATAGCTCCCTGGGTACAGCTGCATCAAATTCTTGAGCATACTTCCGCAAACCACCTTCTTGCATTCGTTTTTGGATCCATCTCTGGATATGGTTTTAACATTCAAAATATTTTTTGGTGTGTTAATAGCCCCTACTACGTTTTTCCCTAGTCTCTGCCATTTCACCTGCACAACATTAAAAATAATTGAATTGAAATACCATAGTAGCAGGTAAAACTATCAAATTGGAAGGCATTTGTGAGCTAGACATTGGAAGGACAACTTGTTAGGTGAGCTAGTGGGTGTAGGGGGTGATGGTTCCCATACCACAACATGGTTCTTTCCACTACTTTTCCATTATTGTGAAATGGCCAACACAAGGTACATAATATTATAATGATATAGTAAGTTGTCCCAAAACAAAAAAAAAAAGTCGACCTGTAGATTTTACAGGCATTGCAGTAACCAACACAATAATAATAACAGTAGAATGTGCACAAAAGGAATAAAAGTTTTAATAACCTAAAATATCGTGAGATAAAGTGAGATAAGCTGAGCTTCAACATTTGCGCTACTTGTAGAGATGAAAATAAATAGAAGTGAGATATGCGGATTGATGCAAGACTGGAATTGAATGGTATGAATCAAATTGCAGTAGCCAAAGAAACACTAAATATACCAAAAATAGGTGGGGACCATGACTCCAAAATACCATAATGATGACGAGTTGCATAGAAATCCCAAAGAACTAGTTATTACTAACATAGCCACAAATTGAAACCATGAACAATGAAAGAAGAAAAAAGGAACATAACACTCCACTTATATTACCTACCAACCATTCTGAAGTGGCCGATGCAAGATATATACCATTATAATGATAGAGTAATGTTTAAAGCCTCCCCAAAAGGTTCAAACTGTAGTTTTTGTAGGTATTGCAGAAGCCAACACAACAATAATAACAGAAAAATAGACAATGAACACACAGTTGAATATCCGAAATTACAGTGTTATGAAGTTGAGATTCAATGTTTAATCCACTGGCAGAAATGAAGAGTAAAAGAAGTGAAATATGTGGATTGGTACAAGATATGAGTTGAATGATATAAACTAGATTACCAGAAAAATACAAAGTAACAATATATCCAAATATGAACTTTTTATACAACTTCAGATCATAAGGATGATGACTTTGATTTGCACAACTAATATGCACATTTGATACCCTTTCCAAAGCTATGATGTTGGCAGGATTTACATGCTTTAGGAAGAGAGTATTTTGTAGGTGATTTGAAAGTACAACTTCCAATTTTCAGCAATGAAACAAAGAAGTTCCACATATAAATTTTCCGACAGACCATTCACCCAATCAAATGAATTAATGCAACCAACATACCAATGATATGAAACATTTTCCACATTCAAGAACTTCAAGATATTAGAAAACTCAGGCTTATCAATGCAGGGATAGACTATTTTGTTTTCTCCAACCAAGAAAGCATTCGTTTGAATCTCCAAAATTGGTAGGGAATTTAATTCAACAGAGCAAAAAAAATGTTTAACATATTTAATTGACCAGACATTTTAAAAAATGTTAAGCTATGTTATTTCTAAATTTAAGAAATTTAAAAACCGAACCATAAATGTCTATATTGTTATACAAATATGTTTTTGAGTAGCTAGTTGGCTTATAGACTCCCAATTAAGTTGATTGATTCTCAAATATGGGTAGAGAATTTAGTTGCCCCACATTTTATTAAAAAAAATGTTAAAATTATTAATTTGTGTTTATATATATATTCTACGTTTAAGGAGATGTACATTTGTAGTGAGATTGTAGGATTTGAGTTGATGCCCAAGCCTCCTCCAACATATTACAAGAATCTTAGAAGTAGAGTTGCAGATGTGTTAACCAAAAAACACATAGAGAAATGTGAGGAGTTTGGCAGGGTGATCAGTACTGCTCTTGCATATTTTAATTATTTATGTTTAATCAAACAATGTCTGCCCAACCCAACGCCACCATGTTCTTTTAATTATTTATTTTTACTTAAAAATACATTTTTTTAGAATGCTTTTCAATTGGGGCTTAGGGTGAGAAAACATTGTTCACCCTAGCCAATCCCCTTGCTTCATTTTCGTCGTCCTCTGGCCAATTAAAATCCTACACATGGAAAATTCATGAGTGAGGCAATAAACTTCGGTTCAATCCACTACAAGGATTGACGTATGTACAAGTTGAATCGTCAGTCGAAGAAGGTGTTGACGCTGCTGATAGGGTCTGCAACTTGACATAGTTCAGTGTAATTGCTTGTAACTACTGCCATTGCTACTCCTTGTTACAAGAAGGATGTAGGTGTCGATTGTTCACCAGCCCCTGTTGGAGTTTCTCAACACAAAACCCCCATTGAACTATATGGTGTGGCTAGGCCGAGGGGCCATGATTCTCACCACACGGTCTGATGACGGGCCTGTGAGGCCTGCCCTAGACCGATCTGCCACCACCATAGGCGGTGCAACAGTAGGTAAATGGTGGGGGAAGGATGGTGCCAGTGCCATGGGTTCCGAAGAGGAGGAAGAAGTAGACAACGAGAATGGATATGATGAGAACCAGAAGTTCGATGAATTTGAGGGCAACGATGTGGATTTGTTTTCCTTTGCCGAATACGATGAGGATGACAAGGAAGTTGATGTTGTCTGGGAGATAATTTATTAAGAATGGACTCTCGTGGTAAGGATTGGCGAGAGGAAAGGCTGAAACATAGGAGATTGAGAAGTATAAAGCCTCAAACCTGAAAATTACAAAGCAGTTTGCAGATCTTAAGAGGAAATTGTATACGCTCTCCACCGAGGAGTGGGACATCATACCAAATATTGGGAATTATTCGCTTCGATAAACAAAAAAGAGGTTTGAGAGTTTGTTCCCAATCCGGATACATTGTTGGAGAATTCCAGGCAAGAGAAGGAGCATGTCACTACATTGTATCCCAAAAACAAGGTTGCAGGTGGCACAGAGACACCATGGGCACAAACGTTGGTGACTCATCTCACAATTGTTGGAGAGGGGAGATATACTGTGTTGTCTTTGAAGCTCGATAAGCTCTCTAATTTAGTTTCAGGATTTACCATCGTAGATCTTAATGGGTATCTGATTGATATCAAGAGTATGAAGATTACCAGCGATGCAGATATTTTGGAAGTTAAAAAGGCCAGATTGTTGCTCAAGTCGGTTACTCATACGAACCCGAAGCATCCTCTTGCTTGTATTTTGGCAGCGAGGATAGAGGAGGTTGTAGGGAAGATACAAGATGCACTACATTTGATTAAAAAGGTTGTGAAGAATGCCCAAAGAATGAAGATGTATGGTTGGAGGATTGCAAATTGGCGAGTCCAGATGAAGCCAAAGTTGTCATTGCGCATGGTGTCAAGGTGATCCCCAATTTGGTGAAGTTGTGGATGTAAACTTCAAAGATCGAACAAGATGGTGTGAACAAGAGTCGAGTGCTAAGGAAGGGGTTAGATCATATTCTTGACTCTGTGAGGCTTTGGAAGGCTATGGTGGAGTTGGAAAATAAGGAGGATGCTCATATTTTGCTTCACAAGGTAGTGAAGTGTTGTCCACTACATGTTTCCTATGAACTTGTCAGAGTGCATAGAGATGACTTGTAAACTACGAAAACAAACAAGAACGGGAAGAATAGAACTTTGGAGTTGATTCATATACAATTAAAGCATCTCTAAGGAAAACAAATTTCTGAATTGAGAGGGAATGTGACCATGAAAATTGTTATTGGCATGGTCAACCATTCTATGAAATGAGAGATTGTTGAGAAGAGGAGAGACTCTACCTTGCAATTCCTTGGATGAAACATTGAGTGAAACCACTCTTTGTCTGCACTGACTACATATGACACCTCTCAACTTGTAGAATGAAACGTTGGTTTTCCATGAAGTAGTTAACGGTTGAGATGAATAATAGGTGATTGCAGACAAAATTCCAAGGAGAGTCTCTTGATCAGAAGCATTTCCGAGATGAGAATGTTGGCGGTGATAATTAAAGGTCAGAAGAAAATGGGGAGGGATGGAGACAGAGAATGGAAAAAGAAACGAGTAAAAGTAATGTCCATAAAAGTGATGGAATGTTACAGATCTCCATCTTCTACTGCTCTCAACAGAATGCAAATGGTTTGGGGTTCTTCGTTTATTTATAGAAATTCACCTTCGAAATTTGACTTTATTACGCGTTGATATTATATAGATTTAGCGTTGAATCCATAATTCATTACCCACTGATAAACAATAGAAATTCAAACCTACTAGGAAGAAGAAATATTGTAAAATATTAACACATGCTCTTTCCAAAAGAAAACACCATAACACACATAATTTTTTTTTATAGAATCCTAAAGTCCCTCCAAATTTGAAAAGAAAACATCGCAACAATACACCACACTTTGTTCAAAATAACTAAAAAGCAATGTTTCACCTGTCATGGGACCACTTTGCATTGTTCCACTAGCAAGCACGTGACACACATTGAACTTACAGGATAAGCAATTTATTAGAGAACACATACATATCTCAATACTCTCCCAACTGTGGTAACGTGTTACTTGTGTCGCTTCTCGTGTCTCCAAGGAAAATATAATATTAGTAAAGCCATACATAAAAATTAGCATTGATTAATTAGCAAAGCAATACATAAAATATTAGGGGCAATTAACTAGCATAGTCAATACAAGTGAGGCATGGGAATTGCATTTCATTTTACTATTACCATTGCCCCATCAGCACGACAAAAAACTATATAATCTTTTTGAATATTCTATTCCTTCAGCGTTCCTTTGCACCTCTCGGTGTAATTGCTATTATAGAGTGATGTTGTCATCCTTTGTTCTTTTCATAAGGATTGTGCATTGTTGATGAGAATGTGAAACACATTTCGTTTGAATTACAAATTATATTTAATAGAAAATTAAAATATTATTAAGTTATTGTATTTTATGAATATAAAATTATAATATAGTATTGGCGTAGTCTAATTTATACATAAAATGATTTCTTTCAAGATATTTTTCTTGTTAATTTTAACTAAAATTTAGGAGAGATTTTTTAAAACTTGAGTTTAAGTTATTTAATCTGTAGAATTCTAGTGTCTCACGGGGATTTCAGGGTGCTGATTTTATTTATGCATTCAAAAATGCATTTTAAACAACAAAAAATCACATTTTTCCACATTCTTTCTTGCAAATTGTTTTGTTGGATTCTCGTGAAAAAGTTTGTTTCCTCTAAGTTAGATTAAGCCTATAGTATTTATAAAATTGTTGAAATATGAGAATAGATAGGGATTCAATTTCAAGTAGTCTTTCAGTGGAGTTTTTGGAAAGTTTTCCGGTTTATTTTTCAATCTAATTTGTCGACAATTTGATAGGGATTCCTTGAAATTACAAGTTTGACAAGTGAACTCTTCACAATAGAAGTGCCCCAAGGGTTTTTGAGGGTGTTAAATCCATATATGCAGACAAAAAACTAATTTAAACAACACAAACCAAGATTTGGCCACAAAATTTTTCATCAAATTCCCATAAATCCACCAGAAACTCCAAAAAGTCACACTTAAAGATACATTAAATTTTCTAGGTTGTAATTTTTTTTAATATAAAATATTTTCAAATACAAATTTTGATAATTTGATCGCTTATCAATACTTGATAAATTTGGGGTTAATATGGATCTATGTTAATACTAAAACTATTTATATTATATATAACTATTTATATTATATATAACTATGGATCAACTCTTTCATGTCATCCTTTTGTTGCCAAACCCTAGGTAGGCATTGCAATCCCCTTTGACATGAAAGAAACAAAGAGAACATAAGCAAGAAACTAACCAAAACCATAAATCAAGGAGGAAAAAAACAAAATACTTATCTCTCAAACATAATAAACCCCTTCTTGATCCATGGACTCCATGCATCCACATTGTCTTCTTCATCTTGCAATCTTGTAAGACACCCTCATTCATAAAATCATGCATAGGTTAGAGTTTCTGTCAGTAGAAGCAATCAATCATAGGGTACAAACCCTAGATCCTTTTAGGTCAACCCTTAACTGGATCACATATTCAAATAATGGAGACCTTGTATTTCATCTTCCTCTCAGTACAATAGGGTTCTATATTCTTAATGAACAAGAGCTCGTAATATTTATAGAAGATTCATATATTTTCTTAGGTGATACACCAAAATACTTGTCATAAAATGGCGTGTCAAATTATTTTACAGAATTGAGAATAGTCTTGCAAATGGATGTCAGAGGAAATAATTCTTTCCAAGATCTTAGAATAACTTCACATTTCCATCACAAAAAATAGGTCTTAGGAAATTCACATTACTTCACAAGATATGACCTCGATCCTCTGCAATATATCTCAAAGTAATAATAGTCTATTATACTCTTCATACGTAATTCAGATCACCATGCTTGGGTTATACATATCTCAGATCAGAAAAAATGTGTCTTAGACTTGTGAAATACAAAAATCGGATTATACTTGATATCACAAAATTCTCTTCTTTTAGAATTTCATACACATTACAGACTTTTAGAGCATGAATGAATTCAATATAACCATAAAGATAAGCTTCACAAATTTGACCTTCAAGAGCATGTTTGAACAAAGACATGAGGCAACTTCTATAATTGATCTTATTCATCTTCCTTAATGTTAGAACAAAGAAGAGTAAGCTTCAAATCCATGCCCTTTTTAGGAGTGAACGAATGAAAATTTATAGCCACCATACCAAGCGAATGGGTGCCTCCAAAACTGAGCTGAATTCACATGAAGAGGTTGACTTCACATTATGTTAGAGTCTAAATAAAAATTATGTTTTCTTGCTTTTTGACCAGGTCATGAAGAGTCTAAGCAACATATTGCTTATGACAAATTACATATATTTTTTTCTTTTTTCCAAACAATATCAATTATATTTTACAATGGAAAGTTATTCATTATGAAGACCGAACATAACTACATTCTTCAACATGACTAAATTCTCTTTATTAAATGAAGATGAAATTTTATTCACTATTAAAAATTCCCTAGTTATGGGATTTGAGTTATAATTCTCTGAGGCTAATAAGGAGTTTTAATGCTCCCAACTGGTTGAAGGAATTTTTGTTGTATAATGCATATGGTATGCGTATTGAGACTTGAGCATGTAACTTTTTGCCTTTAGATTTTTGTACAACATTCAAGGAAATTTGTTCAGGTTATGGGTGTTGAACAATACACATAGTTACTTGAACGTGTTGCAAATGATGATATTCATAAGTGTATTCCATTCAAGAAGTGTGTCAATATTTCCAAGGATCTAAAGCTTACATTGGAACATGTTAGCTTTGACCTACAATTTGATGCTAATTTGACATCATATGGTGGTTTTTGTTGCAGATGTTAGATTGTTAAATTTTTCTTCACTCAAGGCGTGGTTTGAGGATTCTTCATGCTTACTGACAAGTGGTTATGGTTTGTATGTGATATACTCACATCACTTCAATGCACAATGCATGAACACATTTTGTTTACTCTTTTTTTTGCATATAGTCGTGTGTTTTATTTATTGCAATGCCATTTCTATTTGCTTTTGAATATGTGCCAAGGTAGAGCTTGTTCTAGCTAATAAACTTGATATGACGAGGGAATTGTGGCTATTTCTTTCCGACATTTCTGACCTTTTCTTAGTCATAAAATTTTCACCACCATAGAAAATTGTAAATTTGTTTTTTATCATTCATTGTTTGTTGCTCCAACATTTTTTGACATATTGTGATCTACTACAGTGTTCTTGCATGATTTTTGACATGAATCAGGAGTTTTTTTGCTGCAATGGTTGGCTACTAGGGTTGTAATGCATAGCTTGGTGGGAAAATGCATTAGTGTTCATGAGAGATATTTTTAATTTCTTTAAGGTGGTTTGGAATATCCTTGAAGACTGCATGAGAAATTTATGAAAATTTGTGTTTTGGATTTTTGTGCCAATTCATTGGAAAATATCAATGACTCATTCATTGCATTTCTTTATCACTCCTTAATGTTGTTTTCATATCTGATTTGTCAGAGTTTTTATCCATTGTCTTTGTATGTAGTCATACTGTCATGTCAGTACATTTGCATATTTGAGTAAGTGTCATTGATTTTTTCATCAGAATATTGACTATTTTGTTATTGTTTTCTATTTACTCTAACTTTGATTGAATTTATACATTTTTATGTTCTATTGAGTATGTTTATTTCATGCACATGTGACCATTCAACATTGTATTATACATTTTCTAATTGATCTTGTAGATTTTTTATTTTTCAACATTCTGGGATTAGTATCCAGTTCACTTAAAGGAAGTTGTTGCTTTAAATTCAACTTCAATTGCATTTTTTTTACAATTTATATTTATAATTGAGATTAAAGCTTTAAAAATAATGGTCTTTATGCAAACATGTTGAGGTTAACAAGTCTTTCCATGCAGTCGTTTAATGTTTCCAACTCATCCGTTTCCAAGATGTTTGAAATTGTATTAAATCTTTGCAATGTTTAGGTGAGTTGTTTTGAGAGTAGTATTTAAATTGTGTTGGTATTATTTGATAACTAGTCTTGTTATAGGTTCTGAGGGTATCTTACGAGAAAAATAGGAAATATCATCTATTGCAGAAGGAGGCAATAAATCCTTTTGATCCTAAGGATGGAATGCAAACAAGCATTTACAATCAACGAGCTAGTCCTCTAAAGAGAAAGAGGCCTCCTCAACCAATGATTTTTTTTTTAAATTACACACTCTGACAGTAGTGAGACATCGATATAACTGTAACAACGTATTTTGTTAAATTAATGAGCCCGTTGGTCTTGCGACGAGTTTCCCCATTGGCCAAATGTCGCAACTACAACATTTTCGTTACAACATATTTTGTAAAATTAGTGGTTTTGCAACGTTTTTGACAACCATAATGTCGCAACTATGACACATTCGTCGCAAAGCATTTTGTAAAATTAGTGGCATTGTGAGTCTTTGGACTACATTTCCCACGGCTTCATCGTCGCAACTACGACACCTTCCAACTCATCCTGATGATGGACCATCGTTGCTGGTTCGAAATGTCGATTACAACAACAACCAATTGCGATGTAAATCTGGAAACTGTTTTACACAAAGATGAAGATCGCAAAAACTTGAAATCCGAGATACGATACCTTTGTCACAATGTACTTTGTAAAATTCGTTGTATTGTGTGTCTTGTGGTGGGATTTCCCACGAACTAAACGTCACACCTACGACACGATCGTCGCAACATAATTTGTAGAATTTGTAGGGTCGTCAGTTTAGTGATGCGCGTTCGCATGGAAAAACATCGCAACTAGGACATGCTTTTCACAGAATTAATAGGGTCATCAGTTTTGCGACAACCATTCGTACGCCTAAAAGTCACAACTATGTCAAGTATACGCCAATCTGTTTACACTAGTTTTGACGTCACATGGTAGTCTGCCTTCAAATTTCAAATAAATTGCGATGACGATTGTTGTCAAAATTCCATCCCACAAATTGCGACGAACATTTCTATCACACTTCCAATGATAATAGAGATATTGAAAATATGACTATAAACAACATTTCATGATTATTTATTTATTTATTTCGTTATAGCTACAAATAAATATAAAAGAACATAAGCATAAAAAAGTGACTCAATATTTAATAATATAAATTATTCTTATATAAATTAAATAGCTGTACCTTTTAATTTAACTAATTTACCACCTCATAATGTTGTGTCATTATCATCCTTTTATCTTTAAATATGTAATATAATTATGTAACAAATGATAACATAACTTGAGTCTTTTTTATTAATTATATTTAATGTAATAGCATAGCTTGAGTCTCTTTTATTGGTTGTATTTATTACTTATTTAATGTAATAAGTAGTGATTTGAGGTCGATATTTATGTTGGGACATTTTACTTATACATTGCATCTCTCTTAATTCAACTTATATCAACTCACAATCACTTATCTATATTGATTTTTTATTCCATTTTTTATGTTACTTTGGATATAATATAAATATATAATAATTAATATGCAATTGCAGTTACAATTATATAATTAAAACAATTTTTTTATTAAAATAAAAAATGTTATAATAATTTATAAATTAGTTTTGAAAATTAGTTTAATTAATTAAGTTTTTGTTGTTAAAAATATTTTGCTAATCAATGATCTATGATACCTCAAAATTAGATTTTATTAATAAACCAACAAAATATAATCTCTTTAAATAAATCTTCTCGGATGTAAATTTTATTTCTTACTTTCAATATAATTAAAATTTAAAGAAGAAAACACTTTAAAATTGAGTCCATTCAAATTAAAATGGAAAGACGGGGATATAAATTTTATTTCTTACTTTCAATATAATTAAAATTCAAAGAAGAAAACACTTTAAAATTGAGTCCATTCAAATAAATGGAAAGACGTTTCACACAATTATTTTATAGATATAGCCTTTTGATTTGGTATTTTGGTTTTTTATATAAATTAAAATATAGCCTTTTGATTTGGTATTTTGGTTTTTTATATAAATTAAAATTAATAATATTAAACGGTAATAAATTTGATTTGTAATTAAAGTATTTAGGGCTATATAAGATTAATTTACAATTAATATTAAGGTCATTAAAAAAGAGTTGTTTTTAATGTGATTTTTTGGAGTTTCTGGTGCTAAAATCTGAATTCGGGAAAAATTTGAGGCGAAAGTTTGATTTGTGTTATTTAAAATAGATTTTTGAGTGTATATATAGATTCAACACTCTCAAAAACCTCTAAGGCATTTCTATTGTGCAAGAGTTACTCATAAAGCTTGTGATTTAAATAAATTCTTGCTGAATTTTAGAGAAATTAAACCATAAAATCTTCCAAAAATCACACTAAAAACAAGTAGATTAAAAAATATAGATACTTCCATTTGACTCTCAATATAGAATAATTAATAATATATAAAAGCGATATAATTATTTTTTACATAAATATATATGATACATTAAAAAAATATAATATTATATACTAATTTTTTTCATATATTTTAATTAATTATATAAAATTATATATGAATTTTAAATTTAAAAATATTTAATTAAGATCAAATTCCATCCAACTATATCGCAATTTATATTTCATATTACAAATAAAAAATATATAATATAAAATTATGAGTTAAATTATAGATGATATAGTACAAATTAAAAATATATAATACATAGTTACGAATGAAATTATCAGTACATATTTATGGAAGATACAATACCATTTTTGAGAGTCAATTATCATATCTCCATATGTCGTAGGTTAAGGTACATTTTTATATGCATGTTTTAAGTTTAAATAGATTTTGTTAATTAAAGTTTAAATTATTGTATATATTAATAATAAATAAAGGTGGTTATTATGTTTCTTAATGTGGTGATAATAAATAGTATTGAAAATAGTAATAAGAAATGATAAAAATAGAATCTAGATATTCCAATTTTAATTTGTCTTTGAATTAAAATTGTGAATTAAATTTGAATTTAGTCTTACTAGCTGTTTGGAAATAATTAATTAATTCATTATGGATTAATTAGTTGGAGAAATTCAAGTTATAAGTCTTTCTGAAGTCATGCAACAATTATCCTTTAAATTAAGGAGACTATCCCTTAATTAAGGAGATAAGATTGAGTTATATTTGAGTTGTAATTAGTTAGCTCAGTTTACTGAGTTAAGTCCAGTTAAATTAGTTCCAAACTGTTTGAGGAACTAATTGTGAGTTATCAGTGAGTTGATGCATGCATGCACTCAACTAATGTACTCCAAATAACTGAAGATTTTCTCATTATTAACTCATGCATGTTTATTCTTAGAAAGACCCAGTTGAGATTAAAGATAAGGACAGTATACTATCAGTTGCATGTGTTTTCCTATAAAGGAAACTCACGCATGCAGCCAAGGTAAGGTTCCTTTAGGATTGTGAAGTTTTACAGGGTGTGAGATCAGTGTTACACTTGGTAATAGGAGGATCACCTAAAGAAACTGTGCAAGGAAATAGGAGGCTTGGAGGGCAGAGGAGAAGGTTTATGAGAAGCCTTGTTTTCCTGTGAGAATCCAGGAGGATTGTACTAAGAGTTGGTTAGCTGTGAGAGCTAAAGCTTTGTATAATTCTGATGTATTTCCACCTTGTATGATAATACAGATAATGGGGTTTTTAGTTGAGGATTTCCCCTGAGTAGTTTCTGTGTTTCATGTGCATTGATTCTTCTTCTTATGGTTATATGTGTTCAACTCTGATTCAGCTCGATCTTTCTCAGTCTTTAAGCTTCCGCTAATTGATAGTAGAAGTAGGTTATAGTATTTTTCTTTGGTTATATTGCATTATCAGGTTAATCTACAGTCAGATTTTCTACATAGATCTCAGAGGTAGATTTGTAGAGAATTTGTAGGAAGTTTCTACATGGTATTGGAGCTAGGTTTATCGGAGCTGTGAACAGTATACGGAGAAGAGAATTCGAAAGTTGAAGTTCGGGGTTGCAGGTGCAAATCGAATTCATATCATACTTTAAAAAAATAAATAAAAATATTGAGATGGGACATTATGCGACTAATTACCCATCAAAGAAGTCCAAGAAGGGATCCTCGGAAGGATCTAAAGGTAAGGCATTGGTGTCTCAGTTCAAAATGGAATTTACCCTCATCGCATGCATGATGTCATCGATGATGGGTTGTGTTTGGTATCTTGACAGTGGAGCCTCATTCCACATGACTAGCGATAAAATTTTGTTCAGTACCTTGGAGGAGAAAGAACTCAAGATGCGCATAGAGATGGGTGACGATGGAAAGTGCAGTGTTTCAGGAGTGGGCACGGTTGCTTTCCAGAGGGAGCATGGAGCTCCTCTCACCTTGACATATGTGAAGTATGTGCTTGGACTAAAGAAGAATTTGGTATCGATCGCGATGTTGGAGGATAAAGGCTACGATGTTGTTTTTAGTAGGGAAAAGGTTTTCCTTAGACACATCACCACGAGACAGGTGAAACAGATCAGTTCACGAGTCAAGAACCTGTATACTCTTAAGGTTCAAGATGCATGCAAATCCTTAAGGAGAGAGGCAAATTTTAGAGACTTGGTGGTTGAGAGGGAGAGTAAATTACCTCTCAACATGCAGTCCTAGAAGAAGTCTCAGACAATTATGGAGGAGCCACAATTAGAGTCAGCAGAGGGATCACATGCTGACATACCTCCAGGTGTGAGGTGGGGCAATGTGAAGCGATAGTCCCAAGAAGGCTGAAAATGGGCAGGGTCCATTGAGAGGTTTTATCTCATGGATCGTACCTTGCTACAGGAGCCCAAAGTACATAGTAGCGGGAGGAATTAGTGGGATTGATGCAGTCAGAGATCAAAGTGACATAGGCTAGAGTAGTCAGATACTGAAGAGTGCAGAGAAGGATTGACAACAGTGTAGAAAGACCGAGTTAGCAAAAGCACAGAGTTTTCAGTTGACAGAGGCAATAACAGTTAGAGACTTTGATGACATATGCATCATACTGATTTAGGTTGGATGTTTTTTTGTTTCTGGAGTTGATGGAGCAATAACATTAGAGAGAAGTGTTGCATGCATAACATTCCAAAGGTTTACGATCGGGATCGAGTTGAATTCCTTTCTTGTTGAGAGGGAGTGTTGAAAATAACAACAAGAAATGATAAAAATAGAATCCAGATATTCCAATTTTAATTTGTCCTTGAATTAAAATTATGAATTAAATTCGAATTTAGTCTCACCAGCTGCTTGCAAATAATTAATTAATTCATTATTGGTTAATTAGTTGGAGAAATTCAAGTTAGAAGTCTTTTTGAAGTCATGCAACAGTTATCCCTTAAATTAAGGAGATTATCCCTGAATTAAGGAGATAAGATTGAGTTATATTTGAGTTGCATTTAGTTAGCTCAGTTCACTAAGTTAAGTCCAGTTAAATTAGTTCCAAACTATTTGAGGAACTAATTGTGATTTACCAGTTAGTTGATGCATGCATGCACTCAACTAGTGTACTCTAGATAACTGAAGATTCTCTTATCATTAACTCATGCATGTCTCTTCTAAGAAAGACCCAGTTGAGATTAAAGGCAAGGACAATGTACTATCAATTTCATGAGTTTTCCTATAAAGGAAACTCATGCATGCAGTCAAGGTAAGGTTCCTTGAGGATTGCATAGTTTTACAGGGTGTGAGATCAGTGTGAGAGATCAGTGTTACACTTGGTAACAGGAGGATCACCCAGAGAAACTGTGCAAGGAAATAGGAGGCTTGGAGGGCAGAGGAGAAGGTTTGTGAGAAGCCTTGTTTGCCTATGAGCATCTAGGAGGATTTTACCAAGAGCTGGCTAGCTGTGAGAGTTAAAGCTTTGTATAATTATGATGTATTTCCACCTTGTATGATAATACAGATAGTGGGGTTTTTTAACTGAGGCTTTCCCTTGAGTATTTTATGTGTTTCATGTGTATTGATTCTTCTTCTTATGGTTATACGTGTTCAGCTCTGATTCAACTCGATCTTGCTCAATCATTAAGCTTTCACAAATTGATAGTAGAAGTAGGTTATAGTATTTTGCTTTGGTTATATTGCATTATCGGATTAATCTACAGTCAAATTTTCTACATAGATCTCAGAGATAGATTTGTAGAGAATTTGCAAGTAATTTCTACATGGTATCGGGGCCAGGGTTATCGAAGCTGTGAAAAGTATATGGATAAGAGGATTCAAAAGTTGAAGTTCGGGGTTGCAGGTGCAAACCGAATTCATATCATACTTAAAAAAAATAAAAATAAAAAAATATTGAGATGGGACATTATGCGACTAATTGCCCATCAAAGAAGTCCAAGAAGGGATCCTCGGAAGGATTTGAAGGTGAGGCATTGGCCTCTCAGTTCGAAATGGAATTTACCGTCATCGCATGCATGGTGTCATCGATGATGGGTTGTGTTTGGTATCTTGCCTGTGGAGCCTCATTCCACATGACCAACCATAAAAGTTTATTCAGTACCTTGAAGGAGAAAGACCTCAAGATGCGCATAGAGATGGGTGACGACAGAAAGTACAATGTTTTAGGAGTGGGCACAGTTGCTTTTGAGAGGGATCATGGAGCTCCTCTCACTTTGACAAATGTGAAGTATGTGCTTGGACTGAAGAAGAATTTGGTATCGATCGCGATGTTGGAGGACAAAGGCTACGATGTTGTTTTTAGTAAGGGAAAGGTTTTCCTTAGACACATCACCACGAGACAGGTGAAACAGATCGGTTCATGAGTCAAGAACTTGTATGCTCTTGAGGTTCAAGATGCATGTAAAGTCTTCCGGAGCAAGGCAAATGTTAGAGACTTGGTGGTTAAGAGGGAGAGCAAATTACCTCTCAACATGCAGTAGTCTCAAACAATTATGGAGGAGCCACAATTAGAGTCAACAGAGGGATCACATGCTACCATACCTCCAGGTGTGAGGTGGGGTGATGTGAAGTGATAGTCCCAAGAAGGCTGAAATTGGGCAGGGCCCATTGAGACGTTTTATCTCATGGATCATACCTTGCTACGGGAGCCCAAAGTACATAGTAGTGGGAGGAATCAATGGGATTGATGCAGTCAGAGATCAAAGTGATAGAGGCTAGAGCAGCCAGATACTGAAGAGCACAGAGAAGGATTGACAACAGTGCAGAAAGGCCAAGTCAGCAGAAGTGCAGAGTTTTCAGTTAACAGAGGGAATAGTAGTCAGAGACTTTGATGGCAGATGCATCATACTGATTCAGGTTGGATGTTTTTTTTCCTTTTGGAGTTGCTGGAGCAACAACACTAGAGAGAAGTGTTGCATGCATAACATTTCAAAGGTTCACGATCGGGTTCGAGTTGAATTCCTTTCTTGTTGAGAGGGAGTGTTGAAAATAGCAACAAGAAATGATAAAAATAGAATCCAGATATTCCAATTTTAATTTGTCCTTGAATTAAAATTGTGAATTAAATTCGAATTTAGTCTCACCAATTGCTCGGAAATAATTAATTAATTTATTATGGATTAATTACTTGGAGAAATTCAAGTTATAAGTCTTTCTGAAGTCATGCAACAGTTATCCCTTAAATTAAAGAGATTATCCCTTAATTAAGGAGATACGATTGAGTTATATTTGAGTTGTAATTAGTTAGCTCAGTTTACTGAGTTAAGTCCAGTTAAATTAGTTCCAAATTGTTTGAGGAACTAATTGTGAGTTATCAGTCAGTTGATGCATGCATGCACTCAACTAGTGTGCTCCAGATAACTGAAAATTCTCTCATCATTAACTCATGCATGTCTATTCTGAGAAAGATCCAGTTGAGATTAAAGACAAGGACAATGTACTATCAGTTGCATGTGTTTTCCTATAAAGGAAACTCACGCATGTAGTCAAGGTAAGGTTCCTTGAGGATTGCACAGTTTTTATGAGATCAGTGTGAGAGATCAGTGTTACACTTGGTAACAGGAGGATCACCCAGAGAAACTGTGCAAGGAAATAGGAGGCTTGGAGGGCAGAGGAGAAGGTTTGTGAGAAGCCTTGTTTGCATGTGAGCATCCAGGAGGATTGTACTAAGAGTTGGCTAGATGTGAGAGCTAAAGATTTGTATAATTCTGATGTATTTCCACCTTGTATGATAATACAGATAGTGGGGTTTTTAGCTGAGGCTTTCCCCTGAGTATTTTCTATGTTTCATGTGTATTGATTCTTCTTCTTATGGTTATATGTGTTCAGATTTGATTCAACTCGAGCTTGCTCAATATTTAAGCTTCCGCAATTGATAGTAGAAGTAGGTTATAGTATTCTGCTTTAGTTATATTGCATTATCGTGTTAATCTACAGTCATATTTTCTACATAGATCTCAGAGGTAGATTTGTAGAGAATTTGCAGGAAATTTCTACAAATGGTATTAAAAACTCAGGGGAGGGGAGTGAGTTTATCACTCTTACACACACAATATAGGGAATGAAGGAGCATCTCATGTAATGATCTGAATTTAAACAGGAACGCAATAAATCATAGATATAACCATAAATACATAGATGTACTGGAAATAACACTTTATTTTATTAATATCAAACACTGAAATATGCTTACAAACAGAAAAGGAAATAAATTAGCTCGAGTGATGGTAGCTTATCTTTGAGAAGAGATGTGGCGGCTACATGCCTCTAAACTGTGTTACAATGAAGCTCAAGGGCCTATTTATTATTGAACAATAAGGGAAACCCTAAACAACCAAACCCTAACCCCATGAGATGGAACACCAAGAGTTTGTGGGCCACGTTGGGGTTAGTTGGGTACCCAACTTCCTGGGGTCGTAACTCAGTCATATTATCTCCATTTAGTGTGTACAATATCTTGTTGGAAAGATCTCTCCGAGTACTACAGGATTTGTGGTAGGCTCTTTCCTACAACCATGGGCCTGATGTGGACCTCAAAAGAATGCCTTTTAGGGGGTCAAAACTTCTCTGAAAGTTCATGACTCGAGAATCTTCTAAAAGTAGTAAATGCTACAATAAACAAGGAAAAAGATGAAACCAACTGGAGGTCTAGGCAGAATAAGCGGGTGGCCACCAATATCCACCTCGTTTATTCCTCTCTCCTTAGGAAGCAATGGTCCACATTGTGTGCAAATCCTCCATGAGGTGAGGAAATTTCTGTTGAACATGGTCCTTGGTGAACCACTTGCCCTGGTGAAGGAGTTGGCCTGCTTTGACAACTAGATATAGCTGGATCCTCTGTTGGTGAGTGTTCTTGATCTGTGTATCCATGATTTGATTAGTTGGGGCTTGTTCCATGTAGTCTGGGTTTAGCTTTGTTGGTGTGAGTTGTTCTACATTGTCGGATGTGTCCAATAATGGTGGAAAGTAAGGCCGAAGGCGGTCTACATTGAACACTGAGTGAAAACCAAGGAATGGTGGAATTCTAAGCTCAAAGGCATTGTCCCCTAGAACCTTGGTGGTGGTGTATGGCCCATATAAGAGTGGGTGAAGCTTGCGGTGGGGTCCAGTGAGGCTTTCCTTCTGCAAATGTAGCCAAACTTTTTCTCTCACCTGGAACTTGTGCAAAACCCAATGATGATCATGGTGTTGCTTGTACTTAGCATTGGCTCTGTCCAATATATCATGGACTTATTGGAAGATGCGTTGAATGCGCTCAATGATGATGTTAGCCCTATTGGCTTTGAATTCGATGTGAGACAAATATGCTTGAGTAGCTACAAATGGTATAGCCACATCAATGGGACCTAATGGTTGAAATCCAAACCCTAACTAAGAGGGGTTGTGGCTTGTTGAGCAGTGGAGAGCTATTTTGTAGCTATGCTGGACATAGGGGAGGATTTCATCCCATGTTTGGGGATGCTTCGAGTTATACATGCGTAGAATGTGTACGATCATCCTATTAATGACCTATATTTGGCCATCAGTTTGGGGACAGAAATTCGTGGACTTAGTAAGTTTGGTATCGAAAATCGACCAGATACCTAACCAAAATCCATTTAGGAATATACTATCCTAATCTAAGACAATGGACTGGGGGATACCAAAGTGTACCCACACTCACTCAAAGAAGAAATTAGTAGTGGCCTCTACTGTGATACTCTTCTTGTAGGTTGCCATACTGACCATCTTAGAGAATCTATTGATGACCATGAAAAAACAGTCTTTGTCGTGTTTAGAAGAACGAAGGCCCGACATGTAATCCATGGAGATGGATTCCTAGGGTCAACTAGGAGTAGGAAGAGGAGTTTATAGGCCTTGCTTCTTGATGGTTGGGTTAGAAATGGTGCAGGAAGTGTAGAATTTAATGTACCTCCCAACATATGGACGAAGGTTCGGCCAATAAAAATACTTCTGCAGTACTGCCACTATTTTCTCTACTCCAAAATGTCTAGCGACCCGACTGTAGTGCGCCTCCTAAATCATCTTGGCACACTCACTTGAAGGAACATAGAAGTGGCATAGCAGTACATGCTAGAGGTGAAATTTTGGAAATTTCTTACCTTCCAGGAGTGTATGGTATGTGCTGCCGAATTCTTGACCGCTGTTGTAAAGACACGACCACCCTGAAATCTTGTACCCACAAGAGTTAAGCATAATGATCAATGCCATGACTGGTGGTTGGCTGAGGTAGTTTGAAACATTATTGGTGCTTCCCTTCTTGTACTTAATGTTCAAATGGAATTGTTTTAGGTACGTGAACCATTTCTGATGGCGATCATTCTGCAACTTCCCTTGTGTCTATATGAAGTGTAAGGGTTAATGGTCTATGTGGATGATCGTTTCCTTCCTTAGAATGTAATGCTTCCATTGACAGAAGGCCTACACAATGTAATACATTTCTTTGTCATAGGTGGGATACTTTCAGAATGTGTCTGAGAGTCTCTCACTGTGATAAACCATTGGATGCCCTTGCTGAGTAAGAACTGCACCAATAGCATAGTCAGAGGCATCTGTCTCAATCTCAAATGGTTGTTCTAGGTCTGGTCATTTGAGTACTGGTGTAGAGCAGAGGCATTGCTTCAACTCAACAAACACCTTTTATTGGGTTTTAGGCTAAAATAACTTTTCTTTCACTCCACCCTTAGTGACTTGACTTAAAGGCCAAGTCATACGAGAGTACCCCAACACAAAACTGCGGTAGAAATTGGCAATGCCCAAAAAGCTGCAGAGCTCTGTTAAGGTGGTTGGGGATGGAAAATCCCGAATGACTTGTATCTTGGCTGGGTCCACATGAAAACCCTTCTCATCAATTATGTACCCCAGATATAGAACCTGAGTCATGCCAAAAGTGCATTTCTCCATAATCGCACACAACTTGTGTTGTCGCAGGGTTTAAAGGACCTGTCAAATATGGTGGAGGTGCTCTTCCCAAATCTAGTTGAAGATCAAGATGTCATATAAATATACCACCACAAATGAATTGGTGAAGGGTTGTAATATGTCTTCCATCAACCTCATGAAGGTTGCATGGGATTTCATCAACCTGAAAGGCATGACCAACCATTTGAAAAGGCCATCCTTAGATTTGAAGGCGGTCTTCCAAACATCAAAGGGTTTGATATGCACCTGGTGATAACTAGACTTCAAGTAAATCTTACTAAAATATTTGGCCCCATTGAGCTGTTCTAGAAGGTCATCAATCCATGGGATTGGCTACCTATTCCGGAAAGTGATATTATTCAGCACTCGATAGTTAATATAGATTCTCCAGGTCCCATCCTTCTTCTGTACCAATATAATTGGGCTCCTACAGTGTGATGAGCTTGACCTGACTACTTGGCCCAACACTCACTTGTGTTGTGAGTGGAGCTCTTATGGAAATCACACGGTTTTCCCGTGTCCTCTGTCTTTGAGGTGTTTTTCTTTTCTTACAGCTTCAACGGGTTGTCCTAGGTCCCCCCCCGCCTTGGCTTTTTCTTTTTCTCTGTGTTTTTGAGGGCACCTTTCCCTTTCTTCGGATTCACATATCCAAAGTATCACTTCTTTTGTTTAAACTTCTGCTTAATATTGATAGCGTATCAGTACGTCGTACTGAGCGAGGAGATGTCCAAGAAATCCATATCGTCTTGGATGTATCTATGTAAACAACCGTTGTACTTAAGTACCAAATGATGCTCAGAATATTTGATACCCAACTTAATGCAAAGGGTATGAAAAACATTAGTAAACTCCAACATGTCTTGGTCCCTTCCTTGCCGCAATGTGGTGCACTTTATGTATTTATCCTTATAATTCCTGATAGGGTAGCGCTGCTCCTTGATAGTGTCCCGGAATGAATCCCAAGTGGGTGTGACTGAAAATAGTTAGGGTGTGATTCATCCTTATTCTCACATTAGGTTTACCACCAATCCTTGATGTGGGGTGCAACCTTTAGAAGTGAAAAACTAATCTTTTCCCGACTGGAAAAATCATGAATAGAAAAATATCCTTCTAGCAGATTTGACCATTTATGTAACAACCCTCATGAAAATTCCATGTAATAAAAGTTAAAAATAATAACCACAAATGAATGGGACACTTATCCCAAGCTGAATTTTGGGCAAGGCATCCTAGGGGGTGTTCATTTGGTTGTTTATGGCTAAGGAAATTGGAAAAGGCAATGAATAAGGCTTTGGAAAGGCTAAATGACATTTTTGGCCCAATTATTTATGAAAATAATGGAAATTAGGAGAAAAAGGAGGTGAAAGGTCATAGGTTTCATTTGAGGAGGAAAATGAAAGAAAGTAATGGAAAATGAAGAAAATAGAGGCCTCATTCATAAAAAGTCTTCTGAGGATTAGTTTCTAACCTTTTGTCAGTTTAGTGTTGGAGCTCTCTCTCATACGTTTGGATACTTAGAGTTTTCTTGGAGCACTCTTGGAGGGTGTGGCATACTTGTATTCTTGGACAAAGAAGGAAAAGGAAGAGAAGGAAAGCACAATAAAGCACCGACATCAAAAGCTACATCATATTTTCTTGCAGGTACCGAGTTGCATGTATGATTTCTTCACTAGTTTTGGCATACATGACATATGCATGTGGATTTTTGGTTGTGATATGTCACTGGCATGGATGATTGCTAAGATCAATAGTGGATTGCTTAGCCTTTCCATTTCCTGGATAGCCATGGTGATTGTATGGTGTAATTTCATTGTTTTTTTTTGGTTGGTTCTCCTGTTACCTTAGCTTGGGTTGAGTTATTAGTCTTGGAAGCCCTCGTTGAACAAATGCTCTGGAAGCCATGTAACAACTTGGGTCGAGTTACTAGTCCTGGAAGCCTTTGTTGGGCAAACGCTCTAGAAGCCCTTGGTGGGTTGAGTTACTAGTCTTGGAAGCCTTGGTTGGATAAATGCTATGGAAGCCTTGTATAAGTGGTGGGTTGAGTTACTAGTACAAGAATCCTTGGTTGGACAAACACTCTGGAAGCCCTGGAAGGCTTGGATGTAGACCAATCTGATGATGGTTTTGGTGATGTATGACCGTGAGCTGGAACCAATGTTTGATGGGTTGAGGTGGATGGCCTCTGGAAGCTCGATATGAGCTTTGATTGATGTGTTCTATGAGATCCCACACTCATGCTTGGCATATGGCATGGGGGTGAATGGCTGAAGAGAGATTTCGCTCAGCCAATCTACAGTCTAGTGGAATGTGGTAGTCCCATCTCTGGCTGGTTCATTTCATTCATTAATGAGAAATCCATTCCTTTGATTTTCATGTGTAAAGGTACTGATGTATTTATGGATTTGATCGCTGATATGTTTATTATATTTTTGTTCCTATTATGTTGGTTATATGCACATTTTATGGCCACATCTATGTATGGCTCTCAACATGTTTTTACTTGTATATGAATGGGTAAGGTGTCTATGACCTAATAGATGATAATGCATCATATAATGCGAGGGAAAATTGGTTCATAGCGATTCTCATATAAGTATGATATCCCTACATTTAATTATGCTGCTTACACCTGTAGGTTACATGTCGATGACCTGTTTGATGAAATGCCTATCATGGCTAGTAGGGGTCCAGTCAAGGTATTGAACAAGTGTCTGGTTTAGTACTATCATTTCAATGTTACTTTACTAATTTGCAGAGATGTATCAGTTTTGGGTAGTGACCTGGGCTCCGGGCCTAAAACAGTGGCTCAAATCTCAGGGTCATTGGCACAACACTAATAATTTTGGTCCATAGTTACTGGCAGGCAGGCCTGTGAGAGAAACTTTAGGTTGTTGGTCACTCCCTTGCCGATAGCATGAGAGAGAATATGGCCCAAGAGACCTAAAACAATAGTGGGACTAAGGGACAGGATGTCTGAGTGGCTAACTTGTCTTCTGAGGTTTTTGTTGATGATGTTGGATGTCTGTTTGGTGTGTTTCCATTGGTTCCACTTCCTTAATGTGACTTAAGAACTCGAATCATATCATAGTGGCCTCTCGTCACATGTTTACCCCAGCTGGCTGGTTCCTTGGGTAGATGTGGGAGGAGGGTTTTACATAGTGATATCAGAGCATGGTTCACTCCTTGAACTGGATGGGCTATGTGTTAGTCATGCATGCATGTCAGTTTCATGTGCGTCTCTTACACTTATATACTTGTTACATTTGCTTGAGGATTGATTAAGGTTGTAGTATGGTTATGTATTGCTTATGCATATTTGTGTTTGCATGTGGTCAAGTGTACCGTGATTTAGTGGATGTTTTCATGCATGAGGTTGTAGTGTGTGTTGTGTTAAGGTCATGCATTGATGACTAGACCCTAGCTAGAATGACAGTTGCATGGTTATATGCTTATTTACTATTTCCATATCTTGTCATGATTATTTTATACATGTATCATGTTGATTGTTGATCTTGCAGACAAGTATCTTCCCTGAGCTATACTAAGGTACATTGGTTTATTGTGATTTGGTTTAGCTGACATGATATACCTTACATGAAGAAATATCAAATGACTAGCAAGATGTTTGACTACAGAGACTCTCCCTACGAATCCAAAGAGAAGTATGGTGTTGGGAACTCTTCTGATTAGGTAGTTACACTGAGAAGTTTAAAGGAAGAAATAAGGAGTTGCAAGGCAGATAATGATAGAATCATACAGTCACAAGGAAAGTTAGCAGAGGCGAATGCAATAATAATCCAGAGCTTGTCAAATTTGCAGCAACAAGGACCACTTCGAATAAGTCATGAGTAGGAGGAAAAGACTAATGGGGCATATGGTAGTAGATTGCATGGAGGTCACCGATCGAATAGAGATGACACAATCTGAGATGGCAGATTTTTGGACACTCTGGAGAGGAGAAGAGATAGACACATGTATGATTCTATTTCAGATTCAGATATGTACTATGATCGTCGCTGTTATCATCCTTACTGGAGGAATGATAGGGATACTTGTTAGATGAGTTTAAGAAAGAAAAGACACCTACTTTAATGGATAGATTAAGAGATCACAAGATGTAGAGGCACGGTTGCTTGGTATCAAAAAGTTTTTCAGGTTGCATGATGACTCAGAGAACATGAAAGCTAGAGTGGCTACTTTCAGTATTAAAGGTAAAACAGAAATTTGGTGTGAAGATGTGAAGAATGTTAGAGGTATAGATGAGGAAGATATGAATTGGAGTGATTTTGAGCGACTATTCAAGAAGTATCTGTCGGAGAGATACTTCGATGACAGGGAAAAATATTTCTATGAACTAAAGATGAGATCGATGATAGATGATGAGTACACCAGTAAGTTCTTGGAACTATTGAGGTATGTGCCTTACCTCAAGGAGGAGAAGGCTAAGATTCAAAAATTCATTAGTTGGCTACCATTTCATTCAATGATAGGATTCAATTCAATGAGCCTAGATCATTGGAGGAGGCCATTCGAAAGTTAAAGCATTGCTATGAACAATCAAAGCACAGAACTGAGACTAAGCCAGACTAAAGAGGTAATGTAAAGAACAAAGGAAAATGGGATAAAAAGCGAGCAAGGCCAGAGGGTACCGATAACAAGGAGAATGTTGCACCACCTATGAGGTTTAATGCATCAGATAGAGGATAGGGACATCAAGCTGAAGAGAAGAATATGGATGGAGGCTGGAAGCCTATATAGTGTTAGACTTGTGGCAAAGATCATCGCAGGAGAGATTGTCCATAGAATCAGGGTGGTGGACCTCAAATATACAGTGCATAGGAGGCACAGATTATTACAGATGTAGGCCTGAGTATTCCTCGTATCTATGCAGCTATGGACAACAAATAGGCAGAGCATCAGGCATCTATCATTGAGATGGACGGTAAGCTTAATGATCAAGTTATTTTTATTTTGATTGACCCCAGATATAATTATAGCTATGTTAGTCACGACTTGGTGGTAAGTGTGGTTTGAGTAAGGAATTGCATGCAACGTCTTGGTTAGTACAGTTTGCTATTGTTACGAAGAAGTGAGTTCATCATTAGGTGAGAGGTTGCACATTTTATTTGAATGGTATGCCTACCACAACACAATTGAATGTTTTACCGTTGGGTTCATACAATATGTTGTTGAGAATGGATTGGTTGTATATTCATAGATCCAAGGTTGACTAATATGACAAAGCTATTGAGTGTGTTGATGACAGTGGGGAACCAAGAGTCTTGCAAGGTAAGAAGAAAACCACATTAGTTAGGATGGTGATAGTTATACAAGCAAAGCGTAGCCACAGGAAAGGGTGCAAGATATTTGCAGTACATATTTCTAGTGATAATGGTAAGGAGGTTGAGGATGCATATGTGTTGAGAAAGTACCCTCTTTTACGGCAGTTGAGGGATGTATTTCTTGATGACATTACAAAGTTTCCACCTCACAGAGAGGTATACTTTTCTATTGAGTTAGTTCTAGGGGAAGCTCCAACATTGAAATCACCTTACAAGATGAGAACACCTAAGTTGGTTGAGTTAAATTTGCAGCTGAAGGAAATGTTGGACAAATGATACGTTAGGCCAAGTGTATCACCATGGGGCAAACCAGTCTTGTTTGTGAAGAAGAAAGATCGTACTCTCAGATTATGCATTGATTACAAGGAGTTGAATAAAGTGACTATCAAGAACAAATATCCCTTGCTGAGGATTGATGACTTGTTCGATCAAGTTAAGGGAGCAACAATGTTCTCGAATATTGACATGAGATCTGGATACCATCGAGTGTGCATCAAAGAGGAGGACATATACAAGACTACATTCAGGATCAAGTATGGGCATTATGAGTTTGTTGTTGTTCCATTTGGATTAACAAATGATCCAACTACATTCATGTATTTGATGAATAGTGTGTTGCTTCCATATTTGGATAATATTGTTATTGTGTTCATTGATGATATACTGGTATATTCTAGAAATGAAGAAGATACTACCGAGCACTTAGCAACAGTGTTGAGCTTGTTGAGAGAGCATCAGTTGTATGCTAAGATTAGCAAATGTAGTTTCTTTTAGACTAAGGTACACTACTTGGGACATGTTGTCTCCAAGGAAGGCATTGCAGTAGATCCAGAGAAGATAAGGGCCATCATGGAGTGGGTATCTCCTAAGAGTGTAGATGAGGTGAGATATTTCATGGGTCTGGAAGGATACTATAGGAGGTTCATCAAGAAATTCCTACAGATTTCTTATCCCATTACATCATTGTAGAGGAAAGGTAAGAAGTTTGAATGGACTGAAGAGTGTGAGTCTAGCTTTGAGCAGCCAAAGCAGTTTCTGACACATGCACCAGTGCTACAGATTGTAGATCTAGACAAAGAGTTTGTGGTATGCAAAAATGATTGCAAGAGAGGGCTTGGTGGAGTCCTTATGCAGGATGGACATGTAGTATGCTATGAGTCATGAAAACTAAACGAGCATGAGAAGAACTACCTGTCACATGATCTTGAGTTAGCAACAACTATACATGCATTGAAGATGTGGAGGCACTATCTTCTTGGTAGGCAGTTTGTGCTTATGAGTGATCGCATTGGGTTGAGGTATTTTTTTGACCAACCAAATCTGAATGCCAGGCAAGCTAGATGGTTTTCCATGATCAACGAGTTTGAATTCAAGATCAGGTACATCAAAGGTAAATAAAAGAGGGTGGCAGATGCTCTCAGTAGAAAGATACAGGTACATCACTTGGCAACTATGAGCTCCTATGGGACAGAATTACAGGTCAAGATGTTGCAGGCAGGACAATAGGATGTCAGGTATATGGAGATTGTGCACATGTTGCAGCAAGGTGATAGTACATGTACATGTATAGGTCATGGTACATGTACAAGTACAGGTGTAGGGATAGGTACATGTAGTGGTACAGGTACGGGTGGAAGTAAAGGTACAGACATAGGTAAAGGTATAGGTACAGGTGCAAGTGCACAGGGCATGGACTATTGTCTTACAACAAATGGATTGGTCAAGTTCCAAGATAGGATATATGTACTGGATAACATTGATCTCAAGAATATTATCTTGAGGGAGTGTCATGCGAAACCATATTCAGTTCACCCAACTTATCATAAGAAACTCACGATAATGAAAAGGTATTATGATTTGCCGAATCTAAAGAGGGATGTAGCAGAGTTTGTGTCTAGATGTTTCGATTGTCAGCAAGTGAAGGCAAAATGAAAACATCCAAGTGGACTTCTACAACCGATCGTAATTCAGGAGTGGAAATGGGAGGTCATTTCCATGGACTTCATCACAGGGCTGCCTAAGATAGTGAAGCAACATGATTCCATCATGGTCATTGTAGACAGGTTAACAAAGGTTGCACACTTCATTCCAGTGAAGTCTAAATTATTGGCTAATGATGTGGCACAAGTATCCATCCGAGATGTGGTTAGCATCCATGGTGTTCCAAATAAGATTGTGTCAGATAGGGATGCAAAGTTCACTTCCAGGTTTTGGAAGGAGTTATTTGCAAGTTTGGGCACAGAGTTGGCCTTCAACACAACTTATCATCCGTAGATAGATGGACAGATAGAGAGGTTCAACAGGATATTAGAGGACATGTCGAGGATGTATGTGACGCATCAACAACGAAAGTGGTAAAAGTATCTCCCTTTGGTCGAGTTTGCATACAACAAATTTTATTCTGAGTCATTGAGGATGAGTCCTTTTGAGACATTATATGGGTGGAGTTGTAACACTCCCATTAGTTGTAGTGATCCGTATAGCAAGGTATTGATTGGACCATATATGTTGGCAGACATGGAATAGGAGAGGCAGGTGATTAAGAAAAATCTTAAGACACCATAGGATAGGCATAAGAGTTATGCAGATAGGAACAACTTGTTCAAGGAGTTCCAGGTTGGGGAACATGAGTACTTGCGTATCAAATCGAGGAAGATCTCCTTATGGATTGGATCATGTGCCAAGATCACACCATGGTTTTGTGGACCCTTCAGTATCAATGGGAGGATTGGGCCAGTAGCATATCGACTTGCATTACCTCTGACATTGAAAGTCCATCATGTTTTCCAAGTCTCATTGCTTAAGAAGTATGATAAAGATGATTACCATGTAATTGACTGGTCTATATTGCAAGTGGAACCAGATGGATAATTACAGCTGGACCCTTAGTGTATATTGCAGAGAAAGGTGCTCATGTAACGAAACCGAGCAATTGAGCAAGTTAAAGTGTAGTGGAAGCACTTTGGACCTGATGAAGCTATATTGGAGATGGAAGATTAGATGCGGGCCATGTATCCTTCCTTGTTTTCCCGTTGAGGCAAAGAAACTTGATATGGTGGTTTGGTATTTGTTTATGGTGGTTTAGTATTTGCTTATGGTGGTTTGGTATATGCTTTATAATTGTTGACATATGATTTATGATGGTTGATATATGCTATATGATGTTTTGATATATGCTTAGATATGGTGTATAGTATATGTTTTGATATATGTTTTGGTATATGATTTGGCATATGTTTTGGGTATATCTATATATTTTGATGACGTTTCTATATGTACACCCATGTATGGATGTAAATACTATAACGAGTTGTGCTATAAATCTCCACTATGCGGTATGGGTTTCATGTTATTATGATTATGTTGTCATGTTATTATGCTATCATGTGGTTATGTTATCATGATGTTATGATTTCATATGATTTGGCACTCAGCAGGATGATCATTGTAAATACTGTAATGAGTTGTGTTATGAGGTATGTTGTCATGGTGTCATGGTGTTATGTCTTGAGCAGATCTTTCATTGTAAATATTGCATCAAGCTGTGTTATAAATATCCATGAGCAGTATGTCTTCTTTGAGCAGGTTGCTGAGGTACATGTGTGATTGAACACCGAGGATGACACCCCCCAAGGGGGAGGGTTCTTAACAACCCCGGTGAAAATTCCATGTAGTAAAAGTTAAAAACAATAACCATAGATGAATGTGACACTTATTCCAAGATGAATGTTTGGAAATACATCTCAGGGGGTGTTCATTTGGTTGTTTATGGATAAGGAAATTGGAAAAGGAAATGGATACGGATTTGGAAAGGAAAAATGGAATTTTTGGCATAATTATTTATGAAAATAATGGAAATTAGGAGAAAAAGGAGGCGAAAGGTCACGGGCTACATGTGAGGAGGAAAATGAAGGAAAATAATGGAAAATGAAGAAAATAGAGGCCTCATTCATAAAAAGGCTTATGAGGATCAGTTGGTAACATTTTGTTAGTTCAGTGTTGGAGCTCTCTCTCATCACTCTCTCTCTCTCATTACTCTCTCTCTCTCATACAATTGGATACTTAGAGTTTTCTTGGAGCACTCTTGAAAGTTGTGGCATACTTGGATTCTTGGAGAAAGAAGGAAAATGAAGAGCATGAACGTGCAAGAAGGCATCAAAATTAACAACTACATCAGATTTTCTTGCGGTACCGAGTTGAATGTATGATTTCTTCACTAGTTTTGGCATGCATGAAATATGCATGTGGATTTTTGGTTGTTATCTGTCATTGGCGTGGAGGATTGCCTGGATCGACAACAGATTGCCTAGAATTTCTGTTTCCTGGATAGCCATGGCGATTGTGGGTTTACTTTCATTGTTTGTTTTGGTTGGCTCTCATGTTTCGTTAGCTTGGGTTGAGTTATTGGTCTTGGAAGCCCTGGTTGAACAAACACTCTGGAAGCCCTGTAACAACTTGGGTTGAGTTACTAGTCCTGGAAACCCTTGGTGGGTTGAGTTACTAGTACAGGAAGCCTTGGTTAGACAATCACTCTGGAAGCCTCAAAGGCTTGGATGGAGACCAATCTGATGATGGTTTTGGTGATGTACGACCGTGAGGTGGAATCAATGTTTGAAGGGTTGAGGTGGATGGCCTTTGGAAGCCTTGTATGAGCTTTGATTGATGTTTTCTATGAGCTCCCACATTCATGCTTGGAATATGGCATGGGAGTGAATGGTTGAAGAGAGATTTGGCTCAGCCATTCTACGGTCTAGTGGAACGTTGTAGTCCCATCTCCGGTTAGTTCATTGCATTCATTAATGATAAATCAATTCCCTTGATTTTCATGTGTAAAGGTACTGATGTATTTATGGACTTGATAGCTGATATGTTTATTGTATTTCTGTTGCTATTATGTTGGTTATATGCACATTTTATGACAACATCTATGTATGGCTCTCAACATGTTTTTACTTGTATGTGAATGGATAATGTTTCTATGACCTAATTGATGATGATACAACATATGACATGAGGGAAAAATGGTTCATAGCTATTCTTAGATAAGTATGAGATACCTACACTTAATTTTGTTGCTTACACTTGTAGGTTACATGTTGATGATCTATTTGATGGAATGCCTATCATGGATAGTAGGGGTCTAGTCAAGGTATTGAAGAAGTATCTTCTTTAGTATTGTCATTTCCATGTTACTTTACTGATTTGAAGAGATGGATTAGTTGTGGGTAGTGACCTCGGCTTTGGGCTCGAAAAAGTGGCTCAAATCTCGGATTCACTGGCACAACACTGAAAATTTTGATCCACAGTCGCTAGTAGGTAGGCCTATGAAAGCGAGTTTAGGTTATTGGTCGCTCCCTTGTCCATAACATGATAGCAACTATGGCCCAAGAGACCTAAAACAATAGTGGGATCCAGGGACAAGCTATATAAGTGGCTGACATGTCTTCTGAGGTTTCTATTGAGGATGTTGCATGTTTGTTTGGTGTGCTTATGTCGGCTCCACTTCCTTAATGTGACTTAGGAGGTCGAATCATATCACAGTGGCCTCTCGTCATATGTGGTGGGTTGCAGTATTGCAACAATAACGCTGCAACTCCTAGGACTCCCTTCTTTACTTTTATCAACCTGGTAGTTCGTAACAAACTTGGAAGCGACGGTGCTGTATGCACAAGTAGTAGCTCTTGCCGCAGTTGTCACTTGGTCAGCTGGCACAAGTTCGCTAGGGGCTCAAGCCAACTTCTATGAGCTCTTAGAAGAATATTTTTAGCTGATGGATGAAAGCTAACTCAAAGGAAGCTAATCTACTTGCGGAAAGAAACTGAAAGCCAAAAAGAAACGCAAACCCTAGCAAACCCTAATTCTACCAGCTAGGCCTACTGATGCAAAGGAGAGAATGAAAAATACTGGAAGGGATGCCATTACTTCTATGAAGGTAAAATACATGTGCCTAGACTACCTCTATCTGAAGAAAACATGTTTTTGTATTTTTGAATAAGTTGTTAGAATTATCATGCATGTGCTTTTTTAACTGGCTTTTTACTGTGCAGGGGTGGATCAAGAAGGAGAAATGCTTGGAACAGGTTGGGAAGGTTTAGAGAGGGTCTAAGGAGTCCCTAACACCCTTCCAGAGAGTTTCACAAAGTCTGGCTATCAAGAAACCTCATTTGTGAGCTTCTACAGGAAGTCTGCAGGGGTTCTACAGGATGTTCAAGAATTTCTACAGGATGTTCAGAAATTTCTACAGGATGTTTAAGAATTGGATTTTGGAGGATGGGTGAGTGAGGGAAGATGCATGAATGGATATGGAGGTAGGATAGGGGTTTGAAGTGGCCCAGGGACTGGTGAGAGGGTGTAGAAGGTTGACTTGGCTTGAAGAAGGCTAAGACAATGATTGAGCAAGAAGGTAGCGTTACATGGGCAAAAGGATAGGTGTGAGACGAGGAACCTAGCTAGGAGATGGAACAGCTGGCTCTGATGAAGCTTAGGTGGATGAGAGAGTGGTAGAGATGCCCTGCACGATGTACATTTAACCGAATCAACAAAGTCTTACAAATAATCAAAGTCCCAGCTAATCTAATCTAACTGTCAAGAAAACGAGTGAAAAACAACTTTATTTGGAAAGAAAACCATGTACATCAATCATGCAGAGAAACATTTCAGAGATCTGAACCCATAACTAACTTCTGCAAATGAAAATAGTACACTAAGGATTGCATGGTCAAGCAAACTAGTGTTTTTGTTGGGACAACACTGTTTCTTCAATTCCAGCCCCTGATCCAATAAGGATGAGGTGAAACCGAGAGTGTTGTTGACCCTTTTCTTGGAGCTTTTTTCCTGTTATTATCCTACCAATCTATTTTAAACATCTGAAGCCATTATATTCATAAAAACTGACCTATTTAACCAACACAACTAAATCTGCCCAACAGAAATACGTTTCAAATGCATAAAAGGAAAACAACGATGCATAAAGGAAAGGTAACAGTACAAAAAGGAAGCCCTAGGCTCTCTGGTTGGGTCCAATCCTGAGAGCTATGGCTCCTATAGAGAACTCAGAGTTGATATAAAATCACACTGCTTCTCATTATCCAAAAATAGTCATAAGTCAAGTGTTATGCCAAAATGGCTACAAGAGAACAAAGTAAATCTAACAGCACTGTAGTGCAAAATATGCAATGGTTTCAAAAGTACCTTACGAAGGCTGAGGCCTTAACATTTATACACCACGAGGGCCCTAGTTGGCCTCCTAAATCTATGGGACTTGGCTGTCCAAACTGTGAGTAGACAACCCCTTCCAAAATCTGCTTGGCTGCCTTCTAGATCCGGTTTTGGTGGCCTTTGGAGCTCGGAGTTGGGGGTGAAGATCCCAAGGAAGGGCTATTTAATGCCATAGACAACCCCCCTACGAATCCTCACCTCAAGCTTGGCTGTCTTCTAGCCCATGATTGCTCGGTTTTGCTCCAACATGTGTCAAAAAACCTGAAATGAGCACATGTTAGCCACCTAGGAAGAGTGATTACCCTGATTCGTACAAATGACATAAACATACTAAAAAATAATGCATAAGCTATGAAAAATTAAGGATTGAACAAGGACTGAACAAGGATAATTAGGCCAAATGAGCCCAACAAGTTACCAAATTTGGGGCTCATCATCACCCCCCTGCTAAAAGGGTTGCTCATCCTCTGAGCAACTAGTCCAGCTCCTCGTCTTTCATTGCTTTAATCGCCACCCTCACATCCCAGGCTTCTGAAGTAGTATCCTCCTCGCTGTCATGGAATCCGGCCTTCCTTTCCACCTCTTCCCACTGCTTATGCTCTACTTCTTCTGTGCTTCCTTCTAAAAATCCCAAAAGCAAAGGTGGACTTAGCTTGAGGCCTATCCAGCTGGCCTGGAGGTTCTGCATAGACTTCTTGTAGAGAGGCATTCGTGCCAAGGCCTCCCTCATTCTAGTTGGAGTGTGATATTCCCTGATTTTGAGGCTGTGGGACAATGTGTTCCACCTATGGGTGCAAGCATGAACACAATTGTCCCCTAATAATCGCTCCATATCTTCGAAGTGTGCTATGGCCTGAGCCTTCTGATCCATGTACTCTAAGAAAGCCTGAGAGTTGGTTGCTAGGTGCTGGTGAGCGGATATCAATGCTGTGGGGTCCCCTAGCTCTGCTCTAATCAGCAGTGGTTCATGTAGTTCTCGGTCCATGACATTTCTGACCTCTGTCGCTCTCTTTTCTTCGTGGTTTAACCATGAGGTCATTGCCATCAGCTGCATGTCCCCTACTGCTGTGTTGGGGTCCCACGAGGTTATGTTTGGAAGGGCCAAATTATGAAGGTAAAACTCTGAAAGCTTAGCCTTATCTTCCGATGAACTGCTGTTACATAAATCCATGAACTGTTGGGGGTTTTGGATTTGGGAGATACCCCTTTGTGCCAATGTGTTGATTTGGAATTGCAGCCACTGATCCCTTAGGCATAGGCCATAGGATTTGGCCGGCTACCTACATTGCAGAGCTTCCATTGCCAAACTGGCCATGCGGGCCAGTTGTGCCTCCTTTTCTTGCATCTGCTATTTTAGAGATTGTATCTCTATGCCTGCCTGCAATTCCCTTTCCTGTAGTTGCCGGTTTAGTTCCTCAAGATCAGCTTGCATTCCTTATTTTTCTTGAGGTTCTGCTGTGGTGCCCTTGGCTGTTGTGTCCTCTTCTTTCTGCTGTCCCTTTAGCTATAGCTGCTGTCTAAGCAGCTCATTCTCTTCTCTCAACTTGGCCTGTTGGGAGCTTTCCACATGCCGTACTCTTGCCAACTCCCTTAGTGTTTCCTTGAGCCTTTCCTCTAGAGGCCCTATATCTGCTACCCCCTTGGATTTAGCGATCCTCATCCAAGTGTGGGTTCGTACTCTTTCTTCCTCTAGTGTTAAAAACAGTGGCACTGTGAATTTTTGAGGAATAATTTTGCCGGCCTCCAAAATGTTATAATAAGAGCCCAGGCTGGGCTGGGGGCTTGGTTCCATGATGACATCGGTCTTCTCCTCCTCCTGTGGTGACTTGGCTGCTCTTTCCTCCATCTGCTCAGTTTCTTTCAGCCTAGCCAAAGTTTCCTGTAGAACAGCCTCGGCATCCTGTAGAGAGGCTTCCGAGTTCAATTTCTCCATCCTTTCCCTCCATGAGGATGTTTTCGGGCTCCCCCACTCATAAGTAATGGATGCCTTGGAGGGGGACCTATCCCTTGGTGTGGTAGGGGTATCCACAATTGTGATTGGCTCTTTTGATGGAGGCTGGGGTCTACCAGTCTTAATTATTACACTCCTTCTTGCATTAAAATACAGAGGAGTCTCCCTCTTTTGTTTTCCCTTTGGTTTGGGAGAGGTACCTAGGGTGGCCAGCACAGTTGCTGCCTCCCTAGCTAGAATTTCGGCCAATTCCTCCCTCTGCTGTCCTTTTTCCAGACTTCCTGTAGAAAGTCCTGTAGTGGCTGGTTTCTGGCTTCCTATAGAAGCCGTTTTTAAACTTCCTGTAGAAGCAGATGGCACTGTTTTAGCCTGCTTGGTTGAGGGTGCTTTTTCCTTTAGCTTGGCTGAGGCTGCCTTAGGGGTGCCCTCACTGGCTTGGACTTTCTCAGTCCTTTCTACCCTGCTCCGTAGTCTTTTCTCCCTGGGTGTTGGTGTAATTTTACCACCCCCTGTTTTGGCAGCTTGGCCTTTTTCTTGTGTTCCTTTCTGTTCTTTCTTTGGTGTTTTTCCCGGGGTTTCTTGTCCTTTAGTTTTCTTCTCCCCCCGAGTGTGCTCCTTCCCCTCACTGCTGGAGGAAGTGAGCTCCTTGGCCAAAATTCGGATGTCATCATCCTTAGACATATTCCAAAAAATTTCCCAGGAGAGAGGGACAGTGTAAGTGTGGAGTGCATCTTCCACGAGGAGCTTGATAAGCCCATGATGGGCTAGCTGGTCTGGTGTCCCCTCTCGCAGTTTGGTGGCACACTCAATCATGGATTACAGGAGGAAGTAAGGAATTCTCAATTTTTGTTCTGAGGGTAGGTCCATTTGGTGCCTGAGTTCTATGAGCAACCGAAATGATAGCCATACACGATGCTAAATCGCCCCTCACACGTAATATACTTCATAATTTGGAGGCTGACTTCACTCCAGAACGGTTGTAGGCTAGTTCTTCGAACTCCATTCTTGTCCTCTAAAAATTGTTCCTCTGGCAAGAAGAACTCTTTTTTAGCTTTTTGACCCAATTTTCTCTCCTCCTTATCCCAGGGTACCCCCATCGGTAGATCAGTTACTCTGCTAATGAGCTGTGGGGTGAGTTTGAGGGTCAATCCTCTGAAGTTGACAACGGCTAATGTCTTTGACTTCGGCTTCAAGGACCTTAGGAATTCTTCTGTAATTTCGTCATCGTGACCTTGAAGCTTGTCACAGAATGACATCCAATGTGCATGGGAAAACAAGTCCACCACCTCAGGGGTTTCCCGTAATTTCTTGGAGTCCGAAGGTTCTTTTCGAATGAACCCTCCCGGCATGGTAAAAAAACTATGTTTTTTTTGTTCTGAACTTGCCTGCTCGTGTACAGAAGGAGGACTTCGGGATTTCTCTACACAGAGCGCATAGCTACGTCTCCGTTATGCACACAGTCATATAAAATTCACAATTTTTCATCGGTGAGCCTTGACAGTGTCTCAATTTTTCTACAGGAGGGATTTTAATTCAAGACCCTAGAGAAAATCTCGCACATAGACCATGAAGACAATTTCAGGCAACGATAAGAACACGGCTTTTGAATTCATAGACAGACTTGCATTCACATTTTCCCTACCCCCTCAACACGTCGAATTCACAACCTTTTGAATTATTTGCATGGGAGAGTGATGTTCAGGCCTACCTCACTGAGAATTGCCACCCTCGACGTGAACAGTCCAAGCTTCTTCATATGTTGGGTTTCCGGTAGCGCAGCTTCCTGTAGAAATCATGCATAGCTTCTGGAGGACGTTACGATGGTTCTGGATGAGTCTGAGTAGCAGTAGGACATTGGAACAGATCAAGAACTCGGGCTAACAACTTGTAGAGGAGGAGGACGCGTACTCGGCTGCAAAACGGTTGTGAGTGTAAATCACTGCAGTGTATCATAAGTTATTCAACCGGCTGATTTTGAATTGCTGTGGAATTCATGGCGTGGGGTGAGCTGTCCCGGTTGATCCATTGGCCGACGTCACAGCCATCATTCCTCGGCGTGTCCCTGACCGCCGAATCCTTCCCTCTACATTCACCGCCGCCATTCCTGTCATACTGCCGCTTCTCCCCGACTGGACACCTCCCACGTGTCAATTGCCCATCTTTTAGACATAACCAAGCCCATTCGGATCCTACGAGGCCATTTGACTAGTTGTGGTGGCCAGTTGAATGGCTACCTGACTTGTTTAATCCGTCCATTCTCACAGTCATGCACATTTAGAGTATAACTTATGTAATTTGACGAAATAAGGTTAGGCACTTACCTGTGCAGCCGTGGACGTGGTTTTTTTAGGTTTCGGGACGAGGAATGCTGGATCTGCTTGCTGCTACTTCGTGCATGGGTGCTGGAGCTCCTCTTCATTGGTTGCTGCTGGCTATGAGACCTTGAGACCCGATTTCCTGGTGGTTAATGCTGCATGCACCGGCTTCATGAGCTGCTAGTGTCTCCATGGTATGTGCTCCAGTCGGATCAGCTGCTACAGGATTCCTGTAGGACATCCTATAGCTGTTTCTCCTCCTGGGGTGCATGCTGAAATAAATGAGTCGCGTTCACAGGTGCAGGGTCCTGAGGTCGCCTTGACAGGTAAAGGGTGCGGGCCTCTGCATGCTTTATTTCCCACTTAAAAATAATTTTTTTATCTGAGAAAACAGGGTTCTGGTATGACTGTGCAGGTATATTCGACCAGATGGCAGCAATGGTGTTGAAAGGAGGTGAAATAAGTGGAGGATGGAAGAAAAGAGTGGTTGCATTCCTCCTCAACGGACTTCAAGCTTCAAATCCTTCTCCATAATCGATCCTAGCCCACCCAAAGGCTCTACAGAATGTTTCCTGTAGAAATACAAAACTTCCTATAAAAAGTCCTGTAGCTTCCTGTAGAAGGCTAAACCATGACCAGATTGTGTCCAAACCTTGGAAAAAATGAGTGTTCATGGAGGGAGTGTATGTGAGGTTGCCTGGTAGCTTGGTAGGGACCCTTGTCCTTTAGTTGAGAGGCCTCCTTTTTGTATTGTGTTCCTGCAACCTGCAACAATTTCTAGAGATTAATTTTTTTTTTTTCTTCCTTCTTCTTCTTTTTTTCTTTTTCTGTCTTTTTTTTTTTTTTTAAGAGACAACAGGGGCGCCTCAATGAGGTTTTAACCCCTACCATCTACCTTGGGCGCCTCAGAAAGGTTTTCACCCAAGGATCTTTTTTATTGCATTCATTTTTCCTTTTTTTTTGTTTATATATAATGATGCTCAGGGTGTGCCCAAAACAGAGGCAGAACCCTTCTCTATGACCATCACTATTTTTTCCACAGTTTTGATGAACTCTTGCCTCAAAAGTGGTTTCCTGTAGATCTGTAGTCGATGCCCATTGACGAGCATGGGGATGGCTTCTTCATCAATGGTCCAGATAAGGACAAAACCATTGTCATTAAACTTCTCCACTGCATATGGTCCTAGCCATCTTGTCCTCAACTTCCCCTTGAAATCCTTATGTCTGGAATCATACAGCAGTGCCCAATCTCCTGGCTGGAATTGTTTGTCATTGAGGTGCCGGTCATGCCATATCTTCCTCTGAAGTTGAACTACTTCTGAGTGGAGGAGGGCCTGCATTCGGTGTTCATCTAACCCATTCAGCTGCAATAACCTTTCTTGTCGAGCATGGCTAAGATCTAGGTCCAGATGAGCTGCCATCCTCAATGTGTTGTACTCAAACTCGATTGACAACAAAGCTCTCTTCCCATAGACCAGCTCATAAGGTGTGAAACTTGTTGTGGTCTTCCAAGTGGTGTTGTAGGCCCAAGTGGCCTCAACCAGGCGATCTGCCCAATCCTTTCTGCTGCTGCTCACCACCTTAGTCAAAATCCCTTCTAATGCTCTATTGGTGACTTCCACCTACCCATTTTCTTGAGGATGATATGGGGTGGAAGTCCTATGCTTGATCTTGTGATGAGCGAGCAAGTCTTCAATTAAGTTGGAGGTGAACTGGCTTCCTTGATCGGTGACTAACTCTCTTGGGTAGCCGAATTTGTAGAAGATGTTTTCTCTTAGAAACTCAGCCACCTTTTATTCTGTTGCTGCTTTGATTGCCTTGGTTTCCACCCACTTTGTCAGATAGTCTGTGCACACAATGATGTAAGACCTTTGCCTTGAAGGAGGGTTGATAGGACAAAAAAAATCCATACCCCACTTCTCAAATGGCTCAAGAGTCACTTGAGGTTGGAGAGGAATTTCGTCCCTTGGAGTCGGTTTCCCCATCCTTTGGCATCGGTCACATTGGCTGATATATCTTCTGACATATTGATGAAGAGTGGGCCAATAGTAGCCTGCCTGTAGAATTTTGAAGGCAGTTCTCTTGGCTGCAAAATGTCCTCCACAAGGCCCATCGTGACAGGTTAGGAGGATGTCAAAGACTTCCTCCTCCCTTACACAACGCCTTAAGATATGATCAGGGCCAAGTTTGAATAGGTTGCCCTTGATCCAAGTGAATGAGGCACTCTTCCTCACGATTCTGCTCTTCTCCTTTGAGGATAGATGCGGAGGGAACTGTGCTGAGACCAGATAGTTTGCTATATCAGCAAACCACGGAGAGAGTATTGAGATAGCAAACAGATGTTCATCTGGCATCTGGTCATCCACTGTTCCTTCTTCACCTGCAGGCAAATCCAATCTAGACAAGAAGTCAGCAACAACATTTTCTTTACCTGGTTTGTCAACAATAGTCAAATCAAACTGCTACAACAAAAGTAACCATCTAATAATACGAGCATTCACATCAGGCTTATTCATTAAATATCTAATTGCAGCATGGTCAGTATGTACAAATGTTTGATAGCCAGTGATGTAGTGTCGGAACTTGTTCAGGGAATGGACCATGGCCATGAACTCTTTCTCAGTTATAGTATAATTCATTTCTGCCTTGGATAAGTTTTTGCTGACAAAGTATATAGCATATGGAAGTTTTTCTTCAACTTGTCCTAAGGCTGCCCCTATGGCTTTGTTCGAGGCATCAGTGTGGATGTGGAAAGGTAGGGCCCAGTTTGGGCCTCTCAAAATTGGGGCAGACACCAACTTATCCTTTAATTCATTCAGAGCCCTCTGACAGTCGTCAGTCCATTTAAACTCAACATATTTTGCTAAGAGGCCAAACAATGGCGAGGCTAGCTTACTGAAGTCTTTAATGAACCTTCTATAATATCCTGCTAAGCCTAGGAAACTCTGAACATCTCTTACCTTTTGAGGAGGTGGAACCTTTTTGATGCTAGCAATTTTATTGGGATCCACCTGTAATCCTTGGCGAGAAATGGTATGACCTAACACGGTCCCTTCAGTTATCAGGAATTCACATTTTTCGGGGTTGAGGGACAGGTTCATCTCAATGCACTTGCTTAAAACTTTTCCCAGGTTGGACAAGGCTTCTTGGAAGCTAGACCCGTAAGGAGTAAAGTCATCCAGGTAGATTTCCACCGTATCATGAACCAACTCGGAAAAGATGCTCAATACAGCTCTCTGGAAAGTGGCAGGGGCATTGCATAGCCCAAAGGGAAGGACTCGGTAGGAAAAGGTACCCCATGGACAAGTGAAGGTGGTCTTATCTTGGTCCTCCGGGCTGATTTGGATTTGATTATACCCGCTGAACCCATCTAGGAAAGAGAAAAATTTCTTTCCTGCCAGTCCATCCAACACTTGATCTATGAAAGGCAGAGGGAAGTGGTCTTTCTTGGTGGCTTTGTTCAGTTCTCTGTAGTCCACACAGATTCTCCACTTCCCATTTTTCTTGGGTAACAACACCAGAGGGGAAACCCATTCGCTATCCGAGATGGGGTAGATGAATCCTGCATCCAACAATTTTTGCACTTCTTCTTTAACAATGTCCTTAAGGCTGGATTCATTCTCCTCTGAGGTTGCCTGACTAGTTTGCAGTCCTCCTTAATGTAAATATGATGGGTATAGACCGAGGGATGGATTCCTTTCATTTCCTTGTAGCTCTAGGCAAAAGCCTCCAAATGGCGGTTCAAGAGGCTACATAACTCCTTTTCCTGAGAGGGAGAGAGAGAGGAGCTGATCTTTAAAGTTCTTTCAGGGCCAAACTCCGCATTCTTAACTCTGGGAGTGGTCGGATCAGTCACACATAGGTCCACTAAAGCACTGGCTTGGGTATCTTCCATCAACTCTTCCAAGGATAGCGCACCGGGGGAAGGATTTTGGATCAAGTTTTCAATCAAATCATCCTCAGTTTGAGGACCTCCCCTGGTGGCCTCCACTGTGCATAATGGTGCAGAGTAGACCTCATCCTCATCTCCTTCTTCCAACCAGAGGGGTAAGTCATGTTCCAGCAGAGGTTGGGCAGGAGGGTATAGGACCAGCTGTTTGGACATAGGCCCATTTTTGATGGTCATGCTTCCTGCTCGACAGCTGATGTAAGCATCCATAGTAGCTAGCCAAGGCCTTCCCAAAATGAGGGGATATCCAGTGAGTTTTGCCTTTGGCTGAAGGACCAAGAAGTCCGCAGGGTACTCCCAGGAGTCAACAGAGACCAAGACATCTTCCACAATCCCTTCGGGAGTCACAGTGGAGCAGTCTGCCAATTGCAGTACTGTCGAGGTCTTCCTTAAGGAACTTTGAAGGTTGAGCTTAAGCATGGTGTCCCTGGTCATCACATTAATGGCAGCCCCTAGATCAATCAAGGTGTGGGGTATGATGGTGCCATTGATGTGGACATCAACTACAGGACTCCCAGGGTCCAAATACTTTGGACATATTACTTGCCCCAACATGAGATCAGACAGTTGTCCTATGACATTGATGGTTGAGGCATCTCTCTTTCGCCTGCCTGGGTGCCTGAAACACTTCTCCTTAATCAATTTGTTGTATATCGATACATATTTTATGGCCTGGAGAAGTGGTATTTTCACACACAACTGCTTGAGTTCTCCCAAAAGATCATTCTCTTTTGGGTTGGGTTGTGTGGTTGCTGTGAATCGCTCAGGAAAGGGTGGAATGGCTTGGGGTTCACTCTCCTGTTTCTCTTCCTCCTCCTCTAGGGGAGGAGGTTGGCGCTCTGGAAGGACCTTCCCAGATCGCAGGTTGATCTCCTGGATCTCCACAGCATAGGTAGGGCATGTTGTCTCCCCAGTATATACCTGCTGGGCCTGTCTGTTGTTGGGGTTCGGTTCGGTTGAGCAGGCATCTGGGGTTGTCTTGGAGGAGCAGGAGGTAATGGTTGTGGTTGAGCTAGTGGTGGAGGCAAAATGGCGGGAGGAGTGTTGTACTGGGGCCTCCACCCCAGTTGAGGTGCATTCCACTGAGGTTGTGGCTGGGCATGAGAGTGAAACGAATGAGAAGGAGGTTGAGTATGGTATGGAGATGGATAAGACCACGGAGGAGGTGCGGACCAGGAAGGATGAGCAGGGGGGCCCCAAGAAGGTATATGAGTGGATTGGTTGGGGTTATAATAAGCTTGGGATGTCCCTTGCATCCCCTGCTGGTAAGGTCTGGGTCCATGTGGCCTCCTTTGGTTGAGGAAGTAGAGAGGTTCAGTAACCACCTTAGCCCCTAGATACATGGCTTTAAATCCAGGCAAGGTAGGGCATTGGTTGGTGGGGTGGTCTTCCTCACAAACGAAACATACCTCTACTGAGTGCAATGGGCACTCATTCTTAGGATGCTTCCTCGTGCATCTAGGACAAAAAATGGCCAAAGCCCTCTCAGCTTCCTCTTTCTTTTGCTGAATTCGGAAGGTATCAAGTTGCATGGCAATGGTTTGTCTCATCTCACTCTTGAGGTCTTCCATCTGGTTAGCAAACTCATGCTTGGAGAAGGTGGTACTAGCTGAAAGATGATTCCCCCTACCTCTCTTCTGGGCCGCCCTAGAATGGTTTCTAAACACGGTCTTTATGTCCTCATAAGGTAATTGGTAGATGTCTCCTCTAGCCAGCATGTTAAGGGTGTCCAGAAGGTCTTCAGGGACTCCTCGGAGTAGAACCAGCTTCAGAGATTCCGGGTCAAGTGTGCACCTGGCCCGTTTATAACTGAGTTGGAACCTTTCCTCATAATCTTCTAAAGACTCATCGCTTCCCATGGTCATCCGAAAGATTTCTCCCTTGGTTTCCTTGGACCTACAGTAGTCCCGGTATTTGGCATTGAAAGCTTGCTGCATCTGAGCCCAAGTGGTGATACTGTTTCTAGGTAACCCCATGAACCAGCGTAATGCTGCGTCCTTGAGGGTAGAGGGAAAGAGTTTCAACTTTTGTTCGTCCTCAGCATAGTCATAAGTTCGAAAAAGGACAACAAACTCAAACAGGAAGGTATCAGGGTCTTGAGTAGTCAATCCATGGAAGTGAGGTAAAGCCGAGGGACTTATGTTCTTCATTTTCATGTCTCCATTGGTCTCCCGGATGGGAAAGGCACCTTCTATTCTCTCATCTTCTCTTCTATCGTTTCGGTTTTCAGCCATGGCTTCAGATGGAGTGTTCTCTAACTCTTCTTCTGTTATAGGATCTTCATATATCTCAAGAGGTTCACCTATAGGTTCTTCTGGCTCACTGTCACCAGAGAAGAGAGAAGGTTGACTCAGTGATGTGGTGGGGGTGTTGGGTAAGAATTTGCCAGTTTTATCTCTGTTCCTACGAGGCATGAAATGGAAAGACTTTTGCTTGCTTTTGTTTTTTTCTTCTAGTACCTGCAAAACTAAAATAGATTGAACTGTAACTAACTATCTTGCTGAAATGAAAATGTGGAATTGAAATGCTAAGCTACGCTTGTAGAATTGAAATTGCGGAATTGAAAGGCTAATCTATGAAAGCAGGAAATGTCTACTCTACTTTTGCAGAAATGAAATTGTAGAATGGAAATGAAATGAACTACTCAGCAGAAGGTTGTAGGAGAAAATAGAAGAAAAGCAACAATCACCAATACTCTGACGCTTCCCCGGCAACGGCACAAAAAAGATGGTGGGCTCCAGTATTGCAGCAATAATGTTGCAACTCCTGGGACTCCCTTCTTTACTTTTATCAACCCGGTAGTTCGTAACAAACTTGGAAGCGACGGTGCTGTATGCACAAGTACTAGCTCTTGCCGCAGCTGTCACTTGGTCAGCTGGCACAAGTCCGCTAGGGGCTCAAGCCAACTTCTATGAGCTCTTAGAAGAAGCTTTTTAGCTGATGGATGAAAGCTAACTCAAAGGAAGCTAATCTACTTGCGGAAAGAAACTGAAAGCCGAAAAGAAACGCAAACCCTAGAAAACCCTAATTCTACCAGCTAGTCCTACTGATGCAAAGGAGAGAATGCAAACTACTGGAAGGGATGCCATTACTTCTATGAAGGTAAAACACATGTGCCTAGACTACCTCTATCTGAAGAAAACATGTTTTTGTAATTTTGAATAAGTTGTTAGAATTATCATGCATGTGCTTTTTACTGGCTTTTTACTGTGCAGGGGTGGATCAAGAAGGAGAAATGATTGGAACAGGTTGGGAAGGTTCAGAGAGGGTCTAAGGAGTCCCTAACACCCTTCCAGAGAGTTTCACAAAGTCTGGCTATCAAGAAACCTCATTTGTGAGCTTCTATAGGAAGTCTGCAGGGGTTCTACAGGATGTTCAGGAATTTCTACAGGATGTTCAGAAATTTCTACAGGATGTTTAAGAATTGGATTTTGGAGGATGGGTGAGTGAGGTAAGATGCATGAATGGATATGGAGGTAGGATAGGGGTTTGAAGTGGCCGAGGGACTAGTGGATGGAGTGGTGAGAGGGTGCAGAAGGCTGACTTGGCTTGAAGAAGGCTAAGACAATGATTAAGCAAGAAGGTAGGGTTACGTGGGAAAAAGGACAGGTGTGAGACGAGGAACCTAGCTAGGAGATGGAACAGCGGGCTCTGATGAAGCTTAGGTAGATGAGAGAGTGGTAGAGATGCCTTGCACGATGTACATTTAACCGAATCAACAAAGTCTTACAAATAATCAAAGTCCCAGCTAATCTAATCTAACTGTCAAGAAAACGAGTGAACAACAGCTTTATTTGGAAAGAAAACCATGTATATCAATCATGCAAAGAAACATTTCAGAGATCTGAACCCATAACTAACTTCTGCAAATGAAAACAGTACACTAAGGATTGCATGGTCAAAAAAACTAGTGTTTTTGTTGGGACAACACTGTTTCTTCAATTCCAGCCCCTGATCCAATAAGGATGAGGTGAAACTGAGAGTGTTTTGACCCTTTTCTTGGAGATTTTTTCCTGTTATTATCCTACCAATCTATTTTAAACATCTGAAGCCATTCTATTCATAAACAGTGACCTATTTAACCAACACAACTAAATCTGTCCAACAGAAATACGTTTCAAATGCATAAAAGGAAAACAACGATGCATAAAGGAAAGGTAACAGTATAAAAAGGAACCCCTAGGCTCTCAGGTTGGGCCCAACCCCAAGAGCTATGGCTCCTATAGAGAACTCAGAGTTGATATAAAATCAGACTGCTTCTCATTATCAAAAAATAGTCATAAGTCAAGAGTTATGCCAAAATGGCTACAAGAGAACAAAGTAAAGCTAACGGCACTGTAGTGCAAAATATGCAATGGTTTCAAAAGTCCCTTATGAAGGCTAAGGCCTTAACATTTATACACCACGAGGGCCCTAGCTGGCCTCCTAAATCTATGGGACTTGGCTGTCCAAACTATGAGTAGACAACCCCTTCCAAAATCTACTTGGCTGCCTTCTAGATTCGGTTTTGGTGGCCTTTGGAGCTCGAAGTTGGGGGTGAAGATCCCGAGGAAGGGCTATTTAATTCCATAGACAACCCCCTACGAATCCTCACCTCATGCTTGGCTGTCTTCTAGCCCATGATTGCTCGGTTTTGCTCCAACATGTGTCAAAAAACCTGAAATGAGCACATGTTAGCCACCTAGGAAGAGTGACTACCCTTATTCGTACAAATGACATAAACATACTGAAAAATAATGCATAAGCTATGAAAAATGAAGGATTGAACAAGGACTAAACAAGGATAATTAGGCCAAATGAGCCCAACAAGTTACCAAATTTGGGGCTCATTAGTATGTTTACCCCTACCAACCGGTTTCTTGGGTAGATGTGGGAGGAGGGTGTTACAATTTATCTATGATGTTAGCATCTATCTGAACGTCAAATATGGGGATGTCAAAGTTAACTTGTACCTTAAAGCGTGTGGAGCTTCCAGAGTGGCTGTTGGAAGAAGATGTGTTGCCTTTGGGTAGGCGCTGAAGGATCTGTGGAAAATTGTCCATCATCGTGTTCCTCTGTCGCTCGAGGGCTTCTTCGAGTAATATTTTGAAAGGACCTCTTTCCCCCTCGTCTTTCTTCTCTTCCTCCATGGGAGGCCATCGATATTTGTGAGGTTGGTCTTGGAAAGGTTTGACCAATTCGAGCCCTAAATATTTATATCCCGACCTTATTGGGGACATGCAAAGAAAAATAGAGAAAGAGTAGACTGCTCTAATACCAATGATCCAGACTTTAAGAGGAATGCAACAAATCACATATATAACCATAAATACAAAGATATAGTAGAAATAACACTTCATTTCATTAATATCAAATACTCAAATATGCTTACAAACAAAAATGGAAATAACTAGCTTGGGCGATGGTATCTTATCTCTGAGAAGAGATGTGGTGGATACACGTCTCTGAACTATGTTACAATGAGGATCATGGGTCTATTTATTATTTAACAAGGGAAAACCATAAACAACAAAAAACCTAACCCTAGGTAATGGAACACTAGGAGTTTGTGGGCCTTGTTGGGGTTAGTTGGGTACCCAACTTCCCAGGGTTGTAAATTGGTCTTATTATCTTTGTTTGGTGTGTATGATAAATTGTTGGAAAGATCCCTCCGAGTAATATAGGATTTGTGGAAGCCCTTTCCACAACTTTGGGCCTGCTATGGACCTCAAAAAAAACTTTGTTTAGGGGGTGAAAAATACTCTAGAAGTTCAAGACCCGAAAAACTTCTAAAAATAGTAAATGCTGCAATAACCAAGGAAATAAATGAAACAAAATGAAGGTATAGGTGGAATAGGAGGGTGGCCACCAATATCCACCTAGATCATTCTTGGCTCCTTAGGAAGCAATAGTTCGTATTCCCTGCAGAGCCTCCATGAGGTGAGGAAATTTCTGTTGAACTTGGTCCTTGGTGAACCACTTGCCCTGGTGAAGGAGTTGGCCTACTTTGACAACTTGATATAGATGGATCCTCTTTTAGCGATTTGTTTTGATATGTGTATCTATGATCTGATAAGTAGTGGCCTATTCCATGTAGTTTGGGTTTAGCTCTATTGGTGTGAGTTGTTCTGCAATGTTAGATGTGTCCAACAATGGTGTAAAGTACGGCTGAAGGAGGTCTACATTGAACATTGGGTTTAGACCATGGAATGGTGGAATACTGAGCTCAAAGGATTTGTCCCCTACAACCTTGGTAATGGTGTATGGCCCATATTGGAGCGGGCGAAGATTGCGGTGGGGTCCAGCGAGGCATTCCTTCTATAAATGTAGTCAAATTTTCTCACCCACCTAGAACTTGCGCGGAACTCGATGCTAATCATGGTGTTGCTTGTAATTAGCATTGGCTCTATCCAATATATCATGAAATTTCTGGTGGATGTGTTAAATACGCTTAATGAAGCTGTTAGTCTTGTCAGCTTCGCACTGGACATGAACTGAATCTACTTGAGTAGTTGCAAATGGTATGGTCACATCAATGGGATATAATGGTTGAAATCCCAGCCCTACCTGAAAGGGGCCATGGCCCATTGAGCTGTGGAGAGCTATGTTGTAGCTGTTCGGGGCATCGGGGAGTCTTTCATCCCATGTTCGTGGATTATTCGAGTTATACATGCAAAGAATGTGTACGATCATCCTATTGACAACCGATGTTTGGCCATCAAGTTGGGGATGGAAAGTCATGGACTTAGGAAGTTTGGTATTGAACATCAACCAAAGACTTCATGAAAATGAACTTAGAATATCCTGTCCTGATCTAAGATAATGGACTTGGGGATCCCAAAGTGTATCCACACTCGCTCAAAGAAGAGCTTAGCAGTAGCCTTTGCTGTGATACTCTTTTTCTATGCTGACATAATGGCCATCTTAGAGAATTTGTCAACGGCCATGAAAACGCAGTCGTTGCCGTGTTTAAAAGAAGGAAGGACCGAAATGTAATCCATGGAGATGGATTCCCAAGGCCGACTAGGAGTAGGAAGAGGAGTATATATTCCTTTCTTCTTTATGGTTTGTTTGGTAATGGCACATGTAGTGCAGGATTTAATATACCTCCCAACGTCCTAACAAAGGGTCAGCCAATAAAAATACTTCTGCAATACTGCCACTATTTTCTCTACTCCGAAATGTCCAGTGACCTGACTGTAGTGCACCTCGCAAATCATCTTAGCACACTCGCTTGAAGGAACACATATGTTTCTCAAGTGGCATAACAATGACTTCTAGAGGTGAAAATTTTGAACTTGAACACCTTCTAGGAGTGTTTGGTATGTGCTGTTGAATTCTAGACCACTCTTGTAAAGATGTGGCCACCTCAGAGTCTCGTGCCCAAAGTAGTCGAGCTCAATGATCAGCGCCATGATTGGTGGTCTGTTGAGGCAGTTTGCAACATTATTGGTGCTTCCCTTCTTCTACTTAATGTGCAAATGGAATTATTGAAGGTATGTGGACCATTTGTGATGGTGATCGTTCTGCAACTTCCCTTGTGTTTGCATGAACTGCAAGGCTCGGTGGTTTGTGTGGATGACCGTTTCCTTCCCTAGAATGTAATGCTTCCGTTGATGACAGGCCTGCACAATGCAATACATTTCTTTGTAATAGGTGGGATACTTTTGGACTCTGTCTAAAAGTGTCTCACTGTGGTAAGCCACTCGATTCCCTTACTGAGTAAGAATGACACCAATAGCATAGTGAGAGGCATCTTTCTCAATCTCAAATGGTTGCTCTAGGTCTGGTAATGTGAGCATTAGTACAGAGAAGAGGTGTTGCTTCAACTCAACAAACGACTTCTGTTGGGTTTCATACTGAAATAAATTTTCTTTTGCTCTGACCTTGTGTTGTAGCAGCTACAACCACCCTCCAAAATTTTTCCTTAGCTTTGTTTTGGAGCCTCCCTACCAACCATCCTAAGCAACATGTATTTCCTTGTCAAGTACAAAAGCTTTAGTGATTTTCTAGCAGATTGCCAGCCTATGCATGAGAGCTTGTTACATCCCCCTCATAGTTTTTTTCGCCAGACTTGGTCCAGATGGAAGCTGAACAACTCCCTCAAGAAATTGCACAATTCTGGAGGGGAACCATCCTTCCCTCCAGAAATTGAGCAATTCTGTCTCGCAGCCTGTTGGGCTCTAGAATTGTGCAAATTTGCGTGGCAAGCTTCACTGAGAAAATTGCGCAATTCCTCCCAGCAGGGCTGCTCAGCCTAGAAATTGTGTAATTCTGGGTAGCAGTCAGCTGCTCAGACTAGAAATTAGGCAAACCTTCTGGGCAGCCAGGCCATCTCCCTCCCAGAAATTCACATTGTTTCCCCTCAGCTGAGCAAGTTGTTTCATGTGCCATTGAGTTGACTAGTTCCACCTGGGATAGGGAAAACTTGACTTGCATGCATGGGTTGCTTTTTCCCAGAATAGAAGAAAGAAACAAGAAAAAGGAATCCCTAGATTTTAGGGAAATATTTTTAGCAGATCGAGGTTACATGCAAAGATCATTTTAGAATCTTTCCTCCAAGTGTCGCTTTTTCATAGATCTTTGGCATGCGTGTCATGAGCCTAAAACTTATTTATTGGATGCTTCAGAGCTTAGTTATTCACATCGATCTTGGAGCTCTGACATCCCACAACACATCTAGGAGTCTTCGACACATCTAGCTCAACTATTCATCGGTAAGTCGTCTTAAGTTGTCTTCTGCAGCATTTCTGCCGCTTTTTACGTTTTTTCTTATGTGAGTGTTATTTGCTTGATTTCTATGAATGCTTGCTATCATTTACATGCATACTAGCTTGTACTAGCACTGTTTCAGTTTTCGTTAGCATCTCACTGTTGTCGCATGCATGAAACTGTTTTGCATGAATGGTCGTTGATTCAGTGACTCGCTTCACCCACATGCATGTTGTTCTATTTTCTGAATATTTCATTCACCATTTGCATGCATGATCCTTCACTCATGCTTACACTCTGTATCGCTATGCACTTACATCCATATTTTGTTTTAGTTGCCCGTCGGCAGGTTTGGGCAGCCTTGGCCTGGTCTTTGCGTCACCAAGATAGAATTGCCCAATCCTGAGAAGGAAGGCTCTATCTTCCCCTTAGGAAATGCACATTTCTACCTAGTGACTATCCTCCAGTCTTGCATTGCACAATTCTAAGGGACAGTGACTGCTGGCCCAGAAAATTGTGCAACGAAGTAACTGGGCCTACAACCACTACCAACTGAAATTGCGCATTTCTCAGTTCGAGTAGTGAACAGGCTAGCCTGGATTGCGCATTACACAAATAAAATAGCCAACCAACCTCCCTAGACAACCCATACTGCCTTTTGTGCAAGTCTGGCAGCCAGTCTCTTAGCCTCCCAGAAGAAATTGTGTAATCCTTGCCAGTCAATCCCCAGGTATGTTGCATGTCGTTGCTCAAGTTTGTTTTGGTTTTAGCTGACAGATTTCTTGCCAGGCATGTTGCTTTGTCTCTATATCTATTAGGTGTTTGTCCGCCTCTTAGTAGTTCAGGATAAATGGCCTCCAAGAGAGCAGGATCAAAGGACACTGACGAAAGTGCAACTAGGGCAATAGTCGAGCGAGTGTCAACAAGTCTACCGATCTATGAAGATACCAAGCTGATTGTAGACAAGGACATCAAGCTGAAATGGAAAAAGGTCAATGATTCATTTGTAGGCACATTTGGAGAATACCTCGAAGATCGCCAAGTCTATGTGAACATCCACTAGTCCAGCTTGTACCAGATTGAATGCAGGTACCCCGTGCTCCCATGCGTGGACATGATACATTGGATCGTTTCGCACATTGATCCCGAGACGATTACATTGAGAAGTGTTAGCGGAACAGAGATTTATACCTTCAAGGTACAATATTATGATGAGATGTATCAGATGTTGAAGCCCATGATCATCATGGAGACACCTTTCAGCTTACCTAGCAGCAATTCCGACTCTAGAGATATCTTGAAGAACTGGGTGAAGGATCTAGCTAAATTCAGGATGACACCCAACCAGGTCTACAAGACGAAGATACTGTTGAAGGTGTATCAATAATTGGTCATCTTTTCATGTCATCTATATGGCCAAGAAAGCGCTTAAACCTTCCCACAGAGTTGGGTGATCACGTTGGACCAACTGGCCAGAGAAGGCAAAGCAAGAAACTAGTCTGACATGTTGGCTTATTAGCTGAAGGAACATGTAACAAGGGCTTGATAGCCGCCCAAAGGTATGGAAGCAGGAATCTACACGTCCACCTACATCTTGGATGCAATCTTTGCCCAACAGGAGTTCCCGGGCTTGAAGTGGGCATGGATACCGGTGGAGACCTCTGTGAACCCTTATTTTAAGATGTTGTCCGAATGTAGTTTCATAGGAGTTATCACACAACTGTCTGATTATTTTTTCACCCAGGTTTACAAGATGATATTCAAACAGGATCCACCCTATATTTTGAAGGCAACAATGGAGATACTGATTGAGATAGATGATTGGTATGCCTCACCGTCCAACACCTTCATACGGATGTACAGTGCGGAGAAGCCTCCGCATGTTCTACCAAAGTTTGCCTTGGAAACACTCGTCATTCAAGAAGTATCATATCACATCTCATCAAGATTGACAGCTAGGCTGCACCGGAAGAAGAAGGCACCTTGGCCCTTTCTTCTGCTGTGGATCAAGTTATACAAGATACAGAGTTTCAAGCATGCAGATGTCGAAGTAGAGCAGATGAAGAAGTATCCATTTGACCTCCGAAGTTACAATCCGTATGACCCACATTATCTTGTGAAAGATCACTGCGCGAGAGTACAATTTAACTGGATCCATGGGGCATGTCATTGGGTGGAGGAAGACCTATGGAGATATTGTTACAACTCCTCCAGACTCAATGAACTGGTCGGCCTTGCTGTGGAATGGATAGCGAAGCAGCATCCCAGAGAGCACTAGAAGTGACAGAGGTGAACATACCAGTGCACGACAAGGGCAAAAGGAATATTATCAACCGATTGGAGGAAGAGCAAAGCTGCAAGTTCCAAGGAGACCCACTTGAGCAGAAAGAAGCTTTGGCCATAGAGGCAACAACGTGAAAAGAGAAATACGCAAAGGCAGAGAGAGAAATGGAGAATGGAGAAAACATAGAAGGAGTTGCATGAGTTGAAGGAGCAACACTGGAAGGAACAGGAGCTACGCAGACAGGAGAATCAAGTACAATAGGAACAAGTACAAAAGGGAGCACAACTTGTACAGATAGATGAAATTTCACCCATATAGGTAGTAGACTCATCAGAACAACTGGCATCAGGGAGACAGGGTGAACCAACGCATTAGCAAGACTTCTCTTAAGAGATAGAGTACACACTTGAACAAATGGATATGGGTATGGAGCAACAAGATTTGGAGCAAGATATTGACCTCATGCCTCACCACCAAGAAGTCAACCCACTAGTTTCACCACATCCAGAAGAGGAGCAAGTACCAAGCGACTAAGGAGACACTGAGATCCTTGGAGATCAACCGAAAGGAGAGATGCACAACATCTCATTCGACGAGTCTCAACATAGAGTTGTGAAATATCATAGAGTGTTGACTCCGAGTGATCATACATCTCCTGCATAGTTTGAGGAATGAGTGATCATGTTTGATGTGACCAAACATCTAGCATTGTTGGCCAATGCTACTAGAGCATTTGTTGAAGCCACTAGCTCAAGTGTTCGCTTCTTGATAGATGAGAATGAGTGAATGGTTAAGGAGCTGCAGAAGGCCAAGCAGGGAGGAGAATTGGTTGCAACATCCGCTCGAGCAGAATTAAAGAAGGCAATACTGGATGAAGTATTGTCTCTTGACACAGTCATGTGGGAGTTGTATTCCAAGTTTGGTACCGTGCATAAGGCAGTCATCCATTTCAATGGGTGGTAGAAGCAATGTGCCTGGAGAGCATGTATCTTATCAAACGTGCATGCTATTGTTGATTACATGCAAACATGGACGATGAGATACAAGGGAGCCTCGATTGACTTGCCTAAGATGATGAAGCCCAGAGCAGTCTAGCTGAAGGCATGCATTTGGAGTCAGATCCAGAACTATGAAGAGCTCCAGTAGCTCATCACTAGTCTATAGGCTTCCCATGCATGTGTATTCAAGAGTATGGATGTTGTTGTGCACGCACATGTGATCCCATCTATTGGGACACTCACCCAGGCAAAGGAAAAGGCACATGTTTGACTAGAGCTTGACTCATAATTTGATGAGTTGATGCGCATACCCACCAGCCTAGTATTGTCCATCAGCACAGACACCATGCACAAGTACGTTGCTTGTGTAGCTGCACTCAAGAAAATGATGCACATGCTATCAGATGAGTTGGAAAGGGTGCCCAAGCAATGTACCTATATGCTATGGATGCAAGAGTTAGGTTCCAGAAAGATGTCACCTTAGAGTAAATGGACACCATCGCGGACTACCAAGCTTGGCATCAGTTTGCTACTGTTGATCACCATGAGGATGTCGAAGAGCTGGTCTTCCAACAGTTGTTCGAGTAATAGTGATGTCTTGCATGGCTTGCTCAAGACATTTTGTCTCACATGGGTACATGTGCATTGTAATGTAAAGTCTTAGATAGAGGAGGAATGACCTGTTGAAGAGTTTTGTGAACCCAACGTTTCGGACTGCCAAGAGAGTCCATCATCAGGGGACGCGACAATAGATAATCTTTAATCAATGATGTATCCAAGAGCTGGGATTAGGGTATATATATCTAGGTATTTGAAGAATGGTGTGAGAAAATTAGGTCGGCCAAAAAATTTTATTTACTAATATATATATTTTTATTTTTAATTTATTTTTATTATTATTATTATTATTATTATTATTTATTTATTTATTTATTTAATTGTTTTGAACAATGATTTTTTTACTTTATTGATGAGTTTAAATTAATTAATTAATTAATTAATTATTTGTTATATTTAATGATTTATTTATTGTAATTATTGAATTTTTTATTTATTATAATTTCTTTATTCTATTTTAATTTTCTTTAACATATATAAGTTTTAATTTAATTTAATTATTTAATTTATTTGTTTGTTTATTTAATTATCTTTTTATTATGATTATTAAATTATTATTAATTTTTATAGCTTTTAATTTATTTATTTATTTTTTATTTTTATTTTTTTTATTTTTATTTTTTAGTTTAATTATATATTGTGAAAAATATGTATGTATATATGATTTAATTTAAATTTAATTAATTAATTAATTATTTATTAGTTTTATTTTAATTATCTTTTTATTATGATTATTAGATTATTATTAATTTTTATAACTTTTAATTTTTGATTAAAAGTTCTTTGTTATATTTAATTATCTTTTAATTATGATTATTAAATTATTATTAATTTTTATAACTTATAATTTTTAATTTAATTATATATTTTAATAAAGTTGATATTTAATTAAATTAAATTAATTAATTAATTAATTATTTGTTATATATTTTTTGTTTTGTTTAATATGATGGTTAAATTATTATTAATTTTAATTTCTTTCAATTTATTTCTTTTATTATAATTTTTAATTGTATATAAAAGGTTTGATGAAATATGTATGGTTATTGTTATAATTATTATATATATATGATATATTTTAATTTAATAAATCAATTAATTAATTAATTAATATATGATTAATAGATTTATTAATGTTTTATGATATGATTAGGTTAATGAATTAAAGCTTAAGGGGGATGGTTAAGAGAGGTTTTAAAAATTTTTGATAGTTATTGAGTTAATCTGAGGGAAAGGGATAAACTGAGGGAAAGGGTTAATCTGGTTGGCGATTATTGTTTTTTATGATTTCTAGTAAAGGTTTCCAAGAGTTACTCAATTTTAATCCATCATCACGGTTAAAATTGTTTTTCCTTTTTTCTATTTCAATGGCTTCTTTAATTTTTCTTTTAAGACAGTGTTCTTCTTTTCTAACAAGTTTGGCTTTTTCCATACAGATGTAATGAGAGGAAGAGTGAACATGTAAAGTCTTGTCAAGTGTAAGTTCAAGTGTCGATAGTTCAATGTAACAGTCATAGAGTAGATGAATATTCATGAGGGTAGAGGAGCTGTCAAAAAGGGGAATGTCAAGGGCCACCTCACCCTTTGCTATATATAGTCCCTCATAACTCATTGTATAGGATTTTTGTTAGCCAAGCTTCCGATAGGAGTGTCTTAGAGAAAGCTTGGACAATATTGTAATGAGCCTTGGCATCTCCACTACGCAGAGCTAGTATATCTCTTTAGAGGAGCAGGCGGTTGTGGCTGTAACATTCTGTTGTCAAACTAGTGGTTGGACATGGATGTATTGTATGAATAGAACATACACTTCTTAATATAACAGAGCCAACACATTTCATGCATATGTTGTATTGTATTTCAGCTACCTCGAGTACTCTAAATGATATATGTATCTATTTACTTACATGCATGTGTAGTTATTTCTGTATATGTATTATGAATCTTTCTGAAATGTGTTTTTGGTTTAACCATCACTCTGGATTGATAGCTTTCTTCCCTTCTTAACTCCATGCTATCACATGTTTTCAATGGGTGCACTCACCTCACCCTCCATGTGTTAGAACCGCTCATGCAGCTTCCTTGACTTACTGCATATGTCACACCCTTGCTACCAACAGGGACATCTTACTTACCTCTGTGCGAAACTGTGGTCAAGGCAATATCGTACCACCCATTGTTGGGAATCCTATACCAAACGGTTTGAGGTTTAATTGGGACTTCTTACCAGGGAGATCCCCTGACATGTTGGTGGGTCTTGCATCGTCAACATTTCTGGCGCTAGGAGGGAAAAATGACAAGATATGTCCTCTCATCCTGTTTTGAACCTTTGAATATATATCATGGAGTCTTGTACTCTCCTCCCTCCACGATGTTTTTCGCATGCCGAATTTGTCACCATCTCGAGGGAGTTTTTTAATATGTTGTCTACATACACGTATGATGGTGAAGGTGAAGTGGCATGGCCTGAGTTCTTACATGACTTCCTTGCCATGCTTTACGAGGAAGATGGATGTTCTGACGAACAGGCCAGTCTGCTACTTGCATACACGCTTCACGAATCCTGTTCTGCAAACTACCGGCTGACAACATGCACTCACTTGAGAACTTCTATGATCTCATTGAAGATACTTTCTATTATTTTGATCCTGAACATCTTGACCAAAAAATGTTACAACAACGAAAGGCCCCGCATGAATTGCCTATGGATTTTTGGCAGCGCTCCCGTGATTTGCAGTTTCAAGCTCCGAAGAGCCAGATGAAAATTTTCTATCTTTGGGATAGGTTCGAGTATTGTTGTAAGAAATCAACCCATCTCAAGAATAAGTTTGAACTCAATCCTCGCTCAGCATACTTCAGTGATGGAGCTACGTAATCACATACGGATATAGTCACTGTCACAAGTGACTGTCCGCCGTCCCCTCATCAAACAGCTCCACCACTGCAAAGTGATGCGGGAGAACAAGCACACACATTTGTTTAGCTATCACATCCTCCCAACATCACCTCCCTTAATTTTCACGCAGATTTGGTTGTGAGTCCATTGAGTTTTCATATGCATTTTGTACCACAACCTCCGTCTTCGTACTCAGATGATCCTCTGGGTGATATTGTCTTGTGTTCTTCCATTCCAGACTCTACACTTGTTGTGAACAAGGATCAAGACATCGATGGAGTTGGTGTTGCACAACCAACATGCGCTTTCGTTCATGAAAATAATGACTGGGAGCTTGTGTTATAGCTCTGATACCAGTTGCTATGGATCTAACCCGGAAATACTATAGATCTGATATGAAAATATAAGACAATGCAAATAAACCCAGAAATAATATGAAATGATTCTTTATTGATCAAAACCCTTAAGGTAGGGCAACACCATACATTCACTCCTTAAGGAAGGAGAGCACTCCACAAGCCATATGCCTATTCATACAATAATCCTTGACTATATTTTTCACGTGGAGTCTCTAGCCTCTATATAGGCCTCATACATACAATACCATGGATCATTACCATGGTTCCCTCATACCATCGACTAATACCATGGGCCCATTACATTATTACTAACTACTTGTGGTCCCTTACATGATATGGGTTAACCACCTTATTTATTACTATGGCCCATCCTATTATTACATTATTACCTCGGGTACCTCCCTTGGTACCCCATATTATCCCCCCTAGGTATATAACATTCCACGCCCCTAAGCATGTTTCGTCCTCGAAACATGGGAAGAACACAAATAATAACATCTACTCAAAAGAGTAGTCCACTGGTACCATGCACGTGCATCTATCCATCCAAGAGAAAGGTGAACCCTCGATCTCGCTGGTGCCTCGCTCGCTTGAGATGGAAGTTGACCGTGGCAGCTCTTCTATGCTGATGTGTAGTAGGTGGATCTTTGCTCCTCGCTATCCATCATATGGGGGTTGTTGTCCTTGTGGCTAATTGGTTGCCATCTTGTTGGTTGTTTTCTTGCGGGGTGATGTTGGTGATGATATGTTGAAGTTTTAACCCACGGTGTCTTTTTCTTTAATTCACCCTGTTGTGGTGCTTGTTGTGGTGTCTTCTTTTCCAATATGACTTCAACCACTGAGCCGTCATCTGATGTACCTGTAACCTTTGCTGCTTAAACCTCTGTTTGTGTTTGATTGTCGATCATCAAAGGCTCATCATCTGATATGTCAGTCCCTGGAACATTTTCTGCTTCAGCCTCCATGTACTCTACTTGTTTATTGATGGAAATATCCTATAATGTAATTTTCTTCTTTTTATACCAGAGTTTCAGGAATTTTTTCTGTACATTAATATTGATAGTACCCACTGATTCCATCCAAGGGTATCCCAAAACAACATCCATGTTATCCATATTTGAAGCATAAAAATCACCATGCAACACGTATTTATCCATAGAAATCTTCAAATCCTTGTACACTTGAACATCCTCATCATCCACTTGTGCATTTTGAATGTGTTTTGCTGGAATTTGTAATTTTTTTGCCAAGTTTACATTTATGAGATTTTTCTTGCAACTCGGATTTATAGACACAATGATTTTCTCCTTCTGAATCAATCCATGAACCTCCAATACGGAGATACCAGCGAAAAATAACCCTTTTGGTTCCTTGGTTTCCTTCTTTCCTGTAAAAATAAAATCTTTGCTAGGCTGTGTGTCTATCTGTGTGAGCTTATCTACAAGATTAGATTTACAGTCAAAGCACTCTATAAGAGATTTTTTGAAGGCATCCCAAGTCAAAAACCTTCCATTGGAACGTTGATGCTCTTGCCACCATTGTCGTCTTTCATTTTCCAAGTACATGCTCCCCACCATAAGCTGAGTCTCATTATCATAGACTTAATCCAAATATTTCTCCATTTCTGCTAGCCATCTAGCTGGGTGAGAGCTATCAAATTTATACAAGTCCCTCAAATTCCGATCTAGGCCCGCCATCACAAAAAATATTGGTGAAAATTTGAAATGGTCACAATTCCGTCAATATTGCTTAGAATCCCTATTATAACATGTTTTTGGAAATGGAACAATCATTCTGCATCTGCCCATGTGATAGAAATCTTGATCCAGGCACTTGGAATTTCAGATCTGTGCTGCAACTCTCTCGTCGTCACCAAAATTTCTGTAAAAAAGAGCTGATTTTAAATCAGCGATATCTCCCTCATCCGGACTCTGATTCGACTGATTTTTTTTTTTTTTTGAAATTGGGTATTTTTTCACAAAGAATCCAGATCTGCAATTAGATTTTTCAGACCTTGTGCCAGGACATCCAGATCTGCACCGCAAATTCGCTGCCCCGAAAAATTGTCTTCAACCCCACTGATTTTTAAATCAGCAATATCTCCTTCATTCGGACTTCTATTCAACCGATTTTTTTTTTTAAATCGGCTATTTTTTCACAAAGAATACAGATCTGCAATTAGATTTTGTAGATATTGCACCAAAACATACAGATCTGATCTGCAAATTCGCCGCCCCCGAAATCCTGCAAAAAATTAAAAAAAAAAAAATTCTCCACTTTTGCCCAAGAAAGTGCTCTGATACCACTTGTTATAGCTATGATACCACTTGTTACGGATCTAACCTGGAAATACTATAGATCTGATACCAAAATATAAATATACCCAAGAATAACAAGATAGAAATATATAGAAATTCTTCCTTATTATCAAACCACTTGTTATAGCTTTGATACCAATTGTTATAGCTCTGATACCACTTGTTATAGATCTGATATGAAATAGCTTTGATACCAATTGTTATAGCTCACAAAAAATTCTCCACTTTTGTGCCCAAGAAAGTGCTCTGATACCACTTGTTATAGTTCTGATACCAATTGTTATAGATCTAACCCGGAAATACTGTAGATCTGATATGAAAATATAAGATAATGCAAATAAACCCAGAAAGTATATGAAATGATTCACTTTATTGATCAAACCCTTAAGGTAGGGAAACACCATACATTCACTCCTTAAGGAAGGAGAACACTCCACAAGCCATATGCCTATTCATACAATAATCCTTCACTCCTCTTCATGTGGAGTCTCTAGCCTCTATATAGGCCTCATACATACAATACCATGGATCATTACCATGGTTCCCTCATACCATCGACTAATACCATGGGCCCATTACATTATTACTAACTACTTGTGGTCCCTTACATGATATGCGTTAACCACCTTATTTATTACTATGGCCCATCCCATTATTACATTATTACCTTGGGTACCTCCCTTGGTACCCCATATTATCCCCCCTAGGTATATAACAGCTTGAGCATCAACACTCGGTGAAGGATGACCCCCTTCTGTTTGAGCCTTATCCGTTTTTTCTGACATCTTTGGTGAACCTTCCATCCATGATTTCACATGTGTATCTTCATCTACAAATGCACCCATTGTTGATCACTCGCAGGACACCCCGGATGTCAGTCCATCAGCTGACAACGGAGAGGATAAATTATTCATTGAAAATCCACTTGACTTTTCATCTGCCTTTTTTGGAAACATAGAGGATGAATTTGTCTACTTCTCATATACCCCTCCATTTGATTTATCATATCATGAGGATGCTGATGAAATCATTGATTTTCCTGATTGTCGTTGTCGCGATCCATTTACTCCCATATTTGATCACAATCATGTTTCTATCGTAGTTGATTTTTCAAAGTCACTTGTTTATGATGATCTATCTGACGATGAAGTCAAAACACCCTAGACTGTCGAGGCACTTTAGCTCGAGCTAATGGTTATGTCAAGCCCTCACCACTCGGAGGTTGGTTTTGCTTCCGATCATAAAATTGTTCAATCACCCGAGACTCCTCATCACTCATCTGTATGCATTGAAGGTCAATCTCACACACATATCATGCTTCCTCTACTGAAACCGCATGATCCCATCGCTCATGCATTGGAGGAATCTTACATTGAAAGAACATGTGCACGATGCAAGTTGTCTTTGTTTCTTTCGTTTTCTTGCATGTCATAGTCAAGAGTATGTGTATGCTTCAAAGCTGCACGCAGTGTCGCACAACACCGTGACAAGTCCACAGACCACATGTCATGTACTTGCACTCACTTATGTCTCGTGGACACTTTTAAACATGAAGTGCGTTTTCTTCATTTTTATATCTTTCTTGTCTACTGGTTCGCACAACCAGGTTACTTGTAGACCAAGCCTTCACCAACATGGGTCAACCAATGCGCCGATCACTACATGGAAATATCACTTCACGTGATCAGGCCCATGCTCCATTATTTTAGGAGTAGGAGTAGTGTTTGCTTTTAGTTTGTTTTCTTGCTTGCCTGTTTACTTTCTTGATTTGTATGTTTGTTTGTCTGCTTGCTTGTTTGCTTACTCACTTTGCTTTTGCATTTGCTTCTACTTCTGCTTTTCTTTGTTGTTTTCTTTGTTGTTTTGTTCATAGGCTAGTTTCACATGAAACCATGCATGACTCTTGAAACAAGCAGGGTAAAGTACAAGAGGCCTTGTGCAGCTATCACTACTTGGTTATCTGTCATCCTGCCTCTGTATGAATAAATTGTTAGTTTTATTCCATGATATTGATGGAAAATACATACTCTAGTCGGTTGTATTTGGGTTAATCCTTGTCAGCTTAGTGAAATAGAGTAAGGTGAGGGGGAACACCTTAACAGGCATGTCAGAGGTATATAATAAAATACTTTTCTAAAGGAAAAACCTCTTCTGCTCTCAATAAGTTGGGATCCCTCTTCCGCCTCTGAAATGAATAAGTTCTATGCACATTTATGAAAATGAAAAATGAATAAGGCGAAAGAAGAGAAAGGCTTCCTACTCAGAGAGGTGATGAAAGTAGCTCCACCAGGGTACTGACCAGGCTCGCTGGTAGCAGAGATATGCTTATGTTCCTACATGACTTCGCCGAGGTACTGTCTAGGCCTGCTCGCAGCAGAGCAAAACTAGAGATGAAACTAAGACTCTGGCGACTATACTGCTTGTGCACCAATATACCCCTCAACTCCAATTGAAATAACTGTATTTCCTTGGCTTGGAATGTGTGTCAACTGACCAAGATCTTGGCAGATGCTACATCTTACAATAAAGCATGGAAACCAAGACAAACTGAGAACTGAACAATACTTATGGAGGTGTTAGACTTGCTTTTCACGAACAAGGTCCATTCAGAGAACTGGAGTTCTATCAGTGTGTTGCCAAGTGTTGTAGCGGCTACAACCACCCTCCGAATTTTTTTCTTAGCTTTGTTTTGGAGCCTCCCTACCAACCATCCTCAGCAGCATGTCTTGCCTTATCAAGTACACAAGCTTGAGTGATTTTCTAGCAGACTTCTAGCCTGTGCATGAGAGATTGTTACATCCCCCTCACAGGGTGTTTCTCTGGACTTGGTCCAACTGCAGGCTAAACAGGTCCCTCAAGAAATTGCATAAGTCTGGAGGGGAACTAGCCTTCCCTCCAAAAATTGCACAATTTTGTCTGGCAGCTTGTCGGGCTCCAAAATTGCACAAATATTCCTGGAAAGCTTCACTGAGAAAATTGCGCAATTCCTCCAAGTAGGGCCGCTCAACCCAGAAATTGCATAATTCTAGGTAGAAATCAGTTGCTCAACCCAGAAATTGTGCAAATCTTCTGGGTAGCCAGCCCAACTTCCTCCCAGAAATGCACATTTTTCCCCTCAGCTGAGAAGGCTATTGCATGTGCCATTGAGTTGATTGGTTCCACCCGGGATCGGGAAAACTTGAAGTGCATGCATGGGCTATTTTTTCCCAGAATATCAGAAAGAAACATGCAAAAAGCACCCCTAAATTTTAGGGATCTATTTTTAGTAGCTGGAGGTTGCATGCAAAGATTGTTTTAGAATATTTCCTCCAAGTGTCATTTTTTCCTAGATCTGTGGCATGCATGTCATGAGCCTCAAAATTATTTATTCAATGCTTCAGAGCTCACTTATTCACATCGATCTTGGAGCTCTGACATCCCACATCACATCTAGGAGTCTTCGACACATCCAACTTAGCTATTCACAGGTAAGTCTTCTTAACTTGTCTTTTGCAACATTTTTGTCGCTTTTTGTGTTTTCACTTGTGTGAGTGCTGTTTGATTGATTTCTGTGAACGCTTGCCATCATTTACATGTATATTAGCTTGCACTAGCACCATTTTAGTTTTCTTTAGCATCTCACTACTATCCCATGCATGAAACTGTTTTGCATGAACAGTCACTGATTCGGCGACTCAATTCACCCACATGCATGTTGTTCCATTTTTTGAATCTTTTATTCACCATTTGCATGCATGATCATTCACTCTTGCTTACACTCAGTATCGCCATGAAATCACATTCACATTTGCTTTTAGTTGTCCGTCAGTGGGTATAGGTAGCCTTGGCCTAGACTTTGCCTCACCAAGACAACATTGCACAATCCTAAGAAGGAAGGCTCTGTCTTCCCCTCAGGAAATGTTCATTTCTTCCTTGTGATTATCCTTCAGTCTTGCATTGCGCAATTTTGAGGGACAACGACTGCTGGCCTAGAAAATTGCATAATGTAGTGACTAGGCCGACAACCACTGTCAGCTGAAATTGCACATTGTGCAGTTCCACGAGCCAACAGTCCAGCCTGGATTGCGCATAACACAAATCCAACTGCCAACCACCCTCCCTTGACTTCCTTTTGCACAAGTTTTGCAGCCAGTCTCCTGGCCTCCCAAAAGAATTGCGCAATCCTTTCCAGTCAATCCCCAGGTATGTTGCATGTGGTTTTTTAAGTTTTCTTTGGTTTTGGCTGATAGATTTCTTACCATGCATGTCGCTTTGTCTCCAGATCTAGCAGGTGTTCATCCGCCTCTTAGCAGTTCGGGATTAATGGCCTCCAAGAGAGCAGGATTAAAGGACACTGACGAAAGTTCAACTGGAGCAGTAGTTGAGCGAGTGTCTACAAGTCTACCGATCAATGAAGATACCAAGCTAATTGTAGACAAGGACATCAAGCTGAAATGGCAAGAGGTCAATGATGCATTTGTAGGAAAATTTGGGGAAGACCTCGAAGACCAGCAAGTATATGTGAACATCCACCAGTCCTGCTTGTATCAGATTGCATGCAGGTACTCCATGCTCCCATGCATGGACATGATACATTGGATCGTCTCGCACACTGATCCTGACACGATGACATTGAGCAGTGTTAGCGGGAAGAAGATTTCTACTTTCAGGGCACAGGATGATGATGAGATGTATCAGATGTCGAAGCCCGTGATCATCATGGAGACACCTTTCAACCTACCTAACAACAATGCAAACTCTAGAGATATCTTGAAGAACTGGGTGAAGGAGCCGGCTAAATTCAAGATGAAAACCAAGCAGGTCTACAAGAAGAAGATACTGTGGAAGGCGTATCAGTACTTGGTCATCTTTGCATGTCATTTGTATGGCCAAGAAAACACGTAAACCTTCCCACAAAGTTGGGTGATCACATTGGACCAACTGGCCAGAGAGAGAAAAACATGCAATTGGTCCGACATGTTAGCTCATCAGCTGAAGGAATAGGTAGCAAGGGCTCGAAAACTGCCCAAAGGTATGCAAGCAAGAATCTACATGTCTACCTACATCTCGGACGTAATCTGTGTTCAACAGGAGTTGTTGGGCTTGAAGTGGGCATGAAGCTCGACAGAGACCTCCATGAACACTTATTGTAATATGTTGTCTGAATGCAACTTCAAAGGAGTTCTCACACAATTGTCCGATGATTTTGTCACCCCAGTTTACAAGATGATATTCAAACGTGGTCCACCTTGCATGTCGAAGGCAACAATGGAGGCACTGATTGACATAGCTGATTGGTATGCCTCATTGTCTGACACCTTCATACGGATGTACAACATGGAGAAGCCTTCACATGTTCTACTGAAGTTTTCCTTGGAAAAACTTGTCATGTAGGAAGTATCATATCACATCTTGGTAGGATTGACAGCTAGGCTACACCGGAAGAAGAAGTCACCTTAGCTTGCTCTTCCGTTGTGGATCGGGTTATACGAGATACATAGTTTTAAGCATGTGTATGTTGAAGCAGAGAAGATGAAGAAGTATCCATTCGACCTTTGAAGTTACAATCCATATGACCCACAAGAGTTGAGAACAATGATCAACGCCATGACTGGTGGTTGGCTGAGGCAGTTTGCAACATTATTGGTGCTTCCCTTCTTGTACTTAATGTTCAAATGAATTGTTGCAGGTATGTGGACCATTTCTGATGGTGATCATTCTGTAACTTCCCTTGTGTTTGTATGAAGTGTAGGGGTCGGTGGTCTATGTGGATGATCGTTTCCTTCCTCAGAATGTAATGCTTCCGTTGACGAAAGGCCTGCACAATGGAATACATTTCTTTTTCATAGGTGGGATACTTTTAGAATGTGTCTGAGAGTCTCTCACTGTGATAAACCACTGGATGCCCTTGTTGAGTAAGAGCTGCACCCATAGCATAGTCAGAGGCATCTGTCTCAATCTCAAATGGTTGTTGTAGGTCTGGTAATGTGATTATTAGTGTAGAGCAAGGCACTGCTTCAACTCAACAAACGCCTTTTATTGGGTTTTAGGCCAAAAGAAATTTTCTTTCCCTCTGCTCTTGGTGACTTGACTTAAAGGCCAAGTGATATGAGAGTACCCCAACATGAAATTGTGGTAGGAATTGGCAAGGACCAGAAAGCTGCAGAGCTCTATTAAGGTGGTTGGGGATGGAAAATACCGAATGACTTGTATCTTGGCTGGGTCCACATGAAAACCCTTCTCATCAATGATGTACCCCAAATATTGAACCTGAGTTATGCCAAAAGTGCATTTCTCCAGAATGGCACACAACTTGTGTTGTCGTAGGGTTTGAAGGACCCGTTGAATATGGTGGAGGTGCTCTTCCCAACTCTAGTCGAAGATTAAGATGTCATATAAATATACCACCACGAATGAATTGGTGAAGGGTCGTAAGATGTCTTCCATCAACCTCATGAAGGTTGCAGGGGAATTCATCACCCTGAAAGGCATGACCAACCATTTGAAAAGGCCCTCCTTAGATTTGAAGGCAGTCTTCCAAACATCAGAGGGTTTGATATGCACCACGTGATAACCAAACTTCAAGTCAATCTTACTGAAATATTTGGCCCCATGGAGCGGATCTAGAAGGTCATCAATATGTGGGATTGGCTACCTATTTCGGACAGTGATATTGTTCAGCACCTGATAGTTAATATAGATTATCCAGGTCCCATCCCTCTTCTATACCAATATAATCAGGCTCCTACAGTGTGATGAGGATGACCTAACTGCATGGCCCGACACTCACTTGTGTTGTGAGTGGAGCTCTTATGGAAATCACACCATTTTCCCGTTTCCTTTGTCTTTGGGGTGTTGTTCTTTTCTTGCGGCTTCAACGGGTTGTCCTAGGTCCCCCTCGCCTTGGCTTTTTCCTTTTCTCTATGGTTTGGGGGCACCTTTCCCTTGCTTCAGATCCACATATCCAAAGCATCGCTTCTTTTGTTTAAACTTCTGCTCAATATTGATAGCGTATCAGTATGGTGTATTGAGCGAGGAGATGTCTAGGAAATCCATATCATCTTGGTTGTATCTGTGTAAACAACTGCTATACTTAAGTACTAAATGCCGCTTAGAATATTTGATACCCAACTTCATTCAGAGGATATGAAAAACATTAGTAAACTCTAACATGTCATGGTCCCTTCCTTGCCGCAACGTGGTGCACTTTATGTATTTACCCTTATAATTCCTGACAGGGTAGCACTGCTCCTTGATAGCGTCCCAGAATGAATCCTAAGTGGGTGCGATTGAAAATAGTTAGGGTGTGATTCGTCCTTATTCTCCCATTAGGTTTACCACAAATCATTGATGTGGGGTGCAACTTTGAGAAGTGAAAAACTAACCTTTTCACGAATGGAAAAATCATGAAAAGAAAAATATCCTTTTAGCAGATTTGGCCATTTATGTAACAATCCTCATGAAAATTCCATGTAATAAAAGTTAAAAATAGTAACCACAAATGAATGGGATACTTATTCCAAGGTGAATTTTGGGCAAGACATCCTTGGGGGTGTTCATTTGGTTGTTTATGGCTAAGGAAATTGGCAAAGGCAATGACTAAGGCTTTGGAAAGGCAAAATGACATTTTTGGCACAATTATCTATGAAAATAATGGAAATTAGGAGAAAAAGGAGGTGAAAGGTCACAGGTTGCATGTGAGGATGAAAATGAAGGAAAGTAATGGAAAATGAAGAAAATAGAGGCCTCATTCATAAAAAGGCTTTTGAGGATTAGTTGCTAACCTTTTGCTAGTTCAGTGTTGGAGCTCGCTCTCATTACTGTCTCTCTCATACACTTGGATACTTAGAGTTTTCTTGGAGCACTCTTGGAGGGTGTGGCATACTTGTATTCTTGGACCAAGAAGGAAAAGGAAGAGCAGGAAGGCACAATAAGGCATCGGCATCAAAAACTACATCAGATTTTCGTGGAGGTACCGAGTTGTATGTATGGTTTCTTCACTAGTTTTGGCATGCATGGCATATGCATGTGGACTTTTGGTTGTGATCTGTCATTGGCATGGATGATTGCCGAGATTAATAGTGGATTGCTTAGCCTTGCCATTTCCTGGATAGCCATGGTGATTGTGGTTTTAATTTTATTGTTTGTTTTGGTTGGTTCTCATGTTACCTTAGCTTAGGTTGAGTTATTAGTCCTAGAAGCCCTCATTAAACAAATGATCTAGAATCCCTATAACAACTTGGGTTAAGTTATTAGTCCTGGAAGCCTTGGCCGAGAAAACGCTCTAGAAGCCCTTGGTGGGTTGAGTTACTAGTCTTGGAAGCCTTGGTTGGATAAACGCTCTGGAAGCCCTGTATAAGTTGTGGGTTGAGTTACTAGTACAAGAATCCTTGGTTGGAAAAACGCTCTGGAAGCCCTGGAAGGCTTGGATGGAGACCAATTTGATGATGGTTTTGGTGACGTAAAACCATGAGCTAGAATCAATGTTTGATGGGTTGAGGTGGATGACCTCTGGAAGCCCTATATGAGCTTTGATTGATTTGTTCTATGAGATCCCATACTCATGCTTGGAATATGGCATGGGGGTGAATGGCTGAAGAGAGATTTGGCTCAGCCATTCTACGGTCTGGTGGAACCTGGTAGTCCAATCTCTGTGGTGGGCTCCAGTATTGTAGCAATAATGCTACAACTCCTGGAGCTCCCTATCTCTAATTTTATCAACCCGGTAGTTCGTACAAACTTGGAAGCGACGGTGCTGTATGCACAAGTACTAGCTCTTGTCGCAGCTGTCACTTGGTCAGCTGGCACAAGTCCGCTAGGGCTCAAGCCAACTTCTATATGCTCTTAGAAGAAGCTTTATGAGTGATGGACGAAAGCTATCTCGTAGGAAGCTAACCTACTTTGCAAAAAGGAAATGAAAGCCAACAAAGCATGGAAACCCTAATAAACCCTAATTTGACTAGCTTGACCCTTACAATGCAAAAATGTGAATGAAACTTCTACCAATGATGCCATTACTTGCAATGAGTTGAAATACATGAATCTAAGCTACTTGCATTTGAAAAGACATGTTTTTGTATTTTTTCATTAAGTGGTTGGATTTATTGTGATGGTGCTTTTGATTAGGGTTTGACTGTGCAGGAGCGGTTCGAAGGGAAGGAAAGCATGGGAAAGGTCAGGGGGGCTAGGAGAGGTCCCAGGGGATCCTTAGCATCAGTCTACAGAAGTCTACAACGTTTGGATGCTCGGAAACCAAGTTTGCAGGCTTCTACAGGATGTCTGCAGGGGATCCTACAGGAAACTCAGGAATTCTACAGGAAGTCGGTGAAATTCTACAGGATGTTCGACCGTGGGAGTTTTGGGTGATGGTGAAGTGATGGAGTGGTTTGGGTGGATAGGTAAGATGGAGATGGAGCTGGTGATGGCTCAGGGGTAGAGAAATATGGTGGAGGAAGGGTGCATGAAGTTGGTTGGTGGATGGAAGGATGGGATCAACAAAAGGTCAAGACAATGGAGCTACGTGAATCATGGAAGAGCTGGAAGGTATACGAGCTGAACAGAGGTTGATTAGGTGGCTTTAGGTGTGGTTGACAAGAAGAGGAAGGAGATGGAATGATGTGGAGCAGTGTAAATAAAACAAATTACTCATGAATGTCACCAAAAACGAGAACTCATTAACCTGAGCTACTTGTGATATAAACTCAATGAACAGCAATGTAAATTGTGAAGGAAACTCGTGCATGGAAGTGGAATACAGAAGTATGGTTCAATATCAAAAGTGCATGGATGGATCTTCAATGAAAATGACTATGTTGCAGCTTGCATGGAAGTGAAAGACTGCGTTCTTTTTTGTGGTTGATATGGACTGCACCCCAATCCCTAGACAGAGATGGCAGTGAAGACACTAACAACCCTTTTCTTGGAGCTCCAGTGATTACAAACCTCCTATTCTGATCCAAACAACTGAAAGCAAAGTAACCATAAGCTAATCCTACTCAATCACATAAAAACTAAATCAGCAGACTGTAAATTCGAATTGCATGTCAAAGTAAAGAAACAAAGTGCTGGAACGAAAGGCAAATAACACTACAAAACAGAGGAGGTCTATTGCTCTCAGGTTGGGCCCTAACCTGAGAGCTATAGCTCCCTTAAAAACTCAGAATTAGATCCAAATCTGCTTGCCTTTATTCATAATCAAAAGTCTAATGTCATGCCAAAACTGGCTTACAAAACAACAAAAACCGAGCTGTAACTCGTGCTCAGAGATTACAATAGTAATTCCAAAAGTCAAAAAGCTTCTAACAAAGGCTACGACCTTCATATTTATACAAAATGAGGATCAAGCTGGCTGCCTTCATTCGTGGAGCTTGGCTGTCCAACTGAAAGTCAAACTGCTGATCCTGTAGAACGTGTTGGCTGCCTTTAAGCTCGGTGGGGAGAGCTGTTAGAGCTCGGAGTTAAGGTGAAAAGCACGAGGGAAGTCATTTAAAGCTGTAGACAACCTCCCTATAAACATGCAATGCCACCTTTGTTGTCTCCTTGTCTCCTTCTGCGTGGTCTTTTGCTCTCTTCAATGCCAAAAACCTGAAATCATCATGTATTAGCCACATAGATATAATGCCTGCCCTTCTTCCTACAAACAACACGAATATACTAAGAAATGAATGCATAAGTGGTAAAAGATGAATGGTTGAACAAGGTAAGTGGCCAATATGAGCCCAAATTGTACCAAAAATTGGGGCTCATCATCACCCCCCAGCTGAAATATTTGCTCATCCTTGAGCAACTTTGCTCTGGCTCCTCGTCTTTGGCCAAGAACTAGAGCCCGGAGCATGCTCTTCCTTTCCTGTTTTTGGTGGCCCTGCCTTTTCTGCCCCTGGTGGTGACGAGGGTGGCGCTTCTTTCCTCTTTTCCGTTTCCTTGAGCCGGGCTTCGGAAGGCGATTGGCCTATTTTTTCGTGTCCAGGAAGTTATTTTTGGGCTTCCCTTCTCAGGGGTGGCCGATGGTTTAGAGGGGGTTCTTTCACTGGGTGAAGTAGGGACATCCCCTGAAATGGTTTGGTTGCGGCTTGCCCGTATTTATTCTCTTACTTCTCCTGGCTTCAAAAGGTAGAGGGATCTCCCTCTCTCTCTTCTCCTTCGGCTTTGGAGGTGTCCTGAGGGCGGCCAGCGCAGCTGCTGCCTCCCTTTCAAGAATACCAGCCTTCTCTTCCCTGCGTTTTGCTTTCTCAAGGCTCCTTGTAGAGGGCCCCTTCTTTTCAGATTTCGGGCTTCCTGTAGAAGCCCCTGCTTTACCCACTTCCGGGCCTTCGGTAGAAGATCCTTTCTTTACCAATTTTGGGCTTCCTGTAGAAGACCCTGTTTTAGCCACTCTCGGGCTTCCTGTAGAAGCCCCTGCTTTGGAAATTTTCGGGCTCCCTGTAGAAGCCTCTTTTTTAATGATTTTTGGGCTTCCTGTAGAAGACCCTTTTGTCAATTTCGGGCTTCCTGTAGAAGACCCTTTCTCTGTTTTCGGGCTTCCTGTAGAAGCCTGTTTCTGCTTTCCTGTAGACACAAGTGTCTCCACCTTTGCTTGCTGAGCTGCATGGGTTTTGCTTTTTGGTTTGGTTGCAGGCGCTGACGAGGTACTTGGGCTGATGTGGACCACCTCAGCTTTGTCCGTTCTGCTCTTCAACCTCTTTTCTCTAGCTGATAAGATGGGCGTGCCACCTTCTTCTTTGTCATCCTTTCCCTCGTGCTTCTTCTTTTGTTCTTTCTTCTGCACTGTGGTCGGGGTCTTCTGGCCTTTTTCTCTCTTTCCCTCGGCCACTGCTTCTTGTTCCTCACTGCTGGAGGAACCACTTTCTTCAGTGAGCATCCTTATGTCTCCATCTCTGGTTAAATTCCTGAATGATTCCCATGAGAGGGGAACCTTATAGGAATGAAGTGCATCCTCCACAAGAATTTTGATCAACCCATGGTGGGCTATCTGATCTGGTATGCCCTCTTTTAGTTTCGTAGCACACTCCATCAAAGACTGTAGCAGGAAATAAGGAATGCTGAGTTTCTTTTCTACAGGAAGATCAATTCGGTGCCTTAACTCAGTGAGCAACCGAAAGTGATACCCGTAGACGATGCTATAACGGCCTTCACATGTTATATATTTCATGATTTGCAGGCTAACTTCGTTCCATGGTGGCAACAGACTCGTTCTTCGCACCCCATTTTTGTCCTCCGAGAATTCCTCCTCAGGTGGAAAGAATTCTTTCTTGGCCTGCTGGCTCAACTTCCGTTCTTCCTTATCCCACGGCAGACCCATTGGAAGTTCAGTGATTCGACTGATATACTGCGGGGTGAGCTTGAGGCTTAGGCCCCTGAAATTCACTGTGGCCAGTGTCTTGGATTTCGGCCTCAGAGCCTGCAAGAATTATTCGGCCACTTCATCGTCGTAACCCTGCAGCTTATCACAAAAGGATATCCATTGCGCTCGTGTGAAGAGCTCTACCACCCCCTGGTTCTCCCTCAGTTTGGCTGAATCAGTGGGTTCTCGTCTAATAAACCCACCCGGCATGATAACACAGTTTTCTTAACCAGAGGTGGTGATTGTGGAAGAGGTTTTGGTTTACTGAGACGGAGCGTAGGATGTCATGCACATAACCCACAAACTTATCCCTGAGGAACTTAACACAATTTAATTACTAGACATCCTGTAGAATGACAGTATAGGCACAACAGACAACAATTTCACCGTTTTTCTATGACCCGACTGTGGACGACAATTCCGCCACCTTTAATAACCAGTTGCATGAAGAGTTCAGGGTTACCTCTTTAATTGGCCACCTTTTTTCGTGAGGCACCCGCTTTCCTGTAGAAAACTGCGTTCCTGTAGGATGACAGCGTTCCTGTAGAATGACAGCGTTCCTGTAGAATGCAGTGCGCGATTTTCGGGAGAGACTGCAGTCGGTCTGCGCCTTGGGTGTGCTTCTCAATCGCTCTGATGGCCAAAGGCTCGGCGTATCATGCTGCAGAAGGATCAGGATCGCCGCTCGAGTTCAAAACGGTGGTTGATAATTGCATGAGTGCAATCTAGCCGATTAGATTTTGAATTCGGCGGAATTCGTGGCGCGGGGGGTGAGCTGTCCCCGCCGGACCGTTGGGTGACGTCACCCCATCATTCAACTGCGCGTTCACTTGCTGCCGCACCAATTCCCGCAGATCTGCCGCCGCCTCTTGGGTTAAACTCGTTCTCTGCGACGGGATCGTTCTCACGTGCATGCTGCCCATTCTGTTTGTCATGGCCGCCACCCACACATCCAACTAGACCATTAACTGGTCGACGTGGCCGGCCAAATGGCCACGCCGCTCAACCAATTCACCTTTACACTTAGCAATCAATCAAAGTAACATTCATGCAGTCTGATGGAAGGAAGGGTCGAGACACTTACCTGCGCGGCTGCACACGATGTTTCGGCTCTTTGGACGTTGATGAGTCGATTTACCTGCTGCTGGCGAACTTACACAGGCCCGGAGGTCCATGTTCACGAGCTGCCGTCGATGGATGGGATGCTTCAGTTGCATGCGCCCACGTTTCTTTGCATATGGCCTGTGCTGTGAATGGCATCCACTCTAGCAGGCTCAACTGTTACAGGACTCCCGCGGGATGTCTTGGAACAGTTCTCCCTCCTTGGGTGCATGCTGCACGACGATGGATGGCCTCACGATCATGCTCTCGGGGCTTCTGGCTGGCTGTATTGAATATGGTGTGAGATCTCTAGCGCTTTTTCCATTTACAATTTGCTTTTTCTCGAGACTCATCGATCTGCTTTGCTGGTGCAGGTAACTTTGTTGCATGTCGACAAGGATGGTGGAGCAAGATAACAGCAATGTGCATGGTTGACAATGGTGGCATGCATGCGTCCTAACCGATCCTTGGCCTTTAGATCTCTTCATGAAATGAATTCTGGGCCGTTCTGAGCTTCTACAGGAAGTTTCCTGTAGAAATACAGAGCTTCCTGTAGAAAATCTGCATCTTCCTGTAGAAACTCTGCATCTTCCTGTAGAAAATCTGCGTCTTCCTGTAGAAGACTCAAGCTGTAATAAAATTGCACATACCTTGGAAAAAATGAGTATTCTTGGAGGGGGTGCTGGTGAGGTGTCCTGACTGCATGATGAGGACCCATGGCTTTGAGTTGAGAGGCTTCCTCTCCTCCATAGAACACCTGCATGCAATTTTACATAATGAATCTGCTGACCTTGTTTTTTTCTTTTTCTCTTTTTTTTTTTTTTTTTGAAAGATAACAGGGGCGCCTCAATGAGGTTTTCACCCTTGCCATCTGCCCTGAGCGCCTCGGAGAGGTTTTCACTCAAGGATCTTTTCAAATCTTTATCTTTTTTTTTGAAAGACAATAGGGGCGCCTCAATGAGGTTTTCACCCCTACCACCTGCCTTGGGCGCCTCAGAAAGGTTTTCACCCAAGGATATTTATTATTTATTTATTTATTTTTTATTTTTTTTAGATTCTTCAGGGTATGCCCAAAACAGGGGCAGAACCCTTCTCTATGACCAACACTGCCTTCTCCATAGTTTTGATGAACTCTTGTCTTGAGAGAGGCTTCCTGTAGGTCTTCAGTCGATGCCCATTGACAAGCATGGGGATGGCTTCCTCATCAATGGTCCGAATAAGAACAGATCCATTGTCATGACATTTTTCCACTGAATATGGCCCTAGCCATCTGGTTCTCAGCTTCCCCTTGAAATCTTTGTATCTGGAGTCATACAACAAAGCCCAATCTCCCGGCTGAAATTGCTTGTCATGGAGATGTTGGTCATGCCACACCTTTCTCTGAAGTTGAACCACTTCCGAGTGAAGGAGGGCCTGCATTCGGTGCTCATCCAGTCCATTCAGCTGCAATAACCTCTCTTGTTGTGCATGGCTGAGATCTAGGTCCAGCTGAGCTGCCATCCTCAAAGTGTTGTATTCAAACTCAATGGACAGCAAAGCTTTCTTCCCATAGACCAGCTCATAAGGTGTGAAGCCGGTGGTGGTCTTCCAAGTGGTGTTGTAAGCCCATGTGGCTTCAACCAGGCGATCTGCCCAGTCCTTTCTGCTGCTGCTCACCACCTTAGTCAAGATCCCTTCTAATGCTCTATTGGTGACTTCCACCTGCCCATTTGCTTGAGGGTGATAGGGGGTGGAAGTCCTATGCTTGATCTTGTGATGAGCTAGTAGGTCTTCAACCAGGTTGGATGTGAACTGGCTCCCTTGATCGGTGACCAGCTCTCTTGGGTAGCCAAACTTATAGAAGATGTTTTCTCTTAGGAACTCGGCCACCTTTTCTTCTATTGCTGCTTTGATTGCTTTAGTCTCTGCCCACTTTGTCAAGTAGTCAGTACACACAATGATGTAAGACCTTTGCCTCGAAGGAGGGTTGATTGGGCCCACAAAGTCCATGCCCCACTTCTCAAATGGCTCAAGAGTCACTTGAGGTTGGAGAGGCATCTCATCCCTTTGGGTCGGTTTCCCCATTCTTTGGCATTGATCACACTGACTGACATATCTTCTGACATCTTGATGAAGTGTGGGCCAATAGTAGCCTGCCTGCAGGATTTTGAAGGCAGTTCTCTTTGCTGCAAAATGTCCTCCACAAGGCCCATCATGACAAGTGAGGAGGATGTCAAAGACTTCCTCCTCCCTTACACAACGCCTTAAGATCTGATCGGGGCCAAGCTTGAACAGATTGCCCTCGATCCAAGTAAATGAGGCACTTTTTCTGATGATTCTGCTCTTCTCTCTTGAAGATAGGTGCGGAGGGAACTGTGCTGAAACAAGGTAGTTTGCTATATCAGCAAACCATGGAGAGAGTACTGAAATAGCAAACAGATGTTCATCGGGCATCTGATCATCCACTGTTCCATCCTCATCTGCAGACAAATCCAATCTAGATAAAAAGTCAGCAACAACATTTTCTCTACCTGGTTTGTCAACAATGGTCAAATCAAACTGCTGCAATAAAAGTAACCATCTAATAATACGAGCATTCACATCTGGTTTATTCATTAAATATCTAATTGCAGCATGGTCTGTATGTACAAAGGTTTGGTAGCCAGTAATATAATGTCGGAACTTGTTCAGTGCATGGACCACAGCCAAGAATTCTTTCTCGGTTACAGTGTAATTCAGCTCGGCTTTGGACAAATTTTTGCTAACAAAGTAAATGGCATATGGAAGTTTTTGCTCAATTTGTCCTAAAGCTGCACCTATGGCTTTGTTCGAGGCATCAGTGTGGATGTGGAAAGGTAGGGCCCAGTTTGGACCTCTCAGGATTGGGGCTGACACCAACTTGTCCTTCAATTCATTTAAAGCCCTCTGACAATCGTCAGTCCATTTAAACCCCACATCTTTTGCCAACAGGCCAAACAATGGCGAGGCTAGCTTGCTGAAGTCTTTAATGAATCTCTGGTAATATCCTGCTAATCCCAAGAAACTCCGGACATCCCTTACCTTTTGAGGAGGTGGAACCTTCTTGATGAGAGCAATTTTGTTAGGATCCACCTGTAACCCTTGGCAAGAAATGGTATGGCCTAGCACGGTCCCTTCAGTCATTAAGAATTCACATTTCTCAGGACTAAGGGACAAGTTCATCTCAATGCATTTGGTTAGGACTTTTCCCAGATTGGACAATGCTTCCTGGAAGTTGGCCCCATAAGGAGTAAAGTCATCCATATAGATCTCCACTGCATCATGGACCAGCTCCGAGAAGATGCTCAAGACAGCTCTCTGGAAGGTAGCAGGAGCATTGCATAGCCCAAAGGGAAGAACTCGGTAGGCAAAGGTACCCCAAGGACAAGTGAAGGTGGTCTTATCTTGGTCTTCCGGGTTGATTTGGATTTGGTTGTACCCGCTAAACCCATCCAGGAAAGAGAAGAACTTCTTTCCTGCCAGTCCATCCAACACTTGATCTATGAAAGGTAGAGGGAAATGGTCTTTCTTGGTAGCTTTGTTCAGTTCTCGGTAGTCCACACAGATTCTTCATTTCCCATTTTTCTTGGGAACCAACACCAGAGGGGACACCCATTCACTATCTGAGATGGGGTAGATGAATCCTGCATCCAACAGTTTTTGCAATTCTTCCTTGACAATGTCCTTAAGAGCTGGATTCATTCTCCTCTGGGGTTGCCTAACCAGTTTACAATCCTCTTTGATGTATATATGATGGGTACAGACCGAAGGATGGACGCATTTCATCTCTTTATAGCTCCAAGCAAAAGCATCTAGGTGGTTGGACAACAGACTACACAGCTCCTTTTCCTGGGAAGGAGATAGGGAGGAGCTGATCTTCAATGTTTTCTCAGGGCCGAACTCCACATTCTTGACTCTCGGAGTAACAGGGTTGGTTGTAAAAAGATCCACTAAGGTGCTAGCTTGGGCATCCTCCACCAATTTCTCTAAGGGTAGCGCACTGGAAGGTGGATTCTGGATCAAGGTCTCGATCAAGTCATCCTCGGTTGGGGGGTCTCTTCTAGTGGTATCTAAGGTGCACAGAGGTGCTGAGTACACCTCGTCTTCCTCTCCTTCTTCCAACCAGAGTGGTAAGTCATGCTCTAAGGAGGGTTGGGCAGGAGGGTATAGGACTAGCTGCTTGGACATGGGACCATTTTTGATGGTCATGTTTCCTGCACGACAACTTATGTAAGCATCTGCAGTAGCTAACCAAGGCCTTCCCAAAATAAGAGGATATCCAGTAAGCTTTGCCTTTGGTTGCAGAACCAGGAAGTCTGCAGGGTATTCCCAAGAGTCAATAGAGACCAAGACATCCTCCACAATCCCTTCGGGAGTCACGGTGGAGCAATCTGCTAGTTGCAGTACTGTCGAGGTCTTCCTCAAGGAACCCTGAAGATTGAGTTTGAGCATGGTATCTCTGGTCATCACATTAATGGCAGCCCCCAGATCAATCAAGGTGTGAGGTATGATGGTGCCATTGATGTGTACATCTACTACAGGACTTCCAGGATCTAGGTACTTTGGGCAGATGACTTGTCCTAGCATAAGGTCAGACAGTTGTCCTATGACATTAATGGTTGAAGCATCTTTCTTCCACCTGCCTGGGTGTTTGAAGCACTTTTCCTTAACCAGTTTGTTGTATATTGGCACATCCTTGATGGCTTGGAGAAGTGGTATTTTCACACACAACTGCTTGAGCTCACCCAGAAGCTCATCCTCCTCTGGGTTGGGTTGTGTGGTGACTGTTAGTCTCTCAGGAAAGGGTGGAATAGCTTTTGGTTCACTTTCCTGTTTGTCTTCCTCATCCTCTGGGGGAGGAGGTTGGCGATCTGGTAGAGTCTTTCCAGATTGAAGATTGATCTCCTGGATCTCCAAAGCATAGGTAGGGCATGAGGTTTCCCCAGTGTATACCTGCTGGGCCTGTCTATTGTTGGGGTTCGGGTTCGGTTGAGCAGGCATTTGAGGTTGCCTTGGAGGAGCAGGAGGTAAAGGCTGAGGTTGAACTGGTGGTGGAGGCAAGATGGCAGGAGGAGTGTTGTATTGGGGCCTCCACCCCGACTGAGGTGCATTCCACTGAGGCTGAGGCTGGGCATGCGAATGGTATGAATGAGAAGTAGGTGGAGTAGGGTACTGAGGTGGATAAGACCATGGAGGAGGCATGGACCAGGAAGGATGAGCAGGGGGACCCCAGGAAGGCATAGGAGTCGATTGGTTGGGGCTGTAATAAGCTTGAGGTGCCCCTTGCATTACCTGCTGATAAGGTCTAGATCCTTGTGGCCTCCTTTGGTTGAGATAATAGAGAGGTTCAGTGGGAGCTTCTGTCCCTTGGTACATGGCTTTAAACCCTGGTAAGGTTGGACACTGGTTTGTGGGATGGTCCTCCTCACAAACGAAACACACTTCAACCGAATGCAATGGGCATTCATTCTTAGGGTGTCTCCTTGTGCACCTAGGGCAGAAGACAGCCAAGGCTCTCTCAGCTTCCTCTTTCTTTTGCTGGATCCTGAATGTGTCCAGCTGCATGGCAATGGTCTGTCTCACCTCACTCTTGAGATCTTCTAATTGATTTGCAAGCTCATGTTTGGAGAAAGGGACACTGGTTGAGAGGAGGTTTCCTCTACCTCGTTTCCGAGCTGCCCTGGAGTGGTTTCTAAACACAGTTTTGATGTCCTCATAAGGCAGTTGGTAAATGTCCCCCCCAGCTAACATGTGAAGGGTATTTAAGAGGTCTTCAGGGACTCCTCGGAGCAGGACCAACTTGAGGGATTCAGGGTCAAGTGTGCACCTGGCCCACTTATAGCTAAGTTGGAACCTCTCCTCATAATCCTCTAGGGACTCATCATTTCCCATGGTCATCCGAAAGATTTCCCCCTTGGTTTCCTTGGACCTACAGTAACCCCTGTACTTGGTATTGAAAGCTTGCTGCATCTGAGCCCAAGTGGTGATACTATTCCCAGGTAAACCCATGAACCAGCGCAATGCTGCATCCTTAAGAGTTGAAGGGAAGAGTTTCAGCTTTTGCTCATCTTTAGTATAGTCATAGGTTCTACAAAGGACAGCAAACTCAAACAGGAAGGTATCAGGATCTTCAGTAGTCAGTCCATGGAAGTGAGGTAAGGCGGAGGGGCTAATGTTCTTCATTTTCATCTCTCCATTGGTCTCTCGGATGGGGAAGGCACCTTCTATTCTCTCATCTTCTCTTCTATTGTCAGCCATAGCTTCAAATGGAGTGGTCTCTAACTCTTCTTCTTCTATAGGATCTTTGTCTATCTTAGGATGTTCACCTATAGGTTCTTCTAGGTCACTGCCACCAAAGAAGAGAGAAGGGTGACTCAGTGATGTGGTGGGGGTGTTTGGTAGGAATTTGCCTGATTTATCTCGGTTCCCACGAGGCATGAAAGGGAAAAGGCTTTCTTTTTCTTTTGATTGCTTTTGCTTTTTTTTCTTTGGTACCTGCAAAACTGAAACAGATTGATCTACAACTAACTATAGAAGATGCAGAATTAAACTGAAAGCAGGAAAGAACTAATCTACTTTGCTCAAATGAAATTGCAAGAAAGGAAATGCTAGTCTACGCTTGCAGAAAGGAAATGCTAATCTATGAAAGCAGGAAATGCTAATCTATGAAAGCAGGAAATGCTAATCTATGAAAGAAGGAAATGTCTATGCTACTTTTGCAGAATGGAAATGAAGTAAACTACTGAGCAGAAGGTAAGAGTAAGAAAATAGAAGAAAAGCAACAATTACTAATACTATGACGCTTCCCCGGAAACGGCGCCAAAAAGATGGTGGGCTCCAGTATTGTAGCAATAATGCTACAACTCCTGGAGCTCCCTATCTCTAATTTTATCAACCCGGTAGTTCGTACAAACTTGGAAGCGACGGTGCTGTATGCACAAGTACTAGCTCTTGTCGCAGCTGTCACTTGGTCAGCTGGCACAAGTCCGCTAGGGCTCAAGCCAACTTCTATATGCTCTCAGAATAAGCTTTATGAGTGATGGACGAAAGCTATCTCGTAGGAAGCTAACCTACTTTGCAAAAAGGAAACTGAAAGCCAACAAAGCATGGAAACCCTAATAAACCCTAATTTGACTAGCTTGACCCTTACAATGCAAAAATGTGAATGAAACTTCTATCAATGATGCCATTACTTGCAGTGAGTTGAAATACATGAATCTAAGCTACTTGCATCTGAAAAGACATGTTTTTGTATTTTTTCATTAAGTGGTTGGATTTATTGTGATGGTGCTTTTGATTAGGGTTTGACTGTGCAGGAGCGGTTCGAAGGGAAGGAAAGCATGGGAAAGGTCAGGGGGGCTAGGAGAGGTCCCAGGGGATCCTTAGCATCAGTCTACAGAAGTCTACAACGTTTGGATGCTCGGCAACCAAGTTTGCAGGCTTCTACAGGATGTCTGCAGGGGATCCTACAGTAAACTCAGGAATTCTACAGGAAGTTGGTGAAATTCTACAGGATGTTCGACCGTGGGAGTTTTGGGTGATGGTGAAGTGATGGAGTGGTTTGGGTGGATAGGTAAGATGGAGATGGAGCTGGTGATGGCTCAGGGGCAGAGAAATATGGTGGAGGAAGAGTGCATGAAGTTGGTTGGTGGATGGAAGGATGGGATCAACGAAAGGTCAAGACAATGGAGCTACGTGAATCATGGAAGAGCTGGAAGGTATACGAGCTGAACAGAGGTCGATTAGGTGGCTTTAGGTGTGGTTGACAAGAAGAGGAAGGAGATGGAATGATGTGGAGCAGTGTAAATAAAACAAATTACTTATGAATGTCACCAAAAACGAGAACTCATTAACCTGAGCTACTTGTGATATAAACTCAATGAACAGCAATGTAAATTGTGAAGGAAACTCGTGCATGGAAGTGGAATAAAGAAGTATGGTTCAATATCAAAAGTGCATGGATGGATCTTCAATGAAAATGACTATGTTGCAGCTTGCATGGAAGTGAAAGACTGCGTTCTTTTTGGTGGTTGATATGGACTGCACCCCAATCCCTAGACAGAGATGGCAGTGAAGACACTAACAACCCTTTTCTTGGAGCTCCAGTGATTACAAACCTCCTATTCTGATCTAAACAACTGAAAGCAAAGTAACCATAAGCTAATCCTACTCAATCACATAAAAACTAAATCAGCAGACTGTAAATTCGAATTGCATGTCAAAGTAAAGAAACAAAGTGCTGGAACGAAAGGCAAATAACACTACAAAACAGAGGAGGTCTATTGCTCTCAGGTTGGGCCCTAACCTGAGAGCTATAGCTCCCTTAAAAACTCAGAATTAGATCCAAATCTGCTTGCCTTTATTCATAATCAAAAGTCTAATGTCATGCCAAAACTGGCTTACAAAACAACAAAAACCGAGCTGTAACTCGTGCTCAGAGATTACAATAGTAATTCCAAAAGTCAAAAAGCTTCTAACAAAGGCTACGGCCTTCATATTTATACAAAATGAGGATCAAGCTGGCTGCCTTCATTCATGGAGCTTGGCTGTCCAACTGAAAGTCAAACTGCTGATCCTGTAGAACGTGTTGGCTGCCTTTAAGCTCTGTGGGGAGAGTTGTTAGAGCTCGGAGTTAAGGTGAAAATCACGAGGGAAGTCATTTAAAGCTGTAGAAAACCTCCCTATAAACATGCAATGCCACCTTTGTTGTCTCCTTGTCTCCTTCTGCGTGGTCTTTTGCTCTCTTCAATGCCAAAAACCTGAAATCATCATGTATTAGCGACATAGATATAATGCCTGCCCTTCTTCCTACAAACAACACGAATATACTAAGAAATGAATGCATAAGTGGTAAAAGATGAATGGTTGAACAAGGTAAGTGGCCAATATGAGCCCAAATTGTACCAAAAATTGGGGCTCATCACTCCGGTTGGTTCATTTCATTCATTAATGAGAAATCCATTCCCTTGATTTTCATGTGTAAAGGTACTGATGTATTTATGGATTTGATAGCTGATATGTTTATTGTATTTTTGTTCCTATTATGCTGGTTATATGCACATTTTATGACAACATCTATGTATGGCTCTCAACATGTTTTTACTTGTATGTGAATGGATAATGTGTCTATGACCTAATAGATGATAATGCATCATATAGCATGAGGGAAAAATGGTTCACAACGATTCTCAGATAAGTATGAGATCCCCACATTTAATTCTGCTGCTTACACCTACAGGTTACATGTCAATGACATGTTTGATGAAATGCCTATCATGGCTAGTAGGTTTCCAGTCAAGTTATTAAACAAATATCTGGTTTAGTACTGTCATTTCAATGTTACTTTACTGATTTGAAGAGATGGATTAATTCTGGGTAGTGACTTCGGCTCCGGATATAAAAAAGAGTCTCAAATCTCTGAGTCATTGGCACGCCACTGTTAATTTTGGTCCACAGTCACTGGCAGGCAGTCCTGTGAGAGAAACTTCAGGTTGTTGGTCACTCCCTTGCCGATAGCATGAGAAAGAATATGGCCCAAGAGACCTAAAATAGTAGTGAGACTGAGGGACATGATGTCTGAGTGGTTGACTTGTCTTCTGAGGTTGAATAGTGAGTCCCTCACCATCGGAATAGTGAGTCCCTACCGGGCCTCTCCTTTAGTCGAGAGTTCGGCAGGCTCACCCTCACCATATGAATAGTGAGCCCCCTAACGGGTCCTACCGGGCCTCGGGGATTGGGGTGGGTGGGTAAATAGTGGTCGAGCCCCTCACCATATGAATAGTGAGTGACTCCGTCCCTACCGGGCCTCACCCATATGAATGAGTGAGTCGATGGCGGCCTTATAGTCGAGAGTTCGGCAGGCTCACCCTACCGGGCCTTTGGTCGAGTAATCCTTCGTCTTCCTTGAATGCAAGCTTGCCTGTTCAGTGAGTGTTGAACCTCTGGATATGGATAAACTGGGTCCTATATAATATGCTTTGACTAGATCAATTGGAACTGGAACAACTGCAACTAGCTGCTGTTGTCTTCGCCTCCACTGCTGCTGAAATAGAATATAATAGTCTTTGTCTCTGCTGCCTTTTCCGCTACTGGTGCTCCTGGTTGTGCCTTCCCTGCTGCTGAAACTACTATTGGTAGGGGTTTATGTTGGTTGAGTAGGGCTGATGGGCTTATCCGTTTTACTGGACTGATTGGTTTATCAGTGTACCTAAGCTTACCCGTGTTCATTCCTTGCTTCGCTATCGATCTGGGCTTACCTGTAAATCCGTCCAATATCATATAATAGGCTGATCTGCGTGCCTTTTCTAGTATTCTCCGCGAGTACCCTTTACGGTCTAAAACTCTATCTGTCCGTCCCCGAGATCAGTGTACCTCGCCCTACAGAAGGCTTTTCGGCGTGGCGTCTGGCGCACGTGCTGCCTAGCATGATGATGTTGGATGTCTGTTTGGTGTGTTTCTATTGATTCCACTTCCTTAATGTGACTTAGGAGGTCGAATCATATCATAGTGGCCTCTCGTCACATGTTTACCCCGACTAGCTGGTTTCTTGGGTAGATGTTGTAGGAGGGTTTTACAGAGTGGTAACAGAGCATGGTTCACTCCTCGAACTGGATGGGCTATGTCTTAGTCATGCATGCATGCTAGTTTCATGTGTGCCTTTTACACTTATATACTTGTTACATTTGCTTGATGATTGATTAAGGTTGTAGTATGGTTATGTATTGCTTATGCATATTCATGTTTGTATGTGGTCAAGTGTACCGTGATGTAGTGGATGTTGTCATGCATGAGGTTGTAGTGTGTGTTGTGTTAAGGTCATGCATTGATGACTAGACACTAGATAGAATGACAGTTGCATGGTGATATGCTTATGTACTATTTTCATATCTTGTCACAATTATTTTATACATGTATCACGCTGATTGGTTATCTTGCAAACAAGGTATCTTCGCTGAGCTATACTAAGGTACATTGGTTTATTGTGATTTGGTTTAGCTGACATGATATACCTTATAGGAAGAAATATCAAATGGCTAGCAAGATGTTTGACTACAACGACTCTCCCTATGAATTCTAAGAGAAGTATGGTGTTGGGAACTCTTCTGATTTAGCAGTTACACTAAGAAGTTTAAAGGAAGAAATAAGGATTTGCAAGGCAGATAATGACAGAATCATATAGTCATAGGGAAAGTTAGCAGAGGTGGATGCAATAATACTCCAGAGCTTGTCATATTTGTAGCGACAAGGACCACTTCAGATAAGTCATGAGTAGGAGGAAAAGACTAATGGGGCATATGGTAGTAGATTACATGGAGGTCACCGATTGAATAGAAATGACACAATCCGAGATGGTAGATTTTTGGACACCCTGGAGAGGAGAAGAGTTAGACACATGTATGATTCTATTTCTGATTCAGATATGTACTATGATTGTCGCTGTTATCATCCTTACTGGAGGAATGATAGGGATACTTGTCAGATGAGTTTAAGAAAGAAAAGCCACTTACTTTTGATGGATAGATAAAGAGATCACAGGATGTAGAGTCACGATTGCTTGGTATGAAGAAGTTCTTTAGGTTGCATGATGACTTAGAAAACATGAAAGCTAGAGTGTCTAATTTCAGTATTAAAGGTAAAGTAGACATCTGGTGGGAAGATGTGAATAATGTTAGAGATATAGTCGAGGAAGATATGAATTGGAGTGATTTTGAGTGGCTATTCAAGAAGTATCTGTCGGATTGATACTTCGATGACAGGGAAAAATAATTCTATGAACTAAAGATGAGATCCATGACAGATGATGAGTACACCAGTAAGTTCTTGGAACTGTTGAGGTATGTGCCTTACCTCAAGGAGGAGAAGGCTAAGATTCAAAAATTTAATAGTGGGCTACCGTTTCATTCAAAGATAGGATTGAATTCAATGAGCCTAGATCATTGGAGGAGGCCATTCGAAAGTTAAATCATTGCTATGAACAATCAAAGCACAAAACTGAGACTAAGCCAGACTAAAGAGGTAATGTAAAGAACAAAGGAAAATGGGATAAAAGTGAGCAAGGCCACAGGGTACCAATAACAACGAGAATGTTTCACCACCTAAGAGGTTCGATGCATCAGATAGAGGACGGGGACATCAAGTTGAAGAGAAGAATACGAATGGAGGCTGGAAGCCTATAGAGTGTTAGACTTGTGGCAAAGGTCATTGCAGGAGAGATTGTCCATAGAATCAGGGTGGTAGACCTCAAATATACAGTGCATAGGAGGCGCAGACTGTTGCAGATGTAGGTCCAATTATTTCTCGTATTTATGTAGCCGTGGACAAAAACCAGGCAGAGCATCAAGAATCTATCATTGAGATGGACGGTAAGCTTTGTGATCAAGTTATTTGTATTTTTATTGACCCCAGATCTAATTATAGCTATGTTAGTCCTGACTTAGTGGATAGGTGTGGTTTGAGTAAGGAATTGCATGTAGCGTCTTGATTAGTACAGTTTGCGACTGGTACGAAGAAGCGAGTTCATCATTGGGTGAGAGGTTGGACAGTTGATTTGAATGGTATGCCTACCACAAAACATTTGAATGTTTTGCCGTTGGGTTCATACAATATGTTGTTGGGAATGGATTGGTTGTATCTTCATAGATCCAAGGTTGACTAATATGAAAAATCTATTGAGTGTGTTGATGACAATGGGGAACCAAGAGTATTTCAAGGTAAGAAGAAAACCACATTAGTTAGGATGGTGGTAGTTATGCAAGCAAAGCGTACCCACAGGAAAGGGTGCAAGATATTTGCAATCAATATTTCTAATGATAAGGGTAAGGAGGTTGAGGATGCATATGTGTTGAGAAAGCATATGATTTTACAACAGTTCAGGGATGTATTTCCTGAGGCCATTATAGAGTTTCCACCTCACAGAGAGGTATACTTTTCTATTGAGTTAGTGCCAGGGGAAGCTCCAACATCGAAAGCACCTTACAAGATGAGAGCACCTAAGTTGGTTGCGTTAAATTTGCAGTTGAAGGAAATGTTGGACAAATGATACATTAGGCCAAGTGTATCACCATGGGGCACACCGCTCATGTTTGTGAAGAAGAAAGATGGTACTCTCAGATTATGCATTGATTACAGGGAGTTGAACAAAGTGATTATCAAGAACAAATATCCCTTGCTGAGTATTGATGACTTGTTCGATCAGCTAAAGGGAGTCTCATTGCTTAAGAAGTATGTTAAAGATGATCATCATGTAATTGACTGGCCTGTATTGCAAGTGGAACTAGATGGATAAATCCTGCTAGAGCCTCAATGTATATTGCAGAAAAAGGTGCTCATGCAACGGAACCAAGCAATTGAGCAAGTTAAAGTGCAGTGGAAGCTCTTTGGGCCCGATGAAGCTACATGGGAAATGACAGATCAGATGCAGGCCATGTATCCCTCCTTGTTTTCCGGTTAAGGCAAAGAAACTTGATATGGTGGTTTAGTATTTGTTTATGGTGGTTTGGTATTTGCTTATGGTGGTTTGGTATATGCTTTATAATTGTTGACATATGATTTATGATGGTTGATATATGCTATATGATGTTTTGATATATGCTTAGATATGGTGCTTAGTATATGTTTTGATATATGTTTTGGTATATGATTTGGCATATGTTTTGGGTATATCTATATATTTTGATGAAGTTGCTATATGTACACTCGTGTATGGATATAAATACCGTAACGAGTTGTGGTATAAAGCTCCACTATGCGGTATGGGTTTCATGTTATTATGGTTATGTTGTCATGTTTAAATGCTACCATGTGGTTATGTTATCATGATGTTATGATGTCATATGATTTGGCACTCAGCAGGATGATCATTGTAAATACTGTAATGAGTTGTGTTATAAAACTCCACTATGAGGTATGTTGTCATGTTGTCATGGTGTTATGTCTTGAGTAGATATTTCATTGTAAATATTGCATCGAGTTGTGTTATAAAGCTCCATGAGAAGTATGTCTTCTTTGAGAAGTTTGTTGAGCTACACGTGTGATTGAACACTGAGGACGGTGTCCCCCAAGGGGGAAGGTTATTAACAACCCTGGTGAAAATTCCATGTAATAAAAGTTAAAAACAATAACCACAGATGAATGGGACACTTATTCCAAGATGGATGTTTGGAAAGACATCTTAGGGGGTGTTCATTTGGTTGTTTATGGATAAGGAAATTGGAAAACAATGGATAAGGATTTGGAAAGGCAAAATGGAATTTTTGGCACAATTATTTATGAAAATAATGGAAATTAGGAGAAAATGAGGTGAAAGGTCACAGGTTGGATGTGAGGAGGAAAATGAAGGAAAATAATGGAAAATGAAGAAAAGAGAGATCTCATTCATAAAAAGGCTTCTGAGGATCAATTGGTAACAATTTTTTAGTTCAGTGTTGGAGCTCTTTCTCATTACTCTCTCTCTCTCTCTCTCATACAATTGGATACTTATAGTTTACTTGGAGCACTCTTGGAAGCTGTGGCATTCTTGGATTCTTGGAGCAAGAAGGAAAAAGAAGAGCATGAAAGCATAAGAAGGCATCGACATCAACAACTACATAAGATTTTCTTGCAAGTACCAAGTTGTATGTATGATTTCTTCACTAGTTTTGGCATGCATGGAATATGCATTTCGATTTTTGGTTGTTATTTGTCATTGGCGTGGAGGATTTCCTGGATCGACAATGGATTGCCTAGACTTGCCATTTCCTGGATAACCATGGTGATTGTGGGTTTACTTTCATTATTTGTTTTGGTTAGTTCTCATGTTTCCTTAGCTTGGGTTGAGTTATTAGTCCTAGAAGCCCTGGTTGAACAAACACTCTGGAAGCCATGTAACAACTTGGGTTGAGTTACTAGTCCTGGAAGCCTTGGTTGGGCAAATGCTCTAGAAGCCCTTGGTGGGTTGAGTTACTAGTCTTGGAACCCTTGGTTGGATAAATGCTTTGGAAGCCCTGTATAAGCTGTGGGTTGAGTTAATAGTACAAGAAGCCTTGGTTGGAAAAATGCTTTGGAAGCCCTAGAAGGCTTGGATGGAGACCAATCTAATGATGGTTTTGGTGATGTACGACCGTGAGGTGGAAGCAATGTTTGATGGGTTGAGGTGGATGGCCTTTGAAAGCCTTGTATGAGCTTTGATTGATCTGTTCTATGAGATCCCACACTCATGCTTGGAATATGGCATGGGAGTGAATGGTTGAAGAAATATTTGGCTCAGCCATTCTACAGTCTAGTGGAACTTGGTAGTCCCATATCTAGTTAGTTCATTGCATTCATTAATGAGAAATCCATTCCCTTGATTTTCATGTGTAAAGGTACTGATGTATTTATGGATTTGATAGCTGATATGTTTATTGTATTTTTGTTCCTATTATGTTGGTTATATGCACATTTTTGCGACAACATCTATGTATGTATCTTAACATGTTTTTACTTGTATGTGAATGGATAATCTGTCTATGACCAAATAGATGATAATACAACATATGGCATGAGGGAAAAATGATTCATAGCGATTCTCATATAAGTATGAGATCCCTACACTTACTTCTGTTGGTTACACCTGTAGGTTACATTTTGATGATCTATTTGATGGACTATCTATCATGTATAGTAGGGGTCTAGTCAAGGTGTTGAAGAAGTATCTTCTTTAGTACTGTCATTTCCATGTTACTTTACTGATTTGAAGAGATGGACCAGTTCTAGGTAGTGACCTCGGCTTTAGGCTTGAAAAAGTGGCTCAAATCTCACATTCGTTGGCACAACACTGAAGATTTTTGTCCACAGTCGCTGGTAAGTAGGTCTGTGAGAGAGACTTTACGTTATTGGTCGCTCCCTTGTCCATAGCATGAGAGCGACTATGGCCCAAGAGACCTAAAACAATAGTGGGACCCATGGACAAACTGTCTGAGTGGCTAACTTGTCTTATGAGGTTTCTATTGATGATGTTGCATGTCTGTTTGGTGTGTTTCCATCAGCTCCACTTCCTTAATGTGACTTAGGAGGTCAAATCATATGTTTACCCCTACCGACCGGTTTCTTGGGTAGATGTGGGAGGAGGGTGATACAATTTATCTACGACATTCGCATCTATCTAAACTTCAAATATGGGGATCTAAAATTTAACTTGTACCTTAAAGCATGTGGAGCTTCCGGAGTGGCTGTTGGAAGAAGATGTGTCGCCTTTCGGTCAGCGCTGAAGGATCTGGGGAAAATTGTCCATCTTCGTGTTCCTCTGTCGCTCGAGGGCTTCTTACAGTAAGATTTTGAAAGGATCTCTCTCCCTTGTCTTTCTTCTCTTCCTCCATGGGAGGCCATTGGGATTTTCAAGGTTGGTCTTGGAAATGTTTGACCAATTCGAGCCCTAACTCCTTATATCCCGACCTTATTGAGGACATGCAAAGAAAAATAGAGAAAGAGTAGACTTCTCTGATACCAATGATCAAAACTTAAAGAGGAACGCAACAAACCACATATATAACCATAAATACAAAGATACAGTAGAAATAACACTTCATTTCATTAATATCAAATACTCAAATATGCTTACAAACAAAAATGGAAATAAACTAGCTCGGGCGATGGTATATTATCTCTGAGAAGAGATGTGGTGGATAGATGTCTCTGAACTATTTTACAATGAGGCTCATGGGTCTATTGATTATTTAACAAGGGAAAACCCTAAACAACAAAAAACCTAACCCCAGGTAATGGAACGTTAGGAGTTTGTGGGCCTTGTTGGGGTTAGTTGGGTACCCAACTTCTCGGGGTCATAAATTGGTCAAATAATATTTGTTTGGCGTGTACGATACATTGTTGGAAAGATCCCTCCGAGTAATATAGGATTTGTGGAAGCCCTTGCCCACAACTATGGGCCTACTATGGACCTCAAAAAAACTTCGTTTAGGGGGTCAAAACTGCTCCGAAAGTTCGAGACCTGAAAAACTTCTAAAAATAGTAAATGCTACAATAACCAAGGAAATGGATGAAAAAAATGAAGGTATAGGTGGAATAGGAGGGTAGCCACCAATATCCACCTAGATCATTCCTGCCTCCTTAGGAAGCAATAGTTCTTATTGCATGCATAGCCTCCATGAGGTGAGGAAATTTCTGTTGAACTTGGTCCCTGATGAACCACTTGCCCTAGTGAAGGAGTTGGCCTACTTTGACAACTTGATATAGATGGATCCTTTGTTAGCAATTTTTTTTGATATGTGTATCTATGATCTGATCAGTAGTGGCCTATTCCATGCAGTCCGAGTTTAGCTCTGTTGGTGTGAGTTGTTCTACAATGTTAGATGTGTCCAACATTGGTGTAAAGTATGGCCGAAGGAGGTCTACATTAAACATTGGGTTTAGACCAAGGAATGGTGGAATAATGAGCTCAAAGGATTTGTCCGCTACAACCTTGGTAATGGTGTATGGCCCATATCGGAGCAAGCAAAGATTGTGGTGGGGTCCAGCGAGGCATTCCTTCTGTAAATGTAGTCAAATTTTCTCACCCACCTAGAACTTGTGCGGAACTCGATGCTAATCATGGTGTTGATTGTACTTAGCATTGGCTCTATCCAATATATCATGGAATTTCTGGTGGATGTGTTAAATGCGCTCAATGAATTTGTTAGCCCTATTAGCTTTGCAATGGATGTGAGTCGAATCTACTTGAGTAGTTGCAAATGGTATGGTCACATCAATGGGATATAATGGTTGAAATCCTAGCCCTACCTGAAAGGGGCTGTGGCCCGTTGAGCTGCGGAGAGCTCTGTTGTAGCTGTTTGGGGCATAGGGGAGGCTTTCATCCCATGTTCATGGATTATTCGAGTTATACATGTGCATAATGTGTATGAACATCTTGTTGACAACCGATGTTTGGCCATCAATTAGGGGATGGAAAGTCGTGGACTTAGGAAGCTTGGTATCTACCATCGACCAGAGACTTCATGAAAATGAACTTACAAATATGCTGTCCTAATCTAAGAAAATGCACTGGGGGATCCCAAAATGTATCCACACTTGCTCAAAGAAGAGCTTAGCAGTGGCCTTTGCTATGATACTCTTAGAGAATTTGTCGACGACCATGAAGACAGAGTCGTTGCCATGTTTAAAAGAAGGAAGGCCCGAAATGTAATCCATGGAGATGGATTCCCAAGGTCGAATAGGAGTAGGAATAGGAGTATACACTCCTTTCTTCTTGATGGTTTGTTTGGTAATGGCGCACGTAGTGTAGGATTTAATATACCTCCCAACATCCTGACGAAGGGTCAGCCAATAAAAATACTTCTGCAATACTGCCACTAATTTCTCTACTTTGAAATGTCCAATGACCTAACTGTAGTGTGCCTCACAAATCATCTTTGCACACTCGCTTCAAGGAACACATATGTTTCCCAAGTGGTGTAACAATGACTTCTAGAGGTGAAAAGTTGGAACTTGAACACCTTCCAGGAGTGTTTGGTATGTGCTGTTGAATTCTGGACCACTCTTGTAAAGATGTGGCCACCTCGAAGTCTCGTGCCCAAAGTAGTCGAGCACAATGATTAGCATCATGATTGGTGGTCTGTTGAGGTAGTTTGAAACATTATTGTTGCTTCCCTTCTTGTACTTAATGTGCAAATGGAATTATTACAGGCATGTGGACCATTTATGATGGTAATCATTCTGCAACTTCCCTTGTGTCTGTATGAACTATAGGGGATGGTGGTTTGTGTGGATGACTGTTTCCTTCCCCATAATTTAATGCTTCCATTAACGGCAGGCCTACGCAATGGAATACATTTCTTTGTCATAGGTGGGATACTTTTGCACTCTATCTGAAAGTGTCTCATTGTGGTAAGCCACTTGATTCCCTTGCTAAGTAAGAATGACACCAATAGCATAGTCAGAGGCATCTTTCTCAATCTCAAATGGTTGCTCCAGGTCTGGTAATTGAGCACTAGTACAGAGAAGAGGTGTTGCTTCAACTCAACAAATGCCTTCTGTTGGGTTTTAGATGAAAATAACTTTTCTTTTGCTTTGACCTTGTGTTGTAGCGGCTACAACCACCCTCCAAAATTTTGCCTTAGCTTCGTTTTGGAGCCCCCTACCAACAATCCTCAGCAGCATGTATTTTCTTGTCAAGCACATAAGATTTAGTGATTTTCTAACAGACTGCCAGCCTATGCATGAGAGCGTGTTACATCCCCTTCACAGGTTTTTTTCTCCGGACTTGGTCCAGCTGCAGGCTGAGCAACTCCCTCAAGAAATTGCACAATTCTGGAGGGGAACCAACCTTCCCTCTAGAAATTGCGCAATTCTGTCTCGCAGCCTGCTGGGCTCCAGAATTGTGAAAATTTGCGTGGCAAGCTGTTGAGCCTCAAACCTGCATTTCTTTACACATCCTCTCAGCCTCCTTTTCCTATTCATTTCCTTCTTTTGCCACTCATTCCCTCCATCAAATTGCTCAAATCATTGTATTTTAGGACTTTTTTACATGGTTTTCTAATTATGCTAATGACTGTTGTTGGTTTAGAATTTTGGTTCAAAGTGCTGCGTTTCCGCAGCTCACACAGGGTTTCCGCAGCTGATCCCGGTTTCCGCAGCCAACCCCGGATTCCGCAGCTGTTTTATTAAATGACATGTTCCAGGTGTCCTCCGGGAAGAAGAGCCACATGGGCAAGTTCGTGGAACCAAGGACATGGTGTGTGTCCTTCCAGCTCACCCAAACCGGTCATAAAAACCCGTGGTCAACGAGGAAGCAAATACGGTCAACAGAGGTCATTGGCGGTGGCACGGCTCTGCGTGTTCTGTTTTGGAGCATGAGAAGAACAGGTGGCATCTCCCTCAGCCACGAAGACAATGTGAAACATGAATCCAACAACAGACTGAATGCCCACAACGATCGTTGCCTAAATCCGAGGACGCAGCAAGATTACGTGTTTTTACATAGCTACTTGAATAGCTTAGTTTTCGATAAGTTAGTTTGCTTTCCTCTGTTATAAATAAAGTGTCTTTGAACGCTAGATAGTTAGTCGTTAATCCATTTTGTAAACACTGTTGAAACCTCTTTTGTAAGCGTTTTATAAGCTCCCCACTGTATTTTACATTTGCTATTAATCTATGAGAAGACTGTTCTGTTTCTAAGCGTGTAACTGCTCTTTGGATTGGCTGAAGTAGGCAGAGGGCCCCTGTTTGCTGCAGCCACTGTACAGTAGTTTTACTTTTAATTTCTTGCATTTCTTTTTCTGATTTCATGTATATTAATGTACAGTTATCTTTATGAATTGCTGCATTTTATTTTTCAACATGTATATTAGTGTACATAAACTTTGAATTCTGCTGATTTACATTTCTGCACTTTTGTTCATGACTGATCAGTGTGTTATGCAGGTTTCTTAGGTGAGCCCAGGACAATTTTCTTTCTTTTCTTTTTGCAACTGGTGGCATGTGTGATCATCTTGTCTAGGCTGCTGACCTTTATTTTTCTGCAGTTTGATTTCTATTAGTATCATTTCTTTAACTTGCACTTTACTTTTTGCTCAGTAGTTATCAAGTTGTTCATTTATTGATGGTTCTTTTTCTATAATCAACTAACTTTATTGGAGCCAAAATATCACTTAGTGCAGCTTGGTTTATTTTGCTTTAAGACTCACATTACTGACCTGTTCATAAATTGTTCTCACATGATTAAGAAAAGGTTAAAATAGTGTGATTTGTCTCACTTAAATTTCACATTGATTAGATTTAAATGAAGAGTTAAAATAGTGTAAGGTAGTGTAAAGTAGTTGTTCTTGCTTTTAATTGAGTTAATATAGATTTCATTTTCATTTTCATCAGCAGCAGAGATACTGGGCCGATGCCATTAGTCTTTTATTTGATTTTAAGCTTTGATTTTATTTCAGTTATTGTTCAAGTTTTCTTTTAGAATACTCTTTAAGTTTCAAGAAATCACTTAGAAATCATCACAATCACCCACATTCACTTGCTTTATTACATCTCCATCACATCACATTAGGAAAGATACAATCAAAAACAAACTAAAAAGATAAAAACGACAAAAGATTAAGAAAATGTTATCTAAGTACATATAGTACACCTCACTTCATCAACTTACGAGCCCCGGGTTGACATTTAAAAGTTGCAATTTAGACATCACTAAATTGACCAAACATTTTGGCGCTGTTGCCGGGGAAGTGAAATTAGGTAGCCAAATTCTTAAGAAAAAAAAAACAAGAAAATTTCAAGGAAGGAAATTGATAATATCTCAAAGTATGCTCTCCTCTTGCACTTAATGTGATCTGGAGGATCAGAAAAGAGAAAGTTATTGGTTTAATAATTTCTTGAGTATGCTCTCTTCTTGCACCTAGAGTGACCTGGAAGATCAGAAAGAGAATTATTAGCCCGTTGAAGAAAAATAAAAAAAATGACATGCATAGAGCAAGAGATTCTAGGGGAAGGTTTTTAGCTAGAGCCAAAAGTTTGATTTTTACAACTCCATCTACTTCAAGGAATAGACAGGAGACACCTCCATCATCTCCAACTTACACTCCTAGCCCTAGGATTCCTGGAATTCAAGAGGCAGGAGTCGACTCTCCCACACCTTCCATCGAATCTGAATTAGAGAGAGATCCTTTCCTTCTTTCTCCAGAGAGACAAATTGTAATTGAAGAAGTAGAATCACCTGAAGAAGAGGGAGAAATTCCTTCTTGTACACCCTTAGTAGAAGAACCAGAAGACTCTGAAGTCTCCAGGGAAACTACCATGACAGAGGAAGGAGCAACTGGATTTGGTAGAGGTAGAGGTAAAGGAGGAGGAGGAAACAATGGAGGAGGTAGAGGTAACATTGGAGGAAATAGGGATGGGGATAACTCATTCGGGTTTCCTATAGTTGATGAGGACTCCCGAGCCACAATGAAAAACATCTCACCATCTGTCCTCCCAAACTTCCATGGGTTTAGGAATGAGGACCCTGAAACATTTCTATTTGAGTTTGAGGTAGTGTGTCGAACTTATGACTATTTGGATGACTCTCAAAAACTCAAACTGTTTCCTTCAACATTGAAAGGAGCAGCCTTGAAATGGTTCATGGGGTTACTCACTCAATCCATTAGGTCTTGGAATGATATGAAACAGGCATTTTTGGATAGGTACCTGGACTATTGTATGCCCACCAATCACAAGGATGAGGTATTCAAAATGATGCAAAAAGAAGATGAAAACTTGGAGGAATTACTTGAAAGATTTCAATATAATCTGAAAAGAGCAAAAATGAGTAACTTGGATGAGGAGACCTTGAAAGCCCTTTTACTAAAAGCCATTAGAGATGAATGGATAGATCTTTTGAATATGATGGGAAAAGGAGATGTATCTCAACTTCCACTTTCTGATATAGCAGAATTATGTGTCCATCTCTCAAGGGGGAAATCCAAAACTCAAAAAGAGCCTAGAGATCCTTCTCTCATCAGAGCAAATAAATCTGCAACTGGATCGGTAAGTAGGGCTGAGATTGGCAACATGCTTGATGAATTCAAAACTGACATCTTAGGGAGTCTTAGTGAACAATTAGACACCCTTAAGATTCACAATAAGCAGAAAGCAGAAGCTGAGGCTTTGGCCATCTTTTGCCCAAAGCGTAGGAAGAAACATGCTCTAAGGGAATGTCCCTTGGATGCAAAAGTTGTAGAAACATGTGTAATTTGTTCAGAGAACCATGAGACCAAGGATTGTCCTTCAATTCCTGGGCTCAAAGCTGTCTTTCAAGAGGATCCAAATACAATCGAATCTCTTGTTTTGTTGCAAGAAGACCTTGGCAGGGGCAACAAAATCAAGGGTTTAGCAACTCTATGAATTTTCAACCCCAACCAAATTGGAATCCTTGGCAACAACCTTGGTCCCAACCTCAAAATCCTTTTCAATCATGGGGACAAGGTATGCAAAATCCTTTGGGAGATTTGCTCAATTTTACCAATATCCTCCATCTTTTCAAAACCAACAAGCTCTACAACTTCCAAATCAAAATCCACAACTATCATTGCCATTTCCACAACAACAACCTTCTCAACAGAATCCAAATTCTCAACTCTTGCTTCCATTCCAATAGAAGTCAAATCAACTTCCTTCTCAGCCATTGCCAAACCCCAATAATAAAAACCCTCAAAATGCCTACATGATGGAAGGTCAAAAATTTCCTACCTATATGATTGTTCCTCTCAATGAAGTACAACTCAGATCAGGAAGAGTCTTAGATAAACCTTCTATAAATGATCAAAAGCAAAGCATTTTTGAGGAAGAGTCTCTTGAAGCCAATAAGGGTTCTGAAGCATCTCTTCAAAACCCAAACACTCAAAAAGAAAAAGAAAAAGAATTAACCCCCACAACTCCCATAGTTGAGCAACCTGCATCCTTATCCACACCTCCTTTCCCTGAAAGATTACAAATTGATAAAGGAGTGGAAAAACAAATTTGGTTGCCTGACTATAATTTTCTAGATGAATTGAAGAATGTCTATATCAAGATTCCCTTGTTAAAATACATTAAAGAGATTCCTATTCTAGCAAAAACACTAAAGGAGTTGAGTCTTAAAAGACCAGGAAGGAAACCAAGAGATACCAGAAGGATCCACCTGGTAGGAAAAATTGCAGATATCATGATGGGAAAAATTACTATGCAGAAATATGTAGATCCCGGTAGTCCAATTGTCAAAACACATATCAATGGGGTAGAAATACCAAATACTTTGATTGATTTAGGGGCTGCTATCAACATCATGAGTAGACAGACTATGGATCAGCTAAAACTTCCTAATCTTCTTTTTACACCTACTTTATTGCAACTTGCAGATCGATCAATTATTAAACCAGATGGTGTGTTAGAAGACATTCCAGTCTCCCTAGACTCTTGTGAATATCTAGTGGATTTCATGATTTTAACTCCCAAGAGTAATCTAGGAGGACATCCTCTTATTTTAGGAAGACCTTGGCTAGCCACAGCTGATGCTTTAATAAGTTGTAGGTCTGGGGATATGTATATTTCTGATGGTAATTCGACAAAGAAGTTCAATCTGTATCCTCCAGCAAAAGCAATTATAGAAATAGGGGATAATGAGTGGGTTGATGATGAAGATACTATACAACCTGTCTTTACCATTTCTGAGATTAGTGAAGATAGTCAAATTCTGAACACATTAGAAAATTTTGAACCATCTTCAGAATATGACCACACACAATTTCAGTTGGATTCTGACATTGAGTGTCTATCATCTAGACAAATGTCTCTTTTCTCTATGGAAGAGTTTGGTAGTTCTGCGATTGAGATTTTTCCAGGAAAAACACTGAATATCAACAAAAACTTGGAAAAATCACAACAGGAAGAGCTAACCAAAGTCTTGCAAAAGCATTCTACTGCATTTGCATGGGAATATACAGATATGAAAGGTATTGACCCGAAGACTTGCATTCATCACATCTACATTGAGGAAAATAGTAGACCAATCAGACAGCCTCAAAGAAGGATGAATCCAAACCTTAGGGAAATAGTGAAAGAAGAACTCCAAAAGTTACTTAATGTAAACTTCATTTACCCAATTTCAGATAGCCGGTGGGTTTCTCCTTTGGTTATAGTACCTAAAAAGAATGGTAAATGGAGGGTTTGCATTGATTATAGGGAATTGAACAAAGCAACTCTGAAGGATCACTTTCCTTTACCCTTTATTGATCAATTATTAGATACTTTAGCAGGCAAAAAGTATTTCTCATTTTTGGATGGTTTTAGTGGTTACAATCAGATTCAGGTAGCACCTGAAGATCAGGACAAAACCACATTTACCTGTCCATGGGGGACTTTTGCTTACCGAGTACTTCCTTTTGGATTATGTAATGCACCCGCAACATTTCAAAGGGCAGTATTAGGAATCTTTTCTGATCTAATTCATGATTGTGTAGAGGTCTATATGGACGATTTTACAGTTTATGGTAACTCATTTGAAGAAGCATTGGAAAATTTGGAAAAAGTCCTTATAAGATGTAAAGAAACAAATCTTTCATTAAGTCATGAAAAATGCTTTATGATGTTTACTGAAGGGATTGTTTTAGGACATCATATTTCAGGAGATGGAATTAAAGTTGATAGATCAAAAGTTGAAGTCATCTCCAAGTTACCTATTCCAAATTGTCAGAAAGATGTTAGAAGTTTTCTTGGATTCACTGGATATTATAGAAGATTTATTGAAAACTTCACTAAGATAGCATCTCCACTTTTCAAATTGCTTACAAAAGACTGTGAATTCAATTGGGATCCTGACTGTCAATCTGCATTTGAAACTTTAAAAACAAAAATATATGAAGCACCCATTTTGAGAGGACCAAATTGGAAACTTCCTTTCCATATTTCTACAGATGCTTCAGATACAGCTCTAGGAGCTGTGTTGGGTCAAAAGGATTTAATTCCTTATGCCATTTACTACACCAGTAAAAATTTGACTCCCATTGAGTTAAATTATATTGTGACTGAAAAAGAGTTCTTAGCCGTTGTACATGCAATCAACAAGTTTAGACATTATATAACCGGCTATGAAACTTTTGTCCATACTGATCATTCTGCAATTAGATATCTCATGAACAAACCTGTTACTAATGGCAGAGTTACAAGTTTGCTTTTACTTTTACAAGAATTCAATATTACTGTGTTAGATAGACCAGGGAAACAAAATACAGTAGTTGATTTCTTGTCTAGAATCCAAAATACTAATAAAGATTCTCCTGTAGAGGATAAGTTTCCAGATGAATATTTGTTTGCAGTAACTACTAAAACTCCTTGGTATGCAGACATTGCTAACTATTTGGTTACAGGGAAGCTACCTCCACACTTATTTCCTAATGAGAAAAGGAAAATCATTCAGGAAAGTTCAAAGTATTCATGGATTTCTAATGAATTGTTCAAAACAGGGCTAGATTGTGTGATCAGAAAATGTGTTCGGGAAGATGAAATGCCTGATATCCTTAAGGCATGTCATGATGAACCGTGCGGTGGACACTTTGCTGACAAGAGGACTGTCTATAAAATCCTTTCTTTGGGATATTATTGGCCTACTCTCTTTAAAGATGCAAAACAATATGTTAGAAGGTGTGACAGCTGCCAAAGAGTTGGGAGACCAACTCTTTCAAATGAAATTCCATTACAGCCACAGGTACTCATCGAACCCTTTGAAAAATGGGCTTTAGATTTCGTTGGACCTATTAATCCACCATCTAGACAAAAGAAGTATATATTGGTTTGCACTGATTATGTTACTAAATGGGTAGAAGCCAAGGCATTGCCTTTTGCCACTAAAAATTCAGTTGTTCAATTTCTTTTTGAGGATATTTTTACTCGTTTTGGTGTCCCAAGAGAAATTGTGACAGATCAGGGAAGTCAATTTACATCTAACTTGATGGAGAAGCTGATGGAAGAATACAAAATCAAGCGCAGAAAATCTACTCCATACAATCCGCAAGCAAATGGTCAAGTGGAATCCACAAATAAAGTTCTTGAGAGCATCATCACCAAAACTGTTCATCTCCATAGAAGAGATTGGGCAGAAAGGCTTCCTGAAGCCTTATGGGCCTATAGAACTACATGGAGGAACACAACAGGACATTCTCCCTATGAACTTGTTTATGGGAAAGAAGTCTTGCTCCCCATTGAGTTTCAAGTCAAGACCTTCAAGATGGCAGTTCAGTTGGGGATGAATCTATCAGAAGCCCAAAAGCACAGAATGGAGCAGCTGAATGAGCTAGATGAAATAAGACAAGATGCAATTTTAAGGACTGATCTAGTTCAGCACCAAAGAACTAAGTGGCATGACAGATACATCAAGGAGAGAAAGTTTCAAAAAGGAGATTGGGCGTTACTGTTTGATTCCAAGTTTAAAGACTTCAAAGGAAAATTTCAAACTCATTGGCTTGGACCATATGAGATTGATGAAGTCTTTAGCAATGGAGCAGTTCGAGTCAAGACTATTGATGATTTTCAAACTCCTCTCATTGTGAATGGCCACTGATTGAAAATTTATCATAAGCCACTTTCAAAAGAATACTTTGTCAAAATATTCCAAGAAAATTCTGCAATGAGGCTGGTGGAGAAGAATTCTTCTCCTCCATCAGCCTAGTCTTTGTTTCTTTTAGTTAAAAAAAAAAAAAAAAAAAAAGAAAAAAAAAAAAAAAAAAGAGAAAAAAAGGGAGAAAAAAAGAAAAGAAAAAAATCTCTTGTATAAGCCTGAAAACCAATCTTGAATTGGCAGTCTTATACAAAAAATATAAGGTGAAAATCAGGGGCACCTGACACTTTATATTTTCCAAAAAAAAATCTCTCTCTCTCTCTTTCCATCTCATTCGCCATTTCAGTTCATCCACCTCACTTCCATCTCCATCTCCATTCCACTTCATTTTCATTCCATTTCATTCATCTCATTCCATTCCATCAATAAAAGTCCCTCTCAGGACTATTTCATTTAGTTAAGTCTTCTCTAACTTTTTTTTTGTACAGTCAGAAGGGTGTTGTTTCAGTTTCCGCAACTGGGAACCGTTTCCGCAGCTAACACCAGTTTCCGCAGCTCGAAACGATTTCCGCAGCCAGCACACTCTGTCTCTACAACCAGGATTACTCTGTTTTCAAAAATCACAGTCAGAGGTATCATCATCACCAAGGGCAGCAAGGATATGAGGCATCTGCAAGATCAGAAAGCAATAATGGGTCAGCAACCTTAATCAACAAATGGCAAACTCATGAAGGTATGATCAAAATCTTTTCCAAACAACAATTTAATGTCATTTTATGCATAATTATTAAATCGTGGAAAGAGCCACTAAATGCAATGATTCGGCAAGATCATCCCACTCCTCCTCCACGATAATGCTTCATCCACCTCATACCTTTCTAACGGTTCCCTAATCATCATTAATTCAAAACTTGAAATGGGGCTGCTCCTCCATTACTGGCCGTACCTCTGTGACGTAACCTAATGTACCACAGCTCTCCTTACCATCATTTCCGTAGCCAACGCTGAGACGTGTGCGTAAGCCACCCGACTCTAAAGGATTCGGCCGTTATTCCGTCCACTTATCACTCCATTTCCGCATGCATTGAACTCATTTCTCGTGTTGTCTTCTACTCCCTCGTACTCACACCATTTCCACTCTCATTTCCGCTGCAAACTCCACAGCTCTGTTTCAAACCCCGATTACAGTTCTGCAATACGCCTTGCATTACGTTACGGCTACTCCACTTACAGCTGTAATCCACCTGTTTTTTTTCCCGTGAGCATCGACTACTCCACTTACATCCGTAATCCACCTGTGTTTTTTTTCCCGTGAGCATCGGTTACTCCACTTACAGCTGTAATCCACCTGTGTTTTTTCCCCGTGAGCATCCTCCTTGAGCATCCACACACAGTCAAAGCCTCAGCCGAAGTTGAGAGCCGAAGATGGGGAAGCTGCTTAGAGCTGAACCTGAGGGTCCGAAGTATTTAGAAGGGTATCCACAGACGAAGGAAGCCTTAAAGAAAGCAAAGTGGTTGAAGTTTATTCAAAAATTCAGAGGGTATGATAAGGAGGTAACGAAAGCATTTGCTCGATCCTTCAATGGACACACCGTGGAAGTAGGGGACCTGAAATTCACAATAACAGAGGCCACAATAGCAGCAGCAACCAGTTTACCACAACAGGGAGACAGATGGTTTAAGAACAGAGGGCTAGAAGATCAGGGATGGAAAGACATGCTTAAGAATCCAGGTATGGACACTTCAATATTCACTAAAGGGATTCCTGTGCATCTAATTAAGGAAGAATGGACTGCATTGTTATTACTTGTTCAGAAATTTATTACATGTGAGGGTAGGTTTGGCACTATGTACATGTATCATGCAAGGATTATGATGAATTTTATGGAAGGCCATGCCCTCAATTTACCCTACTTTCTGTTAGCAAGCCTAAAGAAAATGAGTTCCACTGTCCAAAAGCATGTAGGCCATATTGAATCCCACTTGTATCATCACGGGTTCATTAGGATTCTCATAGAAGAGCAATTGAAGAATAACAAGGATACATGGGAAAAGTTTCTAATCAGAAACCATTTCCAAGAGGTGACTGAAGCCTCTAGCAGTTCCCCTAGAATCCCAAAAAGAAGTAGGAGAAGAGAAAGAGATGTTGCAGCCCAAGATCCTCCTATAGTAGAAACTCAAGAAATTGCTCAAGAAGAAGAGGAGGGAGCCAGAACTAAGAAGCAGAAAAAGGATAAAGGGAAAACAATTGTTCAAGAATCACATCCATCACCTGAACCTTCAGTAGAAGAAGACTCCCAAACCTTGGCTGACAGACTAGCACAACTTCAAGCTGCTGCCCTCTCAAGGAAGAAACAGAAAGAAAACCAGAGTGCCCAGCAAAAGAGCACTAGTGCACAAGTGAGAAGAAGCAGTAGACTTAAAGAAAAAATGAGTGTGACTAGAGAAAAACAATCACATTTCATTGACTTAGGAACACTTGAAAAAGGTCCAGCTCAGCAAGACATAGAGGCAAGTCCTCCACGTGAGGAAAGTCCTTTTCAACAGGAAAGAGAAAACAGTCCTCCTTTATCAGAATTTGAGTTCAGGCCGAGAAAAACACCTGAGGTAGATTCCACCCAGCAAGAAGCCTATAACTACTTAGAGACCTTGGAGCAATCAGTTGCAGGTCCAAGCACTATATTGCCCCTTGATGAACAGGTCAAATCTTTAAAACAGGAGGTGTTTGAGCTAGAAGTCTTGAACCGGCATATTAAACAAGAAAATGAAGCATTGAAAGAACAAAGCAAGGTGGACAAAATTGTCCATGACAATACCATGCTTCACTTAGGACTCTGGCAGAAGAAGAACAGAAAATTGAAGAGAAAATGTAAGAAGCTGAGCAGGGCATTGATCAATTTGAAATTCAGGTGTTTAGTCAGAAAACCAAGGACAATTTTTGCAGCAAGGAGAAAGAGAAGAAGGCTAGATGTTTTGGCAGAAGCATCTGAGCACATGGATTGAAAAAAAACAATGACAAAGTTTTGGTTGCATGAGGACATGCAACACCTTCACAGTGGGGGTATGTTGAGCCTCAAACCTGCATTTCTTTACACATCCTCTCAGCCTCCTTTTCCTATTCATTTCCTTCTTTTGCCACTCATTCCCTCCATCAAATTGCTCAAATCATTGTATTTTAGGACTTTTTTACATGGTTTGTTAATTATGCTAATGACTGTTGTTGGTTTAGAATTTTGGTTCAAAGTGTTGCGTTTCCGCAGCTCACACAGGGTTTCCGCAGCTGATCCCGGTTTCCGCAGCCAACCCCGGATTCCGCAGCTGTTTTATTAAATGACATGTTCCAGGTGTCCTCCGGGAAGAAGAGCCACATGGGCAAGTTCGTGGAACCAAGGGCATGGTGTGTGTCCTTCCAGCTCACCCAAACCGGTCATAAAAACCCATGGTCAACGAGGAAGCAAATACGGTCAACAGAGGTCATTGGTGGTGGCACGGCTCTGCGTGTTCTGTTTTGGAGCACGAGAAGAACAGGTGGCATCTCCCTCAGCCACGAAGACAGTGGGAAACATGAATCCAACAGCAGATTGAATGCCCACAACGACCGTTGCCTAAATCCGAGGACGCAGCAAGATTACGTGTTTTTACACAGCTGCTTGAATAGCTTAGTTTTCGATAAGTTAGTTTGCTTTCCTCTGTTATAAATAAAGCGTCTTTGAACGCTGGATAGTTAGTCATTAATCCATTTTGTAAACACTGTTGAAACCTCTTTTGTAAGCGTTTTATAAGCTCCCCACTGTATTTTACATTTGTTGTTAATCTATGAGAAGACTGTTCCGTTTCTAAGCGTGTAACTGCTCTTTGGATTGGCTGAAGTAGGCAGAGGGCCCCTGTTTGCTGCAGCCACTGTACAGTAGTTTTACTTTTAATTTCTTGCATTTCTTTTGCTGATTTCATGTATATTAATGTACAGTTATCTTTATGAATTGCTGCATTTTATTTTTCAACATGTATATTAGTGTACATAAACTTTGAATTCTGTTGATTTACATTTCTGCACTTTTGTTCATGACTGATCAGTGTGTTATGCAGGTTTCTTAGGTGAGCCCGGGACAGTTTTCTTTCTTTTATTTTTGCAACTGGTGGCATGTGTGATCATCTTGTCTAGGCTGCTGACCTTTATTTTTCTGCAGTTTGATTTCCATTAGTATCATTTCTTTAACTTGCACTTTACTTTCTGCTCAGTAGTTATCAAGTTGTTCATTTATTGATGGTTCTTTTTCTATAATCAACTAACTTTATTGGAGCCAAAATATCACTTAGTGCAGCTTGGTTTATTTTGCTTTAAGACTCACATTACTGACCTGTTCATAAATTGTTCTCACATGATTAAGAAAAGGTTAAAATTGTGTGATTTGTCTCACTTAAATTTCACATTGATTAGATTTAAATGAAGAGTTAAAATAGTGTAAGGTAGTGTAAAGTAGTTGTTCTTGCTTTTAATTGAGTTAATATAGATTTCATTTTCATTTTCATCAGCAGCAGAGATACTGGGCCGATGCCATTAGTCTTTTATTTGATTTTAAGCTTTGATTTTATTTCAGTTATTGTTCAAGTTTTCTTTTAGAATACTCTTTAAGTTTCAAGAAATCACTTAGAAATCATCACAATCACCCACATTCACTTGCTTTATTACATCTCCATCACATCACATTAGGAAAGATACAATCAAAAACAAACTAAAAAGATAAAAACGACAAAAGATTAAGAAAAGGTTATCTAAGTACATATAGTACACCTCACTTCATCAGCTTACGAGCCCCGGGTTGACATTTAAAAGTTGCAATTTAGACATCACTAAATTGACCAAACACAAGCTTCACTAAGAAAATTGTGCAATTTCTCCCAGCGGTGCTGCTTAGTGCAGAAATTGTGTAATTTTGGGTAGCAGTCAGCTGCTCAACCTAGAAATTGCGCAAACCTTTTGGGCTGCCAGCCCAGCTCCCTCCCAGAAATGCACATTGTTTCCCCTTAGCTGAGAAGGATGTTGCTTGTGCCATTGAGTTGACCGGTTCCACCCAAGACAGGGAAAACTTGACTTGCATGCATGGGTTGCTTTTTCCTGGAATAGCAGAAAGAAACAAGAAAAAAGAATCCCTATATTTTAGGGAAATATTTTTAGCAGCTCAAGGTTACATGCAAAGATTGTTTAAAATCTTTCCTCCAAGTATCGCTTTTTCGTAGATCTGTGGCATGCGTGTCATGAGCCTAAAACTTATTTATTTGACACTTCAAAGCTCACTTATTCACATCGATCTTGGAGCTTTGACATCCCACAACACATCAAGGGGTCTTTGAGACATCTAGCTCAACTATTCACAGGTAAGTCGTCTTAAGTTGTCTTTTGTAACATTTTTGTCGCTTTTTATGTTTTCGCTTATGTGAGTTATGTTTGCTTGATTTCTATGAATGCTTGCTATCGTTTACATGCATACTAGCTTGTACTAGCACCATTTCAGTTTTCGTTAGCATCTCATTGCTGTCGCATGCATGAAACTGTTTTGCACGAACGGTTGCTGATTTAGTGACTTGCTTCACCCACATGCATGTTATTCTATTTTCTAAATATTCCATTCACCATTTGCATGCATGATCATTCACTCATTCTTACACTCAGTATCGCCATGCAATTACATTCACATCCTGATCCTGTCGTATCCCTCTGAGTCCTATTTCTATCCCCACTAGTCTGATAAATATTGGATTCTTCAAGAAAGAGTTATGCCAAATCTCCCAAGATGACCTGATAGGAGTATCTTAGAGAAATCTTGGACAGTATTGTAATGAGCCTTGGCTTCTCCACTACGCAGAGCTAGTATATCTCTTTGGAGGAGCAAGTGGTTGTGGCTGTAACGTTCCACTGTTGGAACTAGTGGTTGGACATGGATGTATTGTATGACTGGAACTTACACTTCTTAATATAATAGAGCCAACACATTTCATGCATATGTTGTATTGTATTTTAGATATCTTGAGTACTCTAAATGATATATGTATCTATTTTATTACACATGCATGTGTAGCTATTTCTGTATATGTATGTATGAATCTTTCTGAAATGTGTTGTTGGTTTAACCATCACTTTGGATTGCTAGCTTACTTTCCTTCCATGTTGTGATGCATCTTTGCTCGTGTGTTCCCTTCTTAACTCCGTGCTATCACAGGTTTCCAAGGGGCACACTCACCTCACCCTCCGTGTGTTAGAACCACTCATGCACCTTCCTTGACTTACTACATATGTCACACCCTTGCTACCAACAGGGACATCTTACTTGCCTCTATGCGAAACCGCGGTCAAGGCATTACCATACAACCCACTGCTGGGACTCCTACACCAAATGGTCTAAGGTCTAATTGGGACTTCTAACTGGGAGATCCCCTGATATATTGGCAGGTCCAACATCGTCAACACTTTGGTGACTTGACTTAAAGGCCAAATGATATGAGAGAACCCCAAAATGAACTTGCAGTAGAAATTGGCAAGGCCCAGAAATTTGTGGAGCTCTATTAGAGTGGTTGGGTATGACCAATCTCGAATGACTTGTATCTTGGATGGGTCCACATGCACACCTTTCTCATCAATGATGCACCCCAGATATCGAACCTGGGTCATGAAAAAAGTGCATATCTCTAGGTTGGCACACAACTTGTGTTGTCGCAGGGTTTGCATTATGGGAGTTTTGAGGTCTAAAATGGGCCTCCTAAGGAAATTATAAAATAAAAGTGGAAATAATAAAATAATATTAGATTACATCATCAAATTTTAGAGGAAAAAAAAATGTTTTTTCAACTCGTATTTTCAACTTATCTCCCTATGGGTTTACTCAATTTTCAAGCGGAAATACTCATTGGTTGCATTGTTTGATTCCTTGTCCAAGAAGTACACATGTTCAATACTTTCGATGGAACCTACTACACGAAAAATGAGAAATAAATGAAAAACGTGATTGTAATCACTTTTTTTCATGTATTTCTCATTTTTTGTGTAGAAGGTGTTAGTGTCTACTAGTCACAATGATCAAATGTACTCTTTTCACATTGATGATAGAGTCTTAGGTCAAATTATTATATTTTTCAAAATAAAATTTGGCACATCTCATGGTTGTCAAATGGTCACAAGTCATGGTCTAGTTGTCATTGCTACTCCCTCCAGTGCATTCAAGGTCACCAAAAGCCATCATGTTCATGTCATCATTCCCTTCCCTAGGTCATTATAAAAGTTAGTGGGTCATCATATAGGTCATGGTCTAGGATATACATTTGATGATCATCATATCAGTCATCAATATCAAACAAGGGAGTCATGCCATTCATTTTTGACATCATCACGAGAGTTAGAAAATTAGGGAATAAAAATAAACAAATCAAAGTAACATTTCCTTTTGAATAAATAATGCTGCAGTCAAATCACATTACTAGTCATTTTATAAAAGTACACATGATGTCATTCAACCATCAAGAAAAAATAAAGTTTCTAAGACATAAAGGAGCATCACAACATTTTTGAACTTTGTTCAATTCATCCAAAATCTCCAAGAGCTCCTCTCTTCCATTGTGAGACTTGCCACAACCATAAGAACTTCGAAATTCATCACCACTGTTTGTTTCATCAGTCTACTGTGTTTCTGGATGTTGCTGCACTTTTCATTTGGAGGTTAAAGGGAGAAATAAAGGGTTAATTTCTCATCCCACGAGATTCAAAGGATCTTTGAACAAGTTATGAAAGCTTCACCAAATCTCTAATGCAGTCTTTTCCCTCAGAGATTGATTAAGATTCCTCTCCTAGGGTTTTGCCGCACTTTTCATTTTCATGGTATTTGCTCCATTTGACGAAGAAATTCCCTAGTTTCTTAGTCCACTTATCCTTGTATACCCTCATCAAAAATTCCCCAATCATTTCCCACATCAAATTCCCTCATTCTACCATTTTTCTCAAAAACCCAATTTATTTTTGCGCTTTTGCTGCGTTTCTAGGTTAGGACTGTGTTTTGTCCTTTTCACCCCTCTTCCCTCACTCATTTTTATAAATTACACCACCAAACTCTTCCTAAAATCTACCCCAACCCCCCATACTTTCCTTAAAAAAATTTCTATCCTCCTTCCCCTCCATTCCCTTTCCTCAAGTTGCTGCTCTTTTAGCTCTGTGTTGCTCTCTTACAGAAACATAACAACTATTTGCCGCACCAAATTAGAGCTTGGATTTTGAACAAATGGGAACTTAGTTTTGAAAACAGGAGGAGTTTTTTGTTTATAACATTCCCAAAAACAATAAACCTCTCTAATGTTTTGAATATACTTTATTATTTGGGATATATGCCCAAAATACAAGTTGCTACAAGAGAGTCGATGTGCTTTTGAATTTGTTTTTGGTCATGATTTTCAAAAGAAGTGTCTGACCAAATGATAATTAATTTTGGAATTAAAAATGAGTTTTTTTTTAAGGATAAACCCAATCACAATAACATCCTTCAGTTTATACACATGTAGCATATATTGGGATATATTCAAATTTATTGGAGGCCTATTTCAGAAAATCAAATTCTCCAATTTTTCCTTTTTTTTAGTCATTATTTTGTGGCACATATTGCAAGAATATGGGATCGAATTTCAAAAAACTGAGAGATTTTTTTCTCCAAAACCACCTTATATACAAAAACATCTTCCAGTTTTGTAAAAAGTATTATGGTTAAAGAGATATCAGTTTGTCTTTGACCCCTAATTTTTCTTGATCCGTTAATGAAAAAGGTATTATAGACTATGTGTGAATTTGCTTATGTTACTTAGTGCAACGGATTGAAAAGTTTGCAAATAACATAAACACATAAGAAAATTGAAAACACATTCAAACACATCAACACAGCCAAATTTAATAAAGGAATTCACTAGACTTCTTGGCTACGTCTCCTAGTCCTTTCGCTTCTAGTGCTGACCTCTATATTTTGTCTTCAAATTATTGTTATAGGTATGAGCTCAAAAACAGAGTCTCAAATAATAAAATGGATCTCACCACTATGTTCAGCTTGAGTTTTCGAGTCAAAATGAGTATAAACTTGACTGTATTTGGCCACCATGACCTCTCGACCCCCTAGAATGGTCCAAAACCATAATATTGTTATCTTTTGGTGATATGGTATTAATATACGATGTATAGTTGCAAAACTGCAGTGAACGTGGAATAACACGATAACATTAAAATCAAAGGGTAAACCAAAGGACCGGCGGGCGTGGGGTTGACCCTGACCGTTCGACCTTTTCCCGGCGGAGATCCTGATACCAAACGATCCAACGATTATCGTGTCCCTCGCTCGATCCAACGACTATCACGTCCTCCACTTGATCCAATTGCTGTCACATCACCCGCTTGCCAACTAGCTTGGCTGATCTCCACCGTCGATCCATCCTGCTCGATCCTATGGCTGTCGTGCAATATCACGCTCCCACTAGCCCGACGGTTAAGACTTCGAAAGCACGCGAGAAAAGTTGTTTTGGTGTGCTACATGTCGACTGCTGAGTGTAATCATGTAGATTTTAGAAATACCATTTCCAACCTTTAAGGCGCGTGAGATACCACTTACCACTTTCTTGTTGGAACCCAAAGAAGTTAAACTTCTTTTGAATAACCACATCACGTCCATTTGAACTATTAACCTGCTTGCATGTTCTGATGTGATATGCGTCGATCTCCTCTGATCAGACAATCCAACGACTGTGGTGTGAACCAATCACAATTTGCCACGTCACCTTCTCTGCTGACATCATCTAGAACCTGTGACCCATTCCCAGGTTTCCATGTGTCCTGCTGATGTAGGCATTGACTGTTGACCGAAATCTTTGATTTGGCTCTAATTTCTTCATCTAGACTCGGATTTATACGTAGTTTACACTGTTGGATTCGTATCAATGAACACTTTGACTTGATCCCATTTTCATCTGCATTTGAAGACTCTGATATGGAAGTAAGACTAAATTTTAGATCACTCCTCCCCACTAGAAGCTTTTGGTCCACCAAAAGTTGGTTTTAGCTGTCGAGTAAGTGAGGATAAAGTTCCCTCAATTTTCCAATCTCTATCCATTTTATTTTACTTGGATTTGTACATTTGAGTCCAACTCGAAGATACTCAACATTTCCCCATCACGAAGTCCTTATCCTCCTTTCAAGAACTGTCTCCTCCTGTAGCTCATTGAGATACTCGTGCAAAATATATTCAATGGAAGGTAGATGAACTTGCTCTTTAGGATATTCAATCAATGAAGGTTCATACAAATATAAGTTTTCAACATTTACAACGGAATAGATTTGCATATAATCTAGTAGATCTAGGCGAAAAGCATTTTCATCAATTTTGTCATGTATTTTGAAAAGACCATATGTAATTGGTTTCAACTTTTTACCTTCCCCTTGCAGTATTTCTTTGCTAATGTACAACCTGACTTGATCACCAACTTGAAAACTATGCTCAACTCGATGTTTGTCATGTCGCGCCTTATACTTTGCTTGGCTTCTTTCTAGCTGTTCCTGTACTTCCTGGTGAATTTCCTGGATTTGTTCAATGAAATTGGTTGCTTTATCCACATCATTGTATCCATCAACTACTATGTCTTTACCAAAGACAAAATCCAAGGGAGAATTTGGTATAAAACCAAAACAAGTCTCAAAAGGAGATCTCTGAGTAGAAGAATGTTTTGCATGGTTGCAAGCATGCTGCACATAACACAAATGCTCTTCCCAAAGTTTGAGATGCTTGTTACAATATCCTCGAAGCAACTGTATCACTGTCTTGTTGACCACTTCTATCTAACCATATGTTTGCAGATGAAATGTCGTGCTCTTCTTTAACCTTGTGTCCATTAACTCCCATAGACTTGACCAAAATTTCCCGACAAATCAAGAATCTCGATCGAATACAATATAAGTGGGTAACCCAAAATGAAACCATACATTTTGAAAGAACAACTTTGCAGTTTGTTCAGTTGTGACCTGTTTATTACATGGTGTCAAAATACACATCTTACTAAACCTATCCACAACTACATACAAATAATCATGACCCTTTCTAGACTTTGGAAATCCCATGACTTAAAGTTGCATATACATCCTTAAAATCTGTGTCTTGAGAATATTGTTCAATGTAATTTTCATGAATTACCGAATTATGCTTGAGTATTGTGGATGCATTTATAATTGGTCTTGATAACATGTCTGCAACCTTATTATGTATGCCTTTCTTATATCTGATAACAAGATGAAATTGCTGTAGAAAACCCATCCACCAATAGTGTCTTGATTGTTGCAATTTAGTTTGTGAGTGTAAATATTGTGGTGGTTGATGATCTGTGTTTATGATTGTTTCTTTACCCATTATATAATGTTTCCACTTTTTAACACTCTGAACTAATGCATATAATTCCTTATCATATGTAGGATAGTTAACTATTGTTGATGTGAATGTATTAGAATGAAAGCATATAGGATTCCTGTGCTGCATCAACACTGCCCCCATGGCATATTCACTTGCATCTGTCTCGACCTCAAATGGATGATGAAGATCTGGCAGTGCTAGTACTAGCGCTATATTGATCCTTTCTTTCAATGTGTTAAAGGCTTTCTATTGTTTTCCTCCCCATTGAAACACCTGTTTCACACTTGTCAAAGCATGTAAAGGAGCTGCAATCAAAGAAAAGTTAGCAATAAACTTCTCCAATATTGCACTGCCCCTAAGAAACTTCTAACTTCTATAACAGTATTGGGCTTAGGGAAATTTACAATGACTTTGACCTTAGAGGGATCTATCTTCAATTCACCACCCCCTACAATATAACCCAAATAATTCAAAGATGTTCCGCCAAATTCACATTTTGACAGTTTTACATAGAGATTTTTTCTTTTCAAAACATCTTTGCTTTACATGCTTTACATGTTCATCCCATGTTCTACTGAAAAAAGTAATATCATCTAAATAAACTATTACAAAATCATCAATGAATGGTCTAAATACATCATTCATGACTCGCATGAATGTAGTTGGAGCATTAGTTAAGCCAAAAGGTATAACCATCCATTCATTGAGTCCTTTCTTCGTTTTGAAAGCAGTCTTCCATACATCTTATTCTGCAACTCTGATATGATGGTAGCCGCTTCACAAGTCCAATTTAGGGAAGTAAACAACATCTTTTAATTGATCTAACAAACCATCAATACAAGGAAGAGGATAACGATTCTTTATTGTGATTTTATTTAGTGCTCTAAAATCAATGCACATTCTCCACAAATCATCTTTATTTTGCACTAACACAATAGGTGATCCACATGGTGATCTGTTTGGTTGAATAAACCCTTGATCGAGCAACTCCTGTACCTTCTTCTTTATCTCTGCATTCTCTAGAGCTGATAACCTGTACATTCCAATGTTAGGTAGTGGAGCATCTTGCTGCAAATAAATCTCGTGTTCTGTCTCTCACTTGGGTGGAAGCCCTTTAGGCTCTTGAAATAGAATATCATAATCAGAAACAACTTTAACTAAGTCCGCTTTCTGTTTAGGATTAAAGCCTTGGAATGCATCAAATTTATCAATATCCTTTGCTTTTACAATCATAAGTAAAAATTGTTTACTTGAATTTACAATTCTTTTCATCTATCCTGAATTTATGAGAGAGAAATTATCTTTAAGTTTATGAGCCCTTACAATATATTCAGTTCCATCCTTAGTGAGTTGATACTGATTTTCAGTTCGATAGAAGATAGAATTTCTATTGTACAAGTATGGACTTCCTAATACAATTCCACATATGTCCAATGGGGCTATTTCTAAATCAACCTCGTCTACAAACTTTGACCCAATAGCAAAACGAAGTTTACATTGTTTCTTAACTTGTAGCTTAGTTTTATCACACACCCAACCTAACGGATATGGCTTTTTATGAGGTTTTGTTTCTAGACCCAAATTCTTTACAATTGCTTTAGAAATCAAATTAACTTGTGACCCACTATCAAATAAAGTATCAAATTTAATATGTTTGAAAATGACTCTAATATGAAATAGCTCATTTCTTTTCCTCTCATCATTATCATTATCAACAAAATGTGAAGAAGTACTTGTAGATGCTTTAGAATCTTTAACTTTTATACCTATAGCTGTTACCGTTGTCTCGTCACCTGAATCTGACCCCAAGTCCTTTTGAATAGCAGCAACATTCTTTCGCTCTTTACTCCCGAACTTCTTAGTCTTCAATTCCGGATGCAATGACCAACAGTGTGCCTCATTGTGTCCTTCATTCTTACAATGAGTGCATGAAGGTTTATCCTTCTTCACAACCGTTTTTTTCTTCTCCTTCCATTTAAGTTTCTTCTTGCCTTTATTCTTGCTTTCAATAGATTTGGATGATTTCCCAACATCTTGGGTTACATTTTTACCTCTAGCTTCTAGATGAATTGCTTGAACTGATACATCATCTAAGCTAGTTGGATTAAACAAGTATGGTATGCCTCAAATAACTATGAAGACCACCTATGTATTTCAACAATGTCTTTGGTGAGTCCAATGATATGCCTAATGTTAAAGCTCTCTTATGGAATTCCTGAGTATAACTTTGAACGCTTTGACCTTTTAATTGACGTAGTGTTTGCCAACTCATCATTGCTTGTTGCATATAATCCAAAGGATAAAATTTATTTTTAATAGAAGAAACAAATTCATTCCAAGCTGAAATGATTTTACCATGCTTTTGGAGATCTTCTTGTGTCTTGCCTTCCCACCATACAAGTGCAGTTCCTCCAAGTCGAAGGCTAGCAAGTTGGATCTTCTTCCTTTGTGGAACAACTTTCTGCACCTTGCAATATACTTCAATTTGTCTTATCCAATTATCAATCTTTTCAGCGTTAAGTTCTCCATCATAAACTGGCAAATCAAATTTTACATCTAGTTTGATCAAAGAGGATTTCTTCTTTTTATTCTTAGAAGAACTAGTTTTATGAGAAGAAGACGATGATGACGATGATGGTGATGATGGAGGAGATGGTGGAGGAAGATTTTCCCTTGTCTCTTTATCTGGAGGAACAAAAAGAAAAGGTTCCTCTGCTCCTTTGTCTAGTTTAGGTAATGAAGTGCCTTCACCTTTACCCTTTTTAAACTCATTATACATCTCTTCCACCATTGCACATATCGTCATGAAACTATCCAAGAATTGGGATTCTAACCCAAGTGGAGTTTCATTTGCCATCCTTCTTTGTGAAAAGACCCTTCCAATCTCTAGATTCGCCTCAACAAGTTCACCTTCACCTCGTTCGAGCCTCAACCTAGTAAGCATTCAAATCTCCACACAAACTTGTCAAACCTTTAAAAACCCTTACTTCTCTGATACCACTTGATCCGTTAATGAAAAATGTATTATATATTATGTGTGAATTTTCTTATGTTACTTAATGCAAGGGATAAAAAATATTGCGAATAACATAAACACATAAACAACTTGAAAATAGATTCAAACACATCAACACAACCAAATTTAATAAAGAAGTTCACCAGACTTCTTGGCTATGTCTCCTGGTCCTTTTGCTTTTAGTGTTGACCTCTATATTTTGTCTTCAAATTATTGTTACAGGTATGAGATCAAAAATAGATTCTCAAATAAGAAAATGGATCTCACCACTATGTTCAACTTGAGTTTTTGAGTCAAAACGAGTATAAACTCGACCATATTTGGCCACCATGACCTCCAGACCCCCTAGAATGGTCCAAAACCACAATAATGTTATCTTTTGGTGATATGGTATTAATATACCATGTATAGTTGCAAAATTGCGGTGAACGTGGAATAATACGATAACATTAAAATCAAAGGATAAACCAAAGAACTGGCGGGCATGGGGTTGACCCTGACCGTCTGACCTTTTCTCGGCAGAGATGCTGATACCAAACGATCCAACGATTATCGCGTCCCTCGCTCGATCCAACGGCTATTGCATCCTCCGCTCGATCCAACGACTTTCGTGTCACCTACTCACCAACTATCTTGGTTGATCTCCACCGTCGATCCATCCTGCTTGATCCTACGACTGTCATGCAATATTGCGCTCCCACTAGCCCAATGGTTAAGACTCTGAAAGCACGCGAGAAAAGCTATTTTGGTGTGCTACGTGTCGACTGCTGAGTGTAATCACATATATTTTAGAAATACCATTTTTAGCCTTTAAGGCGCGCGAGATACCACATACTGCTTTCCTGCTGGAACCCAAAGAAGTTTAAATTCCTTTGAATAACCACATCACGTCCATTTGAACTATTAACCTACTTTCATGTTCTGACGCGATATGCGTCGATCTCCTCTAGTCGGACAATCCAACGACTGTGGTGTGAACCAATCACAAATTTCCACGTCACCTTCTCTGTTGACATAATTCAAAACCTGTGACACGTTCCCGGGTTGCCACATGTCCTACTGACGTAGGCATTGACTGTAGACCAAAATCTTTGATTTGGCTCTAATTTCTTCATCCAGACTCAGATTTATATGCTGTTTGCACCGTTGGATTCATATCGACGAGCACTTTGACTTGATCCCATTTTCATCTGCATTTGAAGAGTTTGATATGGAGGCAAGGCTGAATCCATTTTGGATCAGTTTGCTATGCTTATGAGTAACTTGCTGCACTTCTTTCAATGAAGGTCTTAATGCATGTAAATGGTGAAAGGTGTTATGAAACCAGCTCACAAAATAGAAGAAAAGATAGATCATCGACTTCAAAATCAGCCTCTTCGAGGGGGAAACCTCCTTTATATTACACAAATGAAAAATTATTGGATGATTCAAATGAAAAAACCTCCTTTCTATATATAGGAGTCTAAGGGGTCACAATATAATCAAAGCCAGCATAACAATAATAATATAAGGGAACAAAAATAACGATAGTGGGCTTCGATGGGGTACAATAATAACCACAAGGGCTACAATGACAATAGTAATGGGGAAATCACTAGTATTATAGGGACCTAACATGCCCCTCTACTTCAAAAAAGTGTTGTCCTCATTGCTTGAGTAGTTCTGGATGCTTCTGTATAAAATTCTCACCCTCCCATGTGGAATCTTCAACGGTTATGTTCTTCCACTTGATGAGATACTCTGAAATTGATCGATTTCATAGTTGTCGATTTCTTGTTTCTATGAATGCTTCAGGTTTGAATATGATTTTTCCTTCCTCATCAAGTTCTGGAAATATTGATTGAACTGGGAAGCCATAGGAAGCTCCAATTTGTATGCCATAGTACCAATATTTTGTTTGAGTTGGGAATTCTTACAGAGGTATAAGCGATCTTTGTACCATAACGAATCATTTTTCCAGCTAAATGTATCAGATGTACTAAGATCTTGTTATAACTTTTGAACGAGTGCCCACACTTCTTCATCATTCTTCTATTCATTCATTGCTTCGTTTATCCAATCTGGTTGGATAATAGAAATGGCGCATATCAATGCTTCCACATCCTCATCCTTTCTTGAGAGTGCATCTGAAACAAAATTTTTCTTCCTTTTTTTGTAGATGATTTCAAAGTCATAACCTAACATATTTTTGAACCATTTTTGTTGCTCTTCTGAAGATAATATTTGTTCCAAAAAGTATTTAAGATTATCATGATCCATTTTTACCTTGAGGCGCCTTCCCATTAGGTAGGGTTGCCATTTATTAAGTGCATGTAGTGTTTCCAACATTTCCTTCTCATAAATATCTTTGTATAAATACTTTCCTTTGATTGGATGACTTTCAAAAGCAATGGGTATTTATTCTTGCATTAAAACAACACCAATTCCATTTCATGAGGCATTACAATCCACAATAAAGGTTTTTGTGAAGTCCGGCGTAGCTAAGACTGATGCTTGGCACATTGCCTCTTTAAGATGTTCAAAGGCCTTCGTTGCTTCTGGAGTCCATGAAAATGCATCTTTATTCAATAATGTTGTTATAGGTGCTGCTATTCTCCCATAATTCCTAACAAACTTGCAAAAATACCCTGTCAACCCAAGAAATCCTTGCATATGCTTTATGGATGTGGGGATTTTCCATTCCTTAATGGCTTTAATTTTGCTAGGGTCTACCTTAACACCTTCATGAGATACAATATGACCCAGATATTCCACCTCTTGTACTCCAAAGAGACATTTGGAGGTTTTTGCATATAATTGTTTCTCCTTCAATAGTTTGAGCACCCTGTCAACATGTTGAACATGATCCTTCCAAGATTTGTTGTAGTATATCATCAAAAAATACTAACAAAACTTTTCTAAGGAAGGGTTTGAAAATGGAATTCACCAAACCTTGAAATGTAGAAGGTGCATTGGTAAGGCCAAAAGGCATGACCAACAATTCATAATGACCCTCATGAGTTCGAAATGATGTTTTCGGAATGTCTTCAGTCTTCATTCTAATTTGATGATATCCTGAACGAAGATCCAACTTGGTGAAGTAAATTGATCCATGTAATTCATCCAATAATTCATCAATGACATGAATGAGAATTTTATCTTTAATAGTGAGCTTGTTGAGGTCCCTATAATATGGACACATGCGCCATGATTCATCCTTCTTGTGCATCAATACTACTGGAGTAGAGAAATAACTTTGACTAGGTTGAATTATAACAACCTCTAGCATTTCTGCAACCATACGTTTAATTTCACTCTTTTGGGCATAGGGATATCTGTAAGGCCTAATGTTTTGAGGAAAAATTCATGGAATCAAATGAATAGCATGATCATGATCGCGAATAGGTGGGAGGAATTTGGGAGTCTCAAATATCTTGGAATTGTCCAAGACTTTTTGGATATCTGGAGAAATAGATTATTTCGATGCGGGAACCTCTAGCGAACATAATTGTGCAATTACGCCTCGTTTTTATTTCTTTAGAAGCTTTGTCATGAAATTAGATCTAATTATCTTTCCCGGTTTCCCTGTGATACCCCTTAATTCAACTTCCTTTCCTTCCAAAAAAAATTCAAGAAAAGTTCTTGAAAATTAAAAGCTATCGTACCCAAAGATTGTAGCCATTGGACACCTAGTACAACACCAGCACCACCCATTGGAATAGAAAGCACTGGACTATTCAATACATATTCTCCCATGGATAGCTTGATATTATGGCACTTTCCAGAGAAATTTATGGATCCTCCATTTGCAACCATCACTTGACACTCTGGTGCTGGATATAGGAAGCAATTCAATTTCTTGGCTATCTTACAATGAATAAAATTATGGGTACTACCTGAATCAATCAACACTATTACCTTTTTCTTCTTGATATGTCCTTCTATCTTGAGAGTTTGAGGAGTGGTAATTTCGGCCAATACATTACAAGATATGGTTAGATTCATTTCTTCTTTCTCTAGGGTTTTCTCCTGGTATATATCCTCTTCTTTTGATGCTTCTTGTTCCTTTTCTTCCTCCTGTTCATAATCTATGTAAAATAATTTCTTCTCAGCACATTTATGACCTTTAGTGTATTTGTTATCACAACTGTAACAAAACCATTTTTTTCTTTTTTCTTCCAATTGTTGTGGTTTCAACCTTGCAGGTTGTGGAAGGCTAGGGGAGACAACACTTCCATATTTATAGTTGTGAGTGGTAGGCTTCCTTGTTTCCATAATTTTGCTTTCAATTTTTCTTGCCAACCTGAATGCCTTCTCCAATGAATCAGGTTCCCAAAGGTGAACCTCATGTTGGATGTTATCCTTTAAATTCCCTATGAACACATCAATCCTATGCTCCTCTAGAATATCTTTTACCCTTATATTCAATTTTTGGAAGTCCTCAATGTGCTCCACCATTGAACCCTTTTGTTTGAGATTTACCAATTGGCTAAAAATGGTGTTGCTTTTCGTATCCTAATAATGTGCTATCATTTATTACATAAAATTTTCCTAGGTGAAAATTTGATTACGAGAGAAAAGCCATCGATACCATACAAACTAATTGGGTTCCAAATATAAAGTTGTAATGCGTACCTTTTCTGTGTTTTTCACATTATGGAGATCGAAATATTTCTCCATCTGTAGTATCCATGTTACGATATCCTTGCCATCAAACTTCCTCATATCGATATTTGGAACATGGTGGGTCTTCAATCCAATGTTAGAGTCTATGAAATCATGATTAACAATTCTTTTGTTCTCATCATGAGTTTCCTTTACTACCCTTTCGCCATTAGTAAGCATTTATCGTAGCAACTTTGTCAAATCTATCTTCAAATCTTCCATGTTGCCTTTAAGTTTTGCTTCTATACCATCCATCTTAGCTTCCATGCCATTCATCTTAGCTTCCATGCCTTTCTTTAAACAATCCATCTTAGCTTTTGTTACATTTTGTGAGAGTGAAAATTGTTGCACTTGGTCTCGTAATTTTGATAGATCATGTTGCATTTTTTCCTCTTCTTCATGAGTCATGGTAGATCTTTCAGGTTCCTTACTAGGTGTTTTCATTTTATTTCTTCGGAGCATAAATTAATGATAGTTATGCCTCACTATTCCCTTTGAATAACTTCAAACTAATTTTTCAAACCAAACTTATGCAAATTTAAAAAAAAAAACTATACACATTTTTTTCTCTATGTAGGAGCTCGATATTGAGTCTGTTGTATCTCTGTAATTTTGGATCTCCAAGGTCTAAAATTTCATCCTGTCGTATCCCTCTGAGTCCTATTTCTATCCCCACTAGTCTGATAAATATTGGATTCTTCAAGAAAGAGTTATGCCAAATCTCCCAAGATGACCTGATTATAGACTAGTTCAGTAGAGCGGACTTGTACGACCTGCCACATGTCACGGTTTCAACCTTCAAACTAAAAATGATACAAAGAAAACCGAATTTTGTCTGATTTCTGTAACTTCTTACAAAATTTCAATCCGATGCTCAAAGAGAAAGTTATGATGATTTTTCCAAGGTCACCTATTTGGGATGTAATTCGGGAGCCTGCAACAACCATAACTTCCTTGGATCATATCTCCTCAAATATAGTGAGAAAAGATTGGAAAATCAGACCCGATGTTCATCAACTGTTTGGCTCGAATGTGTTTTAATTTCAGCTTCTCAAACATCGTAGAATCAAAGTTATAGTGAATATTCCATGATGACCTGTTTGGAGCAGCAAAACCCTAGAATCCAAAGCTTTGATACCAAATTTTATGAAACCATCTCACAAAATAGAAGAAAAGATAGATCAACGACTTCAAAATCAGCTTCTTTGAAAGGGAAACCTCGTTTACATTACACAAATGAACGATTCTTGGATGATTCAAATGACAAAACCTCCTTTCTATATATAGAGTCTGAGGGGTCACAATATAATCAAAGCTGACATATTAATAAAAATATAAAGGAACAATGATAACAGTAGTGGGCTTCTATGTGGCACAATAATAACAATATGGGGACAATAGGGGCCCAACAATAACAATAAGGGCTACAATGAAAATAGTAATGGGGGAATTACTAGTATTATAGGGACCTAACAAAAGGTCGAACTAGGGTTGAGGTAAATGATTGTACGTGAGTTCATATGAGGTAATTGAGTTTTTTAGTGGTTATTGTAGTGAAGAACCTTGTAATTTAATGCCTTGAGAGTCAAATTCAATCAGTTAGTTTAAAAGGGGAAGTGGTTTCTAACACCCCTAGAATTTGGTAATGGTTAGAGAAGATCATGTAATCAGTTCCTATGAAGAAGGATTCGATCCCTTGGAGGGGTTTTTTTTTTTTCATCTATATGTAGACAGAATGAAGTCAAAGGAAAGGTTGGATAGTTGAAGCTCAAACCCATGGACTAGTGTATTTTGACTATTTGCAGAAAAATAACAAACAGATGCAACTATTTTTATGGGATTCTTGTGTTGAGATCAGTGACTATGTTTTTTCGATGTTGTCTTATATATTTGATTATTAGTAGCCATATAATTTCTTCTTCCGTTTTATCTCATAAGTTTCTAAACATAAATCATCATTTTAATGCTCTATTTTGTTTGGGATTAGCTTTCAATGTTTTCTTTCTAGATAAGTGAATTCATACTTTTTCTCACTTAAAATCCTTCTATATTCTCCTCATCGCACTACAATGACAAACCAATTTGTGCCACTGATTGCACCTACCTTGCCCCATCTTATGACTGCAACTGACCTTTAGAATTACTTGACCTAGTTCCTAAACCTAGTGCTCTCTATCCAAAAAACCCTAATAAAACCCTACTGAGCTAATAATTAGCCTAAAACCATAGTATTATCCACTCACTTCCATTGGCTACAAGGTTGATTTTAGAGAGATCCCTCTTTGATTTGGTAGGGATAGCTACCAAGTGAAAAGTTGGCTTGTGGCTACCTCTTTGGTTTCCTTTCTCAGCCTTGGGAAAACTAAGGAGTGCTAACATTTTGGCGTCATTTTCGGGGAGAAAAAGGTCACATTTTCCCTAGGTGTGAATGGTAAGGATCAAATCTGATTGTTTATGGTGGACAATTATCAGACACAGGAAGGTTGAAATCATTCATCTAGTGACTCCAAATCAGTTTCAAATTTAATTCAAAGACTCCATTGGAGGATGAACCTCACCAATAGAAACATGAAAAGAAAAAATGGAAAGATAATGTATTCAAGTTCGACTTTCATCCAAGACATCATGTTCTTTGTCATAAATTATTATTTCTCTTTCCTTGAGAATGTCAAGAATGTTTTCTGATCTATACTGTATTTGAGAAAATATCACAAACCTGCATTTGATTCCTTTCCTTTGAAAATTGTGAATCCAAATTCTCCTTACACTTTTGATCTTGGTCAAGACCCTTCTTCTGAAACTTATGTTGATCATATTCAACTTGATGAGCCTCAAGAGATCAAGACTAATCTTATAGCTTTTGTACATACTCCTATACCTTGTAAAATTCTAGATAGATACAAGCCACTCATATTACCTCCTATACTCCATGATTTCCCTGAAAATTATTACAAATATCTTCCTAGGTTTGATGGAGAATATGGTAACATCACTGCTGAAAAACACATTCAGAGTTTTGAAAATTTTCTCGACCTTTTTGAGGTTGAAGAAGATGATGTTAGTATCAATATTTTTTCTCTATATTTGCAAGGTGAAGCCAAGAAATAGTTCAAAAACTTCCCAACTACAAGAATTTTCGATTTCCATCAGTTTGTGAAAGTATTCCTTGATAATTAGGTGATAAAGAGGAATCCTTTTCTAATTTTAGAAGAATAAAATCATTTGAAAAGACAATTAGGAGAAACAGTGCAACACTTTTCAGCTAGGTTTAATCAAGTATACCATTCAATGCTTGCTGATATAAAACCACCTCCCGGTTTAGCTCTCTTACACTACCTGGATGCCTTTGATCCAGAAATGGTGTTTCAATTGAGAGAAAGGAACACTACAACACTCGAAGAAATGCAAGACAATGCAATAGATGTGGAAGCTAATCTGCTAGTCAAAAGGTCAAAGTTGAAGGCAGAAGAGAGGGAGAACATAGAGAAGGAGCACCTAACATCTTCAAAAGTGAAGCTCAACATTTTGGTAATTACAATGGAAGAAATGATGAAAAATATCACCATGAGAGATGAATTTGTTGTTCAAAAACACCATGTCCCACTTATTGCAGAAGAAGAAGAGGTTGCTGACCCTAACCATTTTCCTGCTAATCCCAGTTACCATAGATCAGAAAATGATTATTTTTTGTATTCATTTATGGACAGTCATGAAAATGGATTTGTAGATCAACCTGTGGAGAAGAAATCTACTGATCCAATGTGTATGCTTGATGACATTCCTTATATTGATGATTTACCCAAGTATGATCAGTATGATGATGACTATGTTGTCGAAATCGAGGCTGACTCTTCAAAGAAATCAATGCCATGTTTTTGGGAGGATGAAGTTAAATTATAGAAACTCAAATATAACACTCAACCTATGCATATCAATCATGACAACAATGAAGAAAATGAAGAAAATTGTAAAGCAGGTGAAAGGACTTTTCCTTTATGTTTTACTTCATTTCAATTACAATGAGAAAACTTTCCTAAGATTAGACATCAACAGTCTTTCAGTTTTGATATTGAGCATGAATAAGACAATGAAATTACTGATTGGGGCTCATCACCTTTGTCTTTCTCTTCATTCAAAAAAATAAGAGAAACCTATAAGATTTCCAAGGAAGCAAATAAGCAAGTTGACAACAGTTGGCAACCTTCTCCTAAAGTTGTTGAGAATGTTGTTTGTAATATAGAGCATTTTTTCAGTCCATAATCACAGTAACTAAGAAACATTCAGTTTCAAAATGTAGCTGAAAGTGTGGAACATGAAGATTTTATACAAGATCATGCAGTTTCATCAGAACCAATCCACATCAGGTTACAACAACTTTCTCATATTTGCAATGATCCAGTAGGAAGTTATATGGATGATCCTTGTATTCAAAATTCTCATCCTTTAGCTGCTTGTGAGTTTGAAGATAGGGTTGTTAAATATTTAGTTTGGCATCGAGCTTCATTGTCTTTTTCTATAGGAGTCTAATTACAAAGCTCATCCGAAAATTTGCAGTCAGATGAGGACAATTACAAGTTATAATTGCACGAGAGTAAGGATGAAAATGAAAGTTTACATTCATGGTATAAATACCACCTAAAGCAAAATTACAATCTGTTGGATGAGCTAAACCTCAGTGCAAATTTGTTTGAAGATCCTTTTGCACCATTTTTGGAGTCAACAAGGGAATCCAAAATTTTCAATCCTACCAAATTTGGATTTGTTTGCAAGTTTTTATTGGAGCTGTCATCATGCATAATTTCCATTTTTCTCATAAACATGCATATGCAAAGAACTCAATCAGTGGATAAAATGCTCACATGGTTGCATTGGATGTTACATTTTACTTGATCAAGAGATTTATGGATCAATTAGAGTATATAAGGTGTGATGAATAAGCTCAACATTCTGAGCATCTTTTTTAGTGTCAGTTTCTAGTAAAGTTTGCAGTTGATGGTGTACATTTCAACTTTCAGTTTGAGGATTGCAGTTCTTTGTGACTCCATTGACCAATGAACAAGGCTACTTGGTCTGCGGTGTTCTTGACACCTACTAAAGGATCTTCCATCCCTAGTTGGAGCCAATGTTAGTGTCTAGTAGTCACAGTAATCAAATGTACTCTTTTCATATTGTTGATAGTGTCTTAGGTCAAATTATTATATTTTTCAAAATAAAATTTGACACATCTCATGGTTGTCAAATGGTCACAAGTCATGGTATAGTTGTCATTGCTACTCTCTCCATTGCATTCAAGGTCACCAAAATCCATCATGGTCATGTCATCATTCCGTGCCCTAGGTCATCATAAAAGTTAGTGGGTCATCGTATAGGTCATGGTCTAGGATATACATTTGATGATCATCATATCAGTCATCAATATCAAACAAGGGAGTCATGTCATTAATTTTTGGCATCATCATGGGAGTTAGAAAATTAGGGAATAAAGTTTTAAAAAAGAATCAAAGTAACATTTCCTTTTGAAGAAATAATGTTGCAGTCAAATCACATCACTAGTAATTTTATAAGAGTACACATGATGTCATTCAACCATCAAGCCAAAATCGAGTTTCTAAGATATAAAGGAGCATTATAGCATTTTTTTAACTTCATTATATTCATCCAAAAGATCCAATAGCTCCTCTCTTCCATTGTGAGACTTGCCACAACCATAAGAACTTCGAAATTCATCACCACTGTTTTTTTCATCAGTATGTTGCGTTTCTACTACGTATCTGGAGGTTGTTGCACTTTTCATTTGGAGGTTAAAGGGAGAAAGAAAAGGTTCAGTTCTCATATTATGAGCTTCAAAGGATCTTTGAAAAATCTAGTAAAGGCTTCACCAACTCTCTAATGCAGTGTTTTCCCTCAGAAATTGATTAAGATCCCTCTTCTAGGGTTTTGTTGCGCTTTCATTTTCATGGTCTTTGCTCCATTTGACGAAGAAGTTACCCAATTACTCAGTCCACTTCTCCTTGCATACCCTCATCAAATATTCCCCAATCATTTCCCACATCAAATTCCCTCATTCTACCATTTTTCTCAAAAACCCAAACTATTGTTGTGCTTTTGTTGCGTTTCTGGGTTAGCCTTGTGTTTTTTCCTTTTCACTCCTCTTCCCTAACTCATTTTGAGAAATTATACTACTAAACTCTTCCTAAAATCTACCCATACCCCTATAAATTCCTTAAATTATTTCCTATCCTCCTTCCCCTCCATTCCCTTTCCTCAAGTTGCTGCGCTTTTAGCTCTGTGTTGCTATCCTACAAAAACACAACTATTTGCTGCACCAACTTCAAGCTTGGATTTTCAACAAATGGGAAAGTATTTTTGTAAACTGGAGGAGGTTGTTGTTCATAACATACTAAAAAATAATAAACTCTCTCATTTTTTGAACATACTTTAGGATTTGGTAGATATGGCCAAAATACAAGTTGCTACAAGAGGGTCACTGCGCTTTTGATTCTGCTTTTGGTCATCATTTTCAAAAGAGGTGTCTGACCAAATGAAAATTAATTTTGGAAAAATAAAAGACGTTTTGTTAAGGAAAGACCCAATCACAATAAACTCCTTCAGTTTCTACATAGATATCATATACTAGGATATATTCAACTTTCTTGGAGGCCTATTTCAGAAAATCAAATTCTCCAATTTTTCTTGTCTATTTTAGCCATTCTTTTGTGGCACAGATTCCGAAAATATGGGAATGAATTTCAAAAAACGGAGAGAGGTTATTCTAAAAAAAAACCTTATATAAAAAAACCTCTCCCCATTTTGTAAAAAGTATTATGGTTAAATATATGTAAGTTCGTCTTTGACCCTTATGTTTTCGCTGCGCTTCTGAGTGACTTGTTGCTCTTCTGTCAATGAATGTCTTAATGCATGTAAATGGTGAAAGGTCGAACTAGGGTTGAGGTAAATGATTTTACGTAAGTTCATATGAGGTAATTTAGTTTTTTAGTGGTTATTGTAGTGAATAATATTGCAATTTAATGCCTTGAGAGTCAAACACAATCAGTTAGTTTAAAAGGGGAAGTGGTTTCTAACTCCCCTAGAATTTGGTAATGGTTAGAGAAGATCTTTTAACCAGTTCCTAGGAAGAAGGATTCGACCCCTTGGATGGGAATTTTTTTTCATCTATATGTAGATATAATGAAGTCAAAGGAAAGGTTGGATACTTGAAGCTTAGACTCTTGGACTAGTGTATTTTGACTATTTGCAGAAAAATAACAGACAGTTGCAGCTATTTTTATGGGATTCTTGTGTTGTGATCAATGACTCCATTTTTCCTATGTTTTCTTATATATCTAACTATTAGCAGCCATCTACTTTCTTATTATGCTTTATCTCATAACTTTTAAAATAGAAATCATCATTTTAATGCTCTATTTTGTTTGGGATTAGCTTTCAATGTTTTCTTTCTAGGTAAGTGAATTCATGCTTTTGCTCACTTAAAATCCTTCTATATTCTCCTCACCACACTAAAATGAAAAAACAATTTATGCCACTAATTGCACCTATCTCTCCCCATCTTATCATTGCAACCGACCTTCAAAATTACTTGACCTAGTTCCTAAACCTATTGCTCTCTATCCAGCAAACCCTAATCAAACCCTCATGAGCTAATAATTAGCCTAAAACCTTAGTATTCTCCAATCACTTCCATTGGCTGTGAGGTTGATTTTAGAGAGAGCCCTCTTTTATTTGGTAGGGCTAGCTACCAAGTGAAAATTTGGTCTGTGGTTACCGCTTTTGTTTCCTTTTTAGCCTTTGGAAAAATAAGGAGTGCTAACATTTTGGCACCGTTTCCAAGGAGCGAAAGGTCACATTTTCCCTGGGTTTGAACGACAAGGATAAAATATGATTGCTAATGGTGGACAATGATCAGACACAAGAAGGCTAAAATCATTCACCTGGTGACTCCAAATCAGTTTCAAATTTAATTCTAAGACTCCACTGGAGGATGAACCTTACCAATAGAAACATGAAAAGACAATATGGAAAGATCAGGTATTCAAGTTTGACTTTCATGCTCTTTGTCATAAATTATTTCTTCTCTTCTCCTGAGAATGTCAAGAAGGTTTTCCGATGTATACTGTATTTGAGAAAATATCACAAACCTACATTTGATTCCTTTCCTTTGAAAATTGTGAATCCAAATTCTCCTTACACTTTTGATCTTGGTCAATACCCTTATTCTAAAACTTATGTTGATCATATTGAACTTGATGAGCCTCAATAGATCAAGACTAATCTGACAACTTCTATACATACTCATATACCTTGTAAAATTCTAGATAAATACAAGCCACTCATCTTACCTCCTATACTCCATGATTTCCATGAAAATTATTACAAATATCTTCCCAGGTTTGATGGAGAATGTGGTAACATCACTACTAAAAAACACATTCAGAGACATTCAGAGTTTGAAAATTTCTCGACCTTTTTGAGGTTGAAGAAGATAATGTCAGTATCAGGATTTTTGCTCTATCTTTGCAAGGTGAAGCCAAGAAATGGTTCAAAAACTTGCTAGCTGCAAGCATTTTTTATTTCCATTAGTTTGTGAAAGTCTTCCTTGATAAATGGGTGATCAAGAGGAATCCTTTTCTAATTTTAGAAGAATATAATGATTTGAAAAGACAACCAGGAGAAACAATGCAACACTTTTCAGATAGGTTTAATCAAATATACCATTTAATACATGTTGATTTAAAACCGCCTACTGGTTTAGCTCTCTTACACTACCCAGATTCCTTTGATCCAGAAATTGCATTTCAATTGAGAGAAAGGAACACTACAACACTTGAAGAAATACAGGATAGTGCAATAGCTATGGAAGCTAATTTGTTGGTCAAAAGGTCAATGTTGAAGGCACAAGAGATGGAGAACATAGAGAAGGAGTACCTGACATCTTCAAAAGTGAAGCTCAACATTTTGGTAAGTACAATGGAGGAAATGATGAAAGAGATCACCATGAGAGATGAATTTGGTGTTCAAAAACACCATGTCCCACTTATTGCAGAAGAAGAAGAGGTTGTTGACCCTAACCATTTTCCTGCTAATCCCAGTTACCGTAGATCAGAAAATGATTGTTTTTTGTATTCATTTATGGACAGTCATGAAAATGGATTTGTAGATCAACCCGTGGAGAATAAATTTGCTGATCGAATGTGTATGCTTGAGGACATTCCTTATATTGATGATTTACCCAAGTATGTTAAATATGATGATGACTATGTTGTTGAAATCGAGGCTGACTCTTCAAAGTAATCAATGACATGTTTTTGGGAGGATGAAGTTAAATTATAGCAAATCAATTATAGCACTTAGCCTATGCATATCAATCATGACATAAATGAAGAAAATGCAGAAAATTTTAAAGTAGGTGAAAGGTATTTTCCTTTATGTTTTACTTCATTTCAAATACTGAGAGAAAAATTTCCTAAGATTAGATATCAACAGTCTTTCACTTTTGATATTGAGCACAAATAAGACAATGAACTTCCTGATTGGGGCTCATTACCTTTGTGTTTTTCTTCATTCAAAAAAATAAGAAAAAACTATAAGCTTGCCAAGGAATAAAATAAGAAATTTGACAAAAGTTGGAAACCTTCTCTTGAAGTTGTTGAGAATGTTATTTGTAATATAGAGCATTTTTTCAGTCCACAATCATAGTTACCATGAAAAATTTAGTTTGAAAATGTAGATGGAAGTGTGGAACATGAAGAGTTTATACAAGATCATGCAATTTCATTTGAACCAATCCACATCAAGTTACAACAACTTTCTCATATTTGCAATGATCCAACAGGCAGTTATACGGACGACCTTTGTATTCAAAATTCTTATCCTTTAGCTAGTTGTGAGTTTGAATATAGGGTTGTTAAATATTTAGTTTGGCATCGAGCTTCATTGTCTTGTTCAATAGGAGTCTCATTACAAAGCTCATCCGAAAATTTGCAGTCATATCAGGACAATTACAAGTTAGAATTGCACGAGAGTAAGGATGAAAATGAAAATTTACAGTCATGGCATAAAGACCACCTAGAGTAGAATTATAATCTGTTTGATAAGCTAAACCTCAATGCACATTTGTTTGAAGATCCTTTTGCACCATTTTGGAGTCAACAAGGGGATCCAAAATTTTCAATCCTACCAAATTTGGATTTGTTTGCAAATTTTTATTGGAGTTGTCATCATGCATAATTTCTATTTTTCTTGTAAACATGCATATGCAAAGAACTCAATCAGAGGATAAAATGCTTGCATGGTTGCATTGGATGTTCAGATTTACTTGATCAAGTGATTTATGGATCAGTTAGGGTATATAAGGTGTGATGAATAAGTGCAACTATCTGAGCATATTTTTTAATGTCAGATTCTAGTAAAGTTTGCAGTTGATGGTGTACACTTCAACTTTCAGTTTGATTTGAGTCAGTTTGAGGATTGCAGTTATTTGTGACACCATTTCCCAATGAACAAGGCTACCTGGTCTACGATGTTCTTGACACCTCCTAAAGGAGTTTCCATCCCCATTTGGAGCCAATGTTAGTGTCTAGTAGTCACAGTGATCAAATGTACTCTTTTCATATTGTTGATAGAGTCTTAAGTAAAATTATTATATTTTTTAAAATAAAATTTGACACATCTCATTTGCTACTCCCTCCATTGAATTCAAGGTCACCAAAATCCATAATGGTCATGTCATAATTCCCTGCCCTAGGTCATCATAAAAGTCAGTGGGTCATCATATAGGTCACGGTCTAGGATATACAATTGATGATGATCATATCAGTCATCAACATCAAACAAGGGAGTCATGTCATTCATTTTTGACATCATCATGGGAGTTAGAAAAGTAGGGAATAAAGTTTTAAAAGATAATCAAAGTAACATTTCCTTTTCAAGAAATAATGTTGCAGTCAAATCACATCACTAGTAATTTTATAAAAGTACACATTATGTCATTCAACCATCAAGCCAAAATCGAGTTTCTAATATATAAAGGAGCATCAGAGCATTTTTTAACTTCATTCTATTCATCCAAAATCTCGAAGAGCTCCTCTCTTCCATTGTGAGACTTGCCACAACCATAAGAACTTTGAAATTCATCACCATTATTTGTTTCATTAGTCTGCTGCATTTCTGGAGGTTGCTGTACTTTTCATTTGGAGGCTAAAGGGAGAAAGAAGGGTTAAGTTCTCATCCCACGAGCTTCAAGGGATATTTAAAAAAATTATTAAAGGCTTCACCAACTCTCTAATGCAGTCTTTTCCCTTAGAAATTGATTAATATCCCTCTTCTAGGGTTTTGTTGCGCTTTTCATTTTCATGGTATTTGCTCCATTTGACGAAGAAATTACCTAGTTTCTTAGTCCAATTATTCTTGTATACCCTCATAAAATATTCCCCAATCATTTGCCACATCAAGTTCCCTCATTCTACCATTTTTCTTAAAAACCCAAACTGTTGCTGCGCTTTTGTTGCGTTTCTGGGTTAGGCCTGTGTTTTTTCCTTTTCACCCCTCTGTCCTCACTCATTTTGAGAAATTCCACTGGCACCCTCTTCCTAACATCTACCCATACCCCCTATACTTTTGATAAAAAAATTCCTATCCTCCTTCCCCTCCATTCCATTTCCTCAAGTTGTTGTGCTTTTAGCTATGTGTCGCTATCCTAGAGAAACACAACAACTATTTGTTGCACCAACTTCAAGATTGTATTTGGAACAAATGGGAAAGTATTTTTGTAAAATAGAGGAGGTTGTTTTTTATAACATACTAAAAAACAATAACCTCTCTCCGTTTTTTAACATACTTTAGGATTTTAGAGATATGGCGAAAATACAAGTTGCTACAAGAGAGTCGCTACGCTTTTGACTTTGCTTTTGGTCATCATTTTCAAAAGAGGTGTCTGACCAAATGAAGATTAATTTTGGAAAACAAAAGTTAATTTTTGTTAAGGACAGACCCAACCACAATAACCTCCTTCAGTTTCTACACAAGTATTATATACTGAGAGATATTCAACTTTCCTGGAGGCCTATTTCAGAAAATCAAATTCTCCAATTTTTCTTTTCTGTTTTAACCATTCTTTTGTGGCACGGATTTCGAAAATATGGGAATGAATTTCAAAAAACAAAGAGAGGTTATTCTCAAGAAAAACCTTATTTAAAAAAACCTCTCCCCGTTGTGTAAAAAGTATTATGGTTAAATATATATAAGTTCGTCTTTGACCCCTATGTTTTCGCTGCGCTTCTGAGTGACTTGTTGCGCTTCTGTCAATGAAGGTCTTAATGCATGTAAATGGTGAAAGGTCGAACTAGGGTTGAGGTAAATGATTGTACATGAGTTCATATGAGGTAATCGAGTTTTTTAGTGGTTATTGTACTAATTAATCTTGTAATTTAATGCGTTGAGAGTCTAACTCAATCAGTTAGTTTAAAAGGGGAAGTGGTTTCTAACTCCACTAAAATTTGGTAATAGTTAGAGAAGATCATTTAATTAATTCCTAGGAAGAAGGATTTGACCCATTGGAGGGGAAATGATGTAGGAGCATCTGGACTTAGCTAGCAATGTGAAAGTTTGTTCACATATTGTGGCTAAACAAGTTGAATTTCACTGACCTGAATGATCAAAAATTCAGTTTTTACTGAGAGGGTTGGATCTCTCAAGAAATGAGTTGTATTTCATTTATTGTAATAAGTAGAAATTGTCTTATTTTAGATTCAAAGATAAGTTGTTAGCATAGGTGTGTGATATAGCTCGAAAATAGTGATTTGACTATTAGATTATTTAAGAATAGGGATTGAGTTGTTAGACGGAATGGGATTGATAAAAAGAAGAAAAATGTAATGTAGACGGATGGGCAGAGAGAGAGAGGATTGAGTGAAGCAAGAGTCAAGTTAGAGCGAGGATTTTATATTGAAACAGGGGTTTTTTTAATTTCTGTAATCGATCCAGAGGGTCGAGACTCTGTAAGTGACATTGTATTGAATAAATGATTTATTGTGCATTAATGTGTCGTTTCCACTGAAGATTCTCATTTTGCCTTGTTTATTTGTATTCGGGATAGAGTCGAATGTTTCTCTGTTTTCATGCTCCACGATATAAAACACAGAGTTAATAAGAATCACAGGCCTTTATATTATTAACAGTGTTGACACCCGCTTAAGTCCCAACCATTGATATAAGTTCCAATCAACGGTGTGAAACCCCGCCGACCATTGGATCACCCATATCACATCACAATAACACAGTGGTGTGTGATCAGACCATAGGTCTTAAGAAATCTTGAAGTGTGATCACCGAAATATCGCATCGCAAGGAAGCCTTTGTGTGTTATCGGAACCTCGGCCGTGGGACAGTGCGATCCGCGACTACGATACATCGAATCACAATATTTCGTTACAATGACAATAGGCCTGGAGCATTGGAAACCTGTTTTATGCGATGAGTAGTGGGACCATTGAATATATCGCATCGTAACATTCTATATGTGTGTGTCGATACCTGAGCGCTTGCCCATAGTGATATCCGATTGCGATATAAACTGGACCATCGAATCAAAGGTGAGGTGATCTACGGTGAATCATGAATGGTTATATTTAAAAGGGGAACTAAGCATTGTTTTGGGCTTTTACAATGGAGATTTGATCAGAGAAGAAAAGGTTTGACTGTAAGGGAAGTAATAAACGTGGGGTCGATTGTTGAGATTTCTCTAAACAATTGATTCTTGTGTCATTTGTGGTATCAGAGCATAGTGAGATTAAATTTGATTGCAGTAAACATGTCGCCAAGGAGAGAAGCTGGCATTGGTCGAGGAAGGCCGGAAGAAAATGCAGTTTTGTTGGAGGAGATCCAAAGTCTGCGTACAAGGATGGAAACAACTGAGACTGCTCATAGAAGAACACTTGATGAAGGGATGACAATGCTTAATAAGAATCTTCTGAGGAAGAAGAAGAGGAGGAAAATGAAACTATCAGAGTTGTTAAGATGCTGGTGAAAGTAGGAGGAAAACCAAAGGTAGAAATTCCTACGTATGAAGGGAGTCTCAATGTAGAAGAGCCAATGGATTGGATTGGGTCATTAGACAAATATTTTGACTATGAAGAGGAAGATGACGACAAGAAGAAGGTGAGATTTGCAGTTACCAGATTGAAGGGTCATGCAACTATTTGGTGGGATGAGCTACAGACATCCATAATGAGGAAAGGAAAGTCCAAGATCAAGAAATGGGACAAAATGGTAAGTAAGATGAAAGACAAAGTTATGCCTAAAGATTATCAGTTAAATATTTTTAAATAGTTTCAAAATTTAAGGCAAAAAGGAATGTCTATTAAAGAGTACACAGAAGAGTTTTATAGATTGAGTATTAAAGAAGGACATGGAGAAGGTAGCCAGATATATCAATGGCTTACGATATGACATACAAGACGAGATCATCTTGTTAAGTTTGAAGACTATTGAGGATGCCTATCAAGCAAGTTTGAAGGCAGAGGAGAAGATGTTGAGAAAACATAATCAGAGGAATATAGGAAGAAGTGCAGTAAGAGGTAGAGGAACTAATAGAACAAGGGGACAACAACATCAGCATGAAGCTGGCAGTTCAAGTAGCAGACCACCACAAAGATGGGATTTTAATAGAGGAAGATTTGTCCCAGAGGAAGAGGCCGAGGAAGAGATGTTCGATGCTACAGATGTGGAGAATGGGGACATGTGTCATGGGACTATCCTCATAATAAACCAGCAAGTCAGATGAGTACGAAAGTGGCTGAGGAAAAGATAGAAACACCTCGACTTATGGAGAAGGAAGAACCCCCTAAAGTAGGAGAATCCCTGATGTTGAGAAGGACATTGCTTAAGACAGAGAAATAAATTGAAGAACCAACACAGAGGAAGAATTTATTCAGAACTACCTGTAAATCAAAAGGTAAGTGTTGTAAAGTAATAATTGACAGTGGAAGCACTGATAACCTTGTTTCTACAGAGATGGTGGACAAGTTGGGTTTAGCGAAGATAGTGCACCCTACTCCTTACAAAGTATCGTGGTTGCAGAAAGGACATCATATTATTGTGACAGAACAATGCAAGGTTGAAATACAGATTGGTACGTATAAGGATGTAATATTATGCAATGTAATGCCAATGGATGTATGCCATGTATTGCTGGGAAGATCGTGGCAGTTTGATCGGAAAGCTATTCATGATGGGAGGAGAAACACTTATACTCTGGAGAAGGATGGAACTAAACATACAGTGCTGCCATTAAAGGATGATGCTGACAAAGGAGCACCTGGAAATAGTTTTATGCTGATGAGCGAAAGGGAGCTGTTGCAAGTGATTGGAAAAGGTGAAGAAATGCATTTTGTTGTCATAGGGAGACCGAAGGTAATTTTAACTTCCACAAACTTGGATGATTTTCCTGAAGAAGTTAAAATTCTGATAGATGATTTTTCTGACATTGTTGTGGATGAGTTTCCAAATGCGTTACCACCTGTTTGGAGTATTAGTCATCATATTGACTTAATAGTGGGAGCGAGTTTTCCAAACAAAGCCGCTTACAGGTTGACACCTTAAGGGAATGTAGAATTTGGAAGGCAAGTGCAGGAACTAATGGATAAGGGACTAATCAGAGAGAGTCTTAGTCCATGTGTTGTACCAACAATACTCAGTCCAAAGAAAGGAGGTGAATGGCGTATGTGCATAGATTCCAGAGCCATAAACAAGATCACAATCAGGTATAGATTTCCTTTGCCACGCATGGATGATTTAATGGATTGTTTGAGTGGATCAAAGTATTTTACTAAAATAGATCTGAAGAGTGGATATCATCAAATAAGAATTCGAGAAGGAGATGAATGGAAGACTGCATTTAAAACAAACAGTGGGTTGTATGAGTGGTTAGTGATGCCTTTTGGACTCACTAATGCACCTAGCATGTTCATGAGATTGATGAATGAAGTCTTGAAGGAATATGCAGGCAAGTTTGTTATTGTTTATCTTGATGATATTCTAGTTTTTAGTAAAAGTAAGGAAGAATATCCAGAGCATCTTAAATTGGTTTTAAGAACTCTGTAGAAAGAGAAACTACTGATAAATTTGAAGAAATGTAATTTCATGAAGGAAGAATTAATTTACTTAGGATTTGTAGTTTCTAAAGAAGGGCTGAAAATGGATCCAGAGAAAGTCCAAGCAATTTGGAATTGGCCTATTCCCAGAAATATATTTGAGGTAAGAAGATTTGATGATCTTGCAAGTTTTTACAGGAAGTTTATCAGAGGTTTTAGTCAGATTTGTGCACCAATTCTTGAAACAATTAAGGAGACCAATCAGCTGTTCAAGTGGACAGAAGCAACAGACAAGAACTTTAAATTGCTGAAGAGGAAAATCACAGAGGAACTAATTTTAGCTTTGCTTGATTTTGAAAAAGTATTTCAAGTTGAAACAGATGCTAGTGGAGTTGCAGTTGGCGCAGTTCTGAGTCAAGAACAAAGACCGATAGCGTACTTCAATGAGAAATTGAATGAAGCGAAGAAGAATTATTCTTCTTATGATAAAGATTTTTACGCTATTGTGCAAGCCTTGAAAAAATGGAGACATTATTTGTTGCCAAAGGAATTCATATTGTATTCGGACAATCATTCATTACAGTTCATAAATAACTAGCCGAAATTAAACCAGAAACATGCCAAGTGGGTAGAATTTTTGCAGAGATTTACTTTTGTGATAAAGCACACAAGTGGTAAGTTGAACAAAGTCACTGATGCGTTGAGCAGGCTAAGTTTTATTGTGAAAGAATTCAAAATTGGTGTTGTAGGATTTGAAGAAATTATTGAAATGTACAAAGATGATACAGATTTTAAAGATATCTATACAGCAGTTCAAAATCCAATAGTGCATAACAGAAGTCAATGGTTAGATTATCTCATACAAGGAAGCTTATTGTTTAAAGGCAACAAGTTGTGTATTCCCAAATGCTTTATGAGGGAAAACATAATAAAGGATAAACATAGTGGAGGCTTATCTGGTCACTTTGGACAAGATAAAACCTTTGCTCAGGTGAATGCCTTTTATTATTGGCCAAAAATTCAAACTGATGTTAAGATATTTGTTGAGAAGTGCAAGATATGTCAGCATGCTAAGGGGAGAAGTCAGAGCACAGGATTGTATCAACCATTACCAATACCATACCGACCGTGGGATGCAGTTAGCATGGATTTTGTTTTGGGATTAACTAAAAATCAAAGAGGGAATGATTCCATTTATGTTGTGGTAGATAGATTTTTCAAGATGGCACATTTCATTGCTTGTAAGAAGACTAGTGATGCAACACATATAGCTAATTTTTTTTTTTTTTTTTTTTTTTGGGTAAGATTACATGGATTACCTATAAATATTGTGTTTGGTAGGGATACAAAGTTTGTAGGACATTTTTGGAGAACTCTTTGGAAGAAACTAGGAGCTAACCTCAGTTTCAGTTCATCATACCACCCTGAAATAGATGGACAAACTAAAGTAGTAAATAGGAGCTTGGGAAACATATTGAGAAATTTAGTGTATTAAAATCCTAAGTAGTGGGATTTAACACTAGCTCAGGCCGAATTTGCTTATAATGACACTCCAAACCGAAGTACTGGAATGAGTCCATTTCAAATTGTTTTTGGAATGAATCCAAGAGGTGTGTATGAGCTTAGAAATTTGGGTAAGCAGGAGACAAGAAGTGCAAAAGCTGAAGAGTTTGAAGAGCAGATGCAAAGACTACAAGAAGATGTCAAAGGCAAATTGTAGGAAAGCAATGGTAAATACAAACAAAGAGTAGATATGAAAAAAAGAGAAAGAATTCCAAGTGGGAGAGTTAGTGATGGTATATTTGAGAAAAGAAAGATTTCCTGCTAAGACTTACAATAAATTGAAAATGAAAAAGATAGGACCATGTAGAATTGTATGAAAGTTTTTAGCTAATGCATATGAAATTGAATTACCAGAAGGGATTGGAATATCACTTATTTTCAATATTGCAGATTTGTATCCATACAAAGGGACAGAGATAGAGCTACAGGAGGAAACTATAGAAGATGAAGTTCAAACCTTGAACTGGGAAGAAAAAATGCCAAAGATAGTTAAGAAAGAAGTTGAAGCTATTTTGGAGAAAAGAGTATCCAAAAGGACAAGAGGACAAACTTATTTTCAATATCTAGTCAAATGGAAAGGACAGCCAGTAGAGGATGCTAGCTAGTTGACTACAGCAGAGTTGCAGAAGTATGAAGTAAGCCCTGAAAGTCTGAAGGGTGATTCTTTTCTTCCCCGGGAGTCTGATGCAGGAGCATCTAGACTTAGCCAACAATGTGAAAGTTTGTTCACATGTTGTGGCTAAACAAGTTGAATTTAACTGACCTAAATGGTAAAAAAGTCTATTTTTACTGAGAGGGTTGGATCTCTCAAGAGATGAGTTGTATTTAATTTATCGTAATAAGTAGAAATTGTCTTATTTTAGATTCCAAGATAAGTTGTTAGCGTAGGTGTGTGATATAGCTAGAAAATAGTGATTTGAATGTTAGATTGTTTAAGAATAGGGATTGAGTTGTTAGACAAGTTGGGATTGATAAAACGAAGAAAAATGTAATGTAGAGAGATGAGCAGAGAGAGAGGATTGAGTGACGCGAGAGTCAAGTTAGAGCAAGGATTTTATATTGAAACAGGGGTTTTTTTAATTGTTGTAATCGAGCTAGAGGGCCGAGACTTTGTAAGTGACATTGTATTGAATAAATGATTTATTGTGCATTAATGTGTCGTTTCCATTGAAGACTCTCATTTTTCCTTTGTTTATTTGTATTCGGGATAGAGTCGAATGTTTCTTTGTTTTCATGCTTCATGATATAAAACATAGAGTTAGTAGGAATCGCAGGCCTTAATATTATTAACAGTGTTGACGCTCGCTTAAGTCCCAACCATTGATCTAAGTTCCAATCAACAGTGCGAAACCCCACCGACCATTGGATCACCCATATCACATCGCAATAACACAATGGTGTGTGATTGGACCATAGGCCTTAAGAAATCCCGAAGTGCAATTGCCAAAATATCACATCACAAGGAAGCCTTTGTGTGTTATCAGAACCTCGGTAGTGGGACAGTGCGATCCGCGATTGCGATACATTGCATCACAATATTTCGTTACAAAGACAATGGGCCTAGAGCATTGGAAACCTGCAATATGTGATGAGTAGTGGGACCATTGAATATATCACATTGCAACATTCTCTATCTGTGTGCCAATACCTAAGCACTTGCCCATAGTGATATCCAATTGCGATATAAACTAGACCGTCAGATCAAAGGTGAGGTGATCTACGGTGAATCATGAACGGTTCTTTTTAAAAGGGGAACTAAGCATTGTTTTGGGCTTTTACAACGAAGATCTGATCAGAGAAGAAAAGGTTGGACTGTGAGGGAAGTAATAAACATAGGGACGATTGTTGAGATTTCTCTAAACAATGAATTCCTGCGTCAGGAAAACTTTTTTTTCATCATTTTCAAAAGAGATGTCTGACCAAATGAAGATTAATTTTGGAAAAATAAAAGACATTTTGTTAAGGAAATACCCAATCACAATAAACTCCTTCAGTTTCTACACAGGTATCATATATTGAGAGATATTCAACTTTCTTGGAGGCCTATTTCAGAAAATCAAATTCTCCAATTTTTCTTGTCTGCTTTAGACATTATTTTGTGCTGCGGATTCCGAAAATATGGGAATGAATTTCAAAAATTGGAGAGTTATTATTCTTGAAAACAACCTTATCTAAAAAAACCTCTCCCCATTTTTTAAAAAGTATTATGGTTAAATATATGTAAGTTCGTCTTTGATTCCTATGTTTTCGCCGCGCTTCTGAGTGACTTGCTGCGCTTCTATAAATGAATGTCTTAATGCATGTAAATGGTCAAATGTCGAACTAGGGTTGAGGTAGATGATTTTACATGAGTTCATATGAGGTAATTTAGTTTGTTAGTGGTTATTGTAGTGAATAATATTGTAATTTAATGCCTTGAGAATCAAACACAATCAGTTAGTTTAAAAGGGGAAGTGGTTTCTAACCCCTAGAATTTGGTAATGGTTAGAGAAGATCATTTAATTAGTTCCTAGGAAGAAGGATTCGACCCCTTGGAGGGGATTTGTTTTTCATCTATATATGAAGTCAAAGGAAAGGTTGGATACTTGAAGCTCAGAATCTTGGACTAGTGTATTTTGACTATTTGCAAAAAAATAATAGACAATTGCAACTATTTTTATGGGATTCTCGTGTTGTGATCAATGACTCTGTTTTTCCTATGTTTTCTTATATATTTGATTATTAGCAACCATCTATTTTCTTCTTATGCTTTATTTCATAAGTTTTTAAACATAAATTATCATTTTAATGCTCTGTTTTGTTTGGGATTAGCTTTCAATGTTTTCTTTCTAGATAAGTGAATTCATGCTTTTGCTCATTTAAATTCCTTCTATATTCTCCTCACCACACTACAATGAAAAAACAATTTGAGCCACTGATTTCACCTACCTTTCCCCATCTTATGACTGCAACTGACCTTTATAATTACTTGACCTAGTTCCTAAGCGTAGTGCCCTCTATCCAACAAACTCTAATCAAACCCTACTGAGCTGATAACTAGCCTAAAACCCTAGTATTATCTAGTCACTTCCATTGGTTGTGAGGTTGATTTTAGAGAGAGCCCTCTCTGATTTGGTAGGGCTAGCTACCAAGTCAAAAGTTATTTTATGGTTACCTCTTTGGTTTCCTTTCTCAGCCTTGGGAAAACTAAGGAGTGCTAACAAAAGGGTCCACCGAAAGTGTGAAACATGGATACTCCTTGAATGAGGAATTAAATTTTGCATTCGATGAGTACCCCGACTTGAAATTTGAGTAAATCCTTAGGGATATAAGTTGAAAATATGGGTTGAAAAAGTAGTTTTATAATTTTATTGGTTTTTAATCTTTGTACTTTTTGTTGGGTTGTGTTATATTTTTTCCACGACTAGCCCACGTAGTTAATTAGGGGGTTAGAAGGGGGCGGAGCCCCCCCTTTGTTGCGCCGATTGCATAGCGGGGGGGGAACATGGGTTTGAAGGGTGCAGGTAACCCCATCTTGTTTTTGGACACTATATTAGGTTGGGCGGACCTACCTATGGTTTTGTGAATGATTTTTCACACATGGTTTTGGATGCGATGGTTTTCGGCCCATGGTTTTGGATGCGATGGATTTCGGTCCATGGTATTGGATGCTTCGACATGTATAAATATGTATTGTAACATTGAAAGGAACATAATGAAAAATCAAGCTGGTAGTCCCAATTTTATGATTCAGGGGAAAATCTCTGTGTATATGTGTTTTATGTGTTATGCTCTCGCATTGTTTATTTTATGTGTTTTAGAATTTGTATGCTGGTAATTTATGTACAGGGTTAAAACATACGTTTGGAATCAGAGCTGTTTTTGTCTTCAAGGGGACGCCTTTGTTATTGAGGGGTTTCGCTTGGGCCTGTGGTAGACCCTATTCAATGGGAGATCTGCGAGATCGATTCTGGTGGTGAAAGAAGATGGTGAGTAGTGGAAATATAGACATCGATAAATTTAATGGTCAGAGTTTTGAGTTGTCGAAACATATGATGGAGGATTTGTTGGTGGAAAAGGATCAGTGGATCACAGTAGATCCAGGTACTAAACCAACGGGAGTGTCTGATGAAGAATGGAAGAAGTTGGATCGGAAGGCAAAGAGCACAATACGATTGTGTGTCTTAGATTCAGTATTGTTGAATGTATCACGGGAAGCTACATTAAAGGCTTTGTGGGACAAATTAGGGAATTTGTACCAATCTAAGTCTCTGGTGAATAAACTATTCCTGTGGAAAAAGCTGTATAACCTAAGGATGAAAGATGGAGACTCGGTGACAGAGCATTTGAACGCATTTAATACTATGCTAAGTTAGTTATTATCTATTGATATTAAAATTTCAGATGAAGATAATTGCATCAGTTTGTTGTGTTCTCTACCAGATTCGTGGGATAGTCTGGTTATTGTAATAGGTAGCAATACAACTGCCTTGTAGTTTGAAGAAATAGTCGCATCCTTGCTAACAGAGGAGATGAGATGGAAAAATATGGAGAGCTAGAATGGTGATGCCTTGTTTGTATGAGGACGGTCCTAGAATAGAAACAAAAATAAGTCATCGAGTGGGAGATCTAAATCTCCAAGAAAACCTGTAAAGGTGGTGTGCTAGAAATGCAGAAAGGAAGGGCACTACAAAAGGGACTATAAATCTAAAGCTCCTGATAAAGGAAAGGGATCTGATGATGCTCCTTCTGCAGAAGCGAAAACCACCTCAGATGAAGATGGGGATGTGTACTTGGATTCTTCAAGTACACATGTAGATCATGAGGCATGGTTGATTGACTCAGGTGCATCCTTTCACTTCACTCCCCATAGAGAGTGGTTCTGCGAGTATGAGAAATATGATGGTGGTGATGTCTTCTTGGGGGATGACAGGATGGCTAGAATCGTTGGTCGTGGAAAAGTAAAGTTGAAGTTGCAAGGTGGAAGGGTTGGAACACTTCCAGGTGTTCTGCATATTCTTGTATTAGCCATAAATCTGATTTCTGTAAGCAAGATGGATGATGCAAGTGTAAAAACAGTGTTCGAGAAGGATATTTGCAAGATGGTTTGGGGGGCACTGGTATTGATGTGGGGAGATAGAATTGGAACTCTATACAAGCTGCAAGGTAGCACTGTTGTTGATGGGTGCAACAATTTTGTGGTTCCTGAAAGTGGAGCAAAAAATCTAGTGGTCTCTGGAGAGAAGACCATGTTGTGGCATCAAAGGCTTCGACATATTAGAGAGAAGGGCCTTCGAATACTTCATGGTAAAGGTATGGTAGAAGGTATGAGTAATAAATCTCTGGATTTTGATTTCTGTGAAAATTGTGTATATGGGAAGTGGAATCGGGTGAGTTTTCCCTCTGATGGTAAGAGGGCAAAACATATATTAGAACTTGTGCACAGTGATGTGTTTGGACCTGTGAAAGTTCCATCACTGGGTAAGTCAGTGTACTATGTATCATTTATAGATGAATTCTCAAGGAATACATGTATATATTTCCTTAAGAAGAAATATGAAGTCTTTGACAGGTTTAAAGAATTTAAGGCTCTGGTGGAAAACCAAATAGAGAAGAAGATAAAGGTGCTGAGGACAGATAATGGTGGAGAGTTTTCCAGTAAGGAATCTGAATAATTTTGCAAGAAGTGTCGTATAGCACGGCAGAAGACTACCCCATACACACCTCAAAAAAATGGAGTTTCAGAAAGAATGAACAAGACGTTAATGGAAAGGACAAGAAGCATGCTCAGTGGCACCGGGTTAAGACAAGAATTCTTGGCAGAGGTGGTGGAGACTACATGTTATTTGGTCAACAGATCACCTTCATCAGCATTGGAGGATAAGACTCCATAAGAGGTATGGACTGGTAAGAAACCCTCTCTTTCACATCTAAGAGTATTTGGATGTAATGCATATGTACATGTTCCAAAGGAGAAAAGAACAAAGTTGGATAGTAAATATGAAAAGTGCATCTTTATTGGGTATAAGGATGGTTTAAAGGGTTATAAGCTTTGGAACCCAGTAACAAGGAAGGTTGTGTACAGTCGAGATGTGGTGTTCAAAGAGGTGAAAGATGTTATTAAACATGATGTCCAACCAAAGGAACCTGAGAAGATAGAATTTGAACTTAAGGAGGAAGATTCAAAATCTATAACAGAGGAGGAATCATAAGATGAAGAGCCACAAGCTCTGGGTGTGAGAAGATCAGTTCGAGAAAGAAGGCAGCCAGAAAGGTATAGTCCATCTAGTTTCTGTTCAAATTTTGCTTTATCTATTACTGATGATGATCCCAGAACTATGAAGGAATAAATAGATTCAGAGGATGGCAAACTCTGGAAAGAGGCCATGGTTGATGAAATGGCATCGTTGCACAAAAATGAGGCATGGGATCTGGTGGAGTTTTTAGCTGGAAGGAAACCCATTGGTAGCAAATGGGTGTTCGAGAAGAAGACAAATGCAAAAGGAAAGGTGGAGAAATACAAAGCTTGGTTGGTAGCAAAAGGTTATTCCTAGGTGATGGGAATTGATTTTGGTGATATTTTTTCTCCTGTTGCCAAGGTAGCTTCTATTAGATTACTTCTATCTATTGTTGCTACTTTTGATTTTTAGGTAGAACAGATGGATGTGAAGACAAAATTTCTTCACGGGGATCTAGAAGAGGAGATCTACATGAAGCAACCTGAAGGTTTTGCGGTGAAGGGTAAGTAAGAACTGGTATGCAAGTTAAAGAAGTCTCTATATGGGTTAAAATAGTAACCAAGGATGTGGCATCAAAAATTTGATACATTTAAATGGGGACTTGGCTTCACCAGAAGCAAAGTAGATCACTGTGTGTATTTGAAATTAATTGGTGATCATGTTATTTATCTGGTCTTGTATGTGGATGATATGTTGTTGGTTGGAAATGAAAAATAAATTATATAGGATTTGAAGACCCATTTGTCCTCCAAATTTGACATGAAAGATCTTGGTGCTGCAAACTATATTTTGGGCATCGAAATTAAAAGAGACCGGACAAAGAGGAAGCTCTGGTTAAACCAGAGGAAGTATGTTGAGACAATATTGTAGAGGTTTAATATGTAGGATAGTAAACTGGTGAAGGTTCCTATTCCTGAAGGTGTAAAGTTATCTGCTGAACAGTGTCCCAAGACACAAGAAGAGGAAGAGGACATGTCCCATGTTCCAAATGCAAGTGTAGTCGGTAGCCTGATGTATGCGATAGTCTGTACTAGACCAGACATTGCACATGTAGTGGGAGTACTGAGAAGGTTTATGTCAAAACTAGGGAAGGAGAAATGGACAACAGTGAAGTGATTTTCAGGTATTTGTGTAGCACTAGTGATTATGGTTTGTGCTACCAAGGAAGACTAGGATTGGACAGAGTGTTGGATATTTGTGGCTTTGTTGATGCAGATTGTGTTGGCATTATGGCACAGGTTTGGCACTATGACACAGGTGTTGTCCTTGATGGCAACTCACTCAGATGACACATCATAGTTCAGGCTCTCAGAATGAAGGAAAAAGAGATATACGCAAGTTCCACTTAACAAAGCGCATATACACGCGGGATAGCTGACCAAAAGATGCGTATGCATATGCACGCACTTTCACGCAAGGAAAAGCGCATACATGTGGGAAAACTTGGTTTTGGTCCATGGTATTTGGTCCCTGGTATTTTGACCCATGGTATTGATTCAAGGTATCTTGACCGAAGTGTTGAACCCAGGTATTGGTTCTAAATGGTTTTGGACCATGGTATTGAGTAAGGCCTAAGACTATAAAAGGGGAAGGAGATCATTAGGCAAGGTCACTCAAGGATTGAATATCTTATGAAGAGCAAGATCTATAATACTGGTCATTGGGTTATGGTGCATAGCTGGATCTAAATCAAGGAGGAACCTGAGTGCTAGAAGAAGGATAAGTTCTATTGATGGGTCAAGATCTTAAGGCTTGAAGAGAAGTATCTTTGTGTGATTTTGATCTTTTATATTTTGCACATGACTTGATCTATAAATCTGATGATCTAGGTATAACTGATGTCTGAATAGTTGAAAAGGGTAAATTATCTTTTATAGATCTGTATGCAGGTTCAGCATAGCAAGGGCGCGTATACATGCTGGTTCTATAATTCACAACAATGTATACACAAGTTTGCCTTAATATAGTAGCGTATGCATGTAGGTTATACATATTGAAGTATCATACGTCTCATAAAATATGTTTTAGCTACTTTTGTTTATTGCTGTAGTGTTCTGGGTTCAGGATTGGTTTCTGGTTACAGTTATTGTATTCTAGTTACAACATTCAGAGAAGTGATTGTTTGATTCAGTTTTTGGTTGGTGCAAAGGAGATTGGTTGATGCAGATATATTTGATGTTTGATTGATGTTATTGATGGATCCAGTCTGAAAATTTATGAAATGTGGTCCCTGGAAGGAAAGAGAAGGTTGTAGCCTTCTGTAGATCAGCACCTACGTACTAGTACATCAGCGAGTACAAGAGCTAAGGGGATAGTAGCTCCCTTCCAGGAGAAGCTGGAGAATGAGAGAAGGTTGTAGCCTTCTGTAGGTAGAAGTCTGTGTACTGGTATAAGACTGCACCAGTACAGAAATATTGTAAAAATAAGTTTCTTATTAAAAGAAGATAGAGACGAATTGCAGCAGGTGGTTTTCACCCACATTGGGTTTCCACCTTATATCTTGTGTTCATGTGTGTGATTTCCTGTACTATTTATTGCACTTGACTATTGTTTTATGGTTCTAATACAGAGATTAAGATCAGCTAACTAAATTAGAAGTCTGCAAGATATACGTGGTTTTCTCTAAACACAGTTGCGTATGTACGCAGGTTTAATTAACAGAAGTAGTGTCTATCAATTTGTTTATGGAAATGAAAAATTGTTAAATTGCTAATACCGATTCCCCCCCCCCCTCAGTATCATTTCCAACAATTGGTATCAGAGCAGGTCCTTTAGAAGAAGCTCGATTGCTTGAAGGAAGATCTATCATCATGAGCAAATATGAAAAAGAGGCATCCATCAGGCCACCAATCTTTGATGGGAGCAACTTCGTCTATTGGAAGGTAAGAACCACAACCTATCTTCAATCTCTTGGTATAGAAGTTTGGGATATCGTGGAAGGAGGATACACATTTCCATCAGCAACTCCTATAGATACAGCTAGTAAAAAGCAATATGAAATAAATGCAAAGGCTGTCAATACTCTATTAGGGAGTCTATCTCAATTAGAATTCGTCAAGGTTATGTAGCTCAAAACCGCCAAAGAAATATGGGACAAGATCATTCTAAGTTATGAAGGAGACGATCAGGGAAAACGTGCAAAACTACAATCTCTCAGAATTCAATATGAAACTCTCAGAATGCAAAATGATGAAAGTGTGGCTAATTATTTCTTACGTATAGATGAGATTGTTAATTGCATGAAAAACTTGGGTGAAGAGATAAAATAAGTTACTTTAGTTGAAAAGGTTCTAAGATCTTTTTCTTCTAAGTTTGAATCAAAAGTTTCTGCCATAGAAGAAAATCAGAATCTTCAGAGTATTACCATGTCACAGCTGCACGGAATCCTAACTACTTTCAAAATGAGAAAAGGGGGTCCATTAGACATGAGAGAAGCCGCATTCAAAGCTTCAGGAAAAGAAAAATACAATGATTCAGGACATACGTCAGAAGGAGAGGAAGAATCAAACTTTGTCAAGAACCTTCAACGAGGTTCCGGAAGATTAAGAGGTAAGCTACCTTTCAAATGCTTTTCTTATGGAAGAGTCAGTCACTATGCAGCCAAATGTCCTCATAAAGATAAGCTTGATAAAGGTAAGTAACCAGTTAAATGGAACAGAAAATAGAACATAAGTAAGAAGAGCTATTATACACATGAAGACAATGATGGATTTTGAAATAGTGATGAAGATGAACATGGTAATGATTATAGAATTTTGATGGCTTTTTAAGATGATTATTTCTTGGATGCTATAGATGAAGATGGTCTCTATCAATAAATTTCTAAACTTAAAATTTGTTTAGAAGAAAAGAGTATGATTATAGATACTTTGACATTCCAACTTGCTGAAAGGGAAACACACAATGAAAAGTTAGAATGTGAAATTGTGGGACTTAGAAAAGATATTGAGAAAACAAAAGCTCTTAATCTTAGATTTGCTAAAGGATCTGAAACTTTAGATGAGATTATCAAAGCACAGCGTTCTCCTCTAATCAAGATAGGTCTTGGATATACTGAAGAAGCATCTCAAGCACAGAAGCCATCCACCTCCAAAAGTTATCTTGATGCAGCAAGGAGAAGTGAACAGGTTGACAATCGTCGACAAAGGCATAAAATTTATCACTAGGTAAATCAGGGTCGAGCTACTTCAAGGATGAATAGAAGCTACAACCAACCATAGGTAAATCATTCTCAGTTTGCCTCAAGAATGAATGTCAATGGAAACTACAATCACCTGGTCGGTAGATTTGATAATCGCAGGAATTTCTTTAATGGCCAATGTTTCTCATGTCATAACTTTGGACACAAAGCTGCTCAATGTGTTGCCTACAAGACCATCATGACTAGAGAAGCACGAAATCAAAGGAATGTGACTGGGATCATGAAGAGGACCTATAATAACTTTTCTGCTCTTGAAAATGAAATAGAATGCTCTATTTGTAACAACTTTGGTCATGAAGATTCTAAATGCAGGAGTAAGTTTCGGTAAACATCTCAGAAGGAGAAAGCTTCATTGGGTCCCAAAACATGGAGAAAGAAAGAACCAAAACTAGAAACATGCGGTATAGCCTTATATGTGGAATGATAGGAAAATTAGTGGTACAGCGACAGTGGATGATCAAAACATATGACAGGCGATAAAGAAAAACTTCAGCCATATAGTGCCTTAGAAAAGGAAAGGAAGGTCTCATTTGGAAATGACACCCCTGCACTCATAAAAGGTAAAGGCTTTGTTCTTTTAAAAGAAAAGGTCAAAGCTGGAAATGTTATGTATGTTGATAGCTTAAAACATAATCTACTGAGTGTTAGTCAAATGTGTGATCAAGGAAATGAGGTAGTATTTCGATCAAATGGATGTATTGTTCGTGAGCTTGACACAGGAGAAACAATGATCAAAGGCATAAGAACTCCAAATAATTTATACATACTCAAGGGAGGACAACAATAATGCTATCTAAGAAAAAATGATGAACACTGGCTATGGCACAGAAGATTGGGGCATCTAAGCTTCCCTCAGATAAGGAAAGCATGCAAATATCAGGTTGTTCGCGATCTTCCTGACATCAGAATTCCAGACAATACAATATGCAAATCATGTTAGTTTGTTAAACAAACCAGAACACATTCCCCCGAGAAGGAAGGATCAGCTAGTAAGCCACTTAAACTTGTCCATACTGATTTATGTGGTCCATCAAGAAAAAAGTCACCTCGTGGAGAAGAATATTTTATATTGTTCATTGATGACTTTTCTAGGTTGTGTTGGATAAGACTTCTGAAGCATAAAAATGAAGCTTTCGAAAAGTTCAAAGCTTTCAAAGCCTTGGTTGAAAATGAATCAGATCGCAAAATCAAATGCCTCAGGTCTGATCAAGGAGGGGAATTTACCTCGAATGAATTTTTCGACTTTTGTGAAGAACATGGAATAAGAAGGGAATTATCGACTGCAAGGACTCCTCAGCAAAATGGAGTGGTAGAAAGGATGAATAGAATGGTTCAACAAATGGTTGGTGCTATGCTTTATGAGTCTGGAACTCCTGCAACCTTCTGGGGTGAAGCTGCATTTGCTGCCGTTACTATTCTCAACAAAACAAACGTCTGGGTAAACAGAACTCAAACTCCTCATGAACTTTGGTATGGTAAGACTCCTATTGTAAAATAATTCAAAGTTTTTGGAAGAAAATGTTACATCAAAAGGACTGATGAAAAGCTTGGCAAGTTTGAAATTAGAGCAGATGAAGGCATTCTCCTTGGTTACTCTTCCCAAAGTAAAGGATATAAGTGTTACAATAAAAGACTTGGAAAAATTGTTGAGAGTATTGATGTGGTGGTTGATGAAGCAGGCAACAATCCAAAGCAGATAAAAACTAAAGATTTTGAAGATGATGAGGACTATCCTTCAACATCAAATTAGACTAATGCTGAAGAATAAACTTATGAGGCACCAGAAGAATAGATAAGGGTAGAAGAAAAGACTACATCCAGGTACGTCCAAAAGAACCATCTAGAGACTCAAATTTTGGGGCAGAAAGAGGCAGGTGTACAAAAAAGAAGAACTATTACAGAGGCTTCAAGCTATCTAGCATTGCTCTCCTCCGTCGAACCACGAAATATAAGTGAAGCATGCAAAGATGAATGCTGGGTCAAGGCCATGAATGAAGAACTTGAGCAGATTGAAAAGAATAACACTTGGGAATTGGTTCCTAGACCTAATGATAAGAATGTCATAGGGACCAAATGGATATTCAAAAACAAGCTGAATGAAAATGGAGATGTTATTGGAAACAAGGCCAGACTTGTTTGTAAAGGCTATGCTCAAAATGGTAACAAAATGTAGCCTCAGCGCAAATGATGAATTAGCAGTAGTACATCAACCAACCTATAGATCTATGATTGGTAGTCTGCTCTATCTGACAGGTACGCGACTAGACATCATGCATGCAGTGGGAATAGTTGGAAGATTCCAGGCAAATCCAAAAGAAGCACACCTTCAGGTAGTTAAAAGGATTTTCAAATATCTTCAAGGAACACAAAACTATGGCTTATGGTATCCTAGAGATACAGATCTCACACTTCATGAATATATAGATGCAGATTGGGCAGGAAGTGTGGATGACAGAAAAATCACTAGTGGTGGTGCATTCTTTATGGGTTCCAGATTAGTATCTTGGTTCAGCAAGCAACAAAGTTCAATTGCATTATCTACAGTTGAAGTATAATATGTGGCTATTGCATCTTGCTGCACACAACTCCTTTAGATGATGCAAACATTGCAAGACATTCAAATCACTTGTACTCCACCTATCTCCATTTTATGTGATAATAGAAGTGCAATCAATATTTCAAAGAATCCAGTCATGCATTCAAAGACCAAGCACATACCTATCAAATATCATTTTCTTTGGGAACAAGTGCTTGAACAAAAGTTCAAATTGGAGTATGTTCCCTCCAAGGAACAGGTTGCTGATATATTCACCAAACCACTACCCAAGGAGACATTTGAATATATCAGATAGAAGCTGGGAGTAGTTGATGCATCATCTTACTGTTGACACTTATCTGTTTTAGAGAAAAGTGGTTGTACGAGAGTTTCATGAAGAGCATCCGCGTACATACACCGGTTTTTTGTGGATACAATCGTGTATATGTTGGTTTGAATAAAAACAGAGGGCCAGACTTAAGATGAAAAGAGTCTGATATGGGTCTGACAGAGACCATCTGGCACTGGTTCAGGGGGGGCATATACTTCTAATAATGCATTGCTGGCATTATCTTAGAAGATCTTGGTACAACTTCATAGTTGTTTTTTATTCAGGTGGAATAGGTGCATAGGGAGATCATGGTTGATGGTCTGGATGGTGATTGACAGATGCTGCCGATGATAGTTGCTGATGATTATCATAGTCTTGTTTTAGACATTTTGTCTCTATGTCATGTATATCTTTTATTATCAAGGTCATGTAACGGCCTATTTTGGTTTCCCCACTATGCATGGGATGAATGATGTAATGTTCTTGCTTTTGGTATATCACCACTTGGTTGGGTGGATGAGTCAATCTTGGTATATCCCCACTTGGTTGGGAGATGGATGTATGTATGAATATTTGGTGATAGGAAGGTCATTTATGATGTATAGAGTCATGTTCTTCTTGTAGAACATCTTTTTTCAGACCTTGCTTACAGTCAAGGGGAGCATGGACAACACTCTTCAGCAGATCAAAGAATTCAGCATGTACTCAGGAGGAGCATAACCCTTTGCCCTTGATGACAAAAGGGGAGAGTGATAGTGACTTGGGGTTGCCATCAAGTCCAAAGGGGGAGATTGTTGGCATTATGACACAGGTTTGGCACTATGACATAGGTGTTGTCCTTGATGGCAACTCACTCAGATGACAGATCATAGTTCAGGCTCTTAGAATGAAGGAAAAAGAGATATACGCAGGTTCCACTTAACAAAGCCGCGTATACACACGGGATAGCCGACCAAAAGAAGCGTATGCGTATGCACGCACTTTCACACAAGGAAAATCGCATACATGTGGGAAAACTTGGTTTTGGTCCATGGTATTTGGTCCCTGGTATTTTGACCCGTGGTATTGATTCAAGGTATCTTGACAGAAGTGTTGAACCTAGGTATTTGGACCCAGGTATTGGTTCTAAGTGGTTTTGGACCATGGTATTGAGTAAGGCCTAAGACTATAAAAGGGGAAGGAGATCATTAGGCAAGGGCACTCAAGGATCGAATATCTTATGAAGAGAAAGATCTAGAATATTGGTCATTGGGTTATGGTGCATAGCTAGATCTGAATCAAGGAGGAACCTGAGCGCTAGAAGAAGGATAAGTTCTATTAATGGGTCAAGATCTTAAGGCTTGAAGAGAAGTATCTTTGTGTGATTTTGATCTTTTATGTTTGGCGCATGACTTGATCTATAAATCTGATGATCTGGGTATAACTAATGTCTGAATAGTTGAAAAAGGTAAATTATCTTTTATAGATCTGTACGTAGGTTCAGCATAGCAAGGGTGCGTATACACGCTGGTTCTGTAATTCACAACAGTGTCTATGCAGGTTTGCCTTAATAAAGTAGCGTATGCACGCATGTTCTACATATTGAAGTAGCGTATGTCTCATAAAATATGTTTTAGCTACTTCTATTTATTGCTGCAGTGTTCTGGGTTCAGGATTGGTTTCTGGTTACGGTTACTGTATTCTAGTTATAGCATTCAGAGAAGTGATTGTTTGATTCAGTTTTTGGTTGGTGCAAAGGAGATTGGTTAATGCAGATATATTTGATGTTTGATTGATGTTATTGATGGATCAAGTCTAAAAATCTATGAAACGTGGTCCCTGGAAGAAAAGAGAAGGTTGTAGCCTTCCGTAGGTCAGCATCTATGTACTAGTACATCAGCTAGTACAAGAGCTAAGGGGGTTGTATCTCCCTTCCAAGAGAAGCTGGAGAATAAGAGAAGGTTGTAGCCTTCTGAGGTAGAAGCTTGCGTATTGGTATAAGAATGCACCAGTACAGAAATATTGTAAAAAGAAGTTTCTTATTAAAAGAAGATAGAGACGAATTGTAGCAGGTGGTTTTCACCCACATTGGGTTTTCACCTTATATCTTGTGTTCATGTGTGTGATTTCTTGTACTATTTACTACACTTGAATATTGTTTTATGGTTCTGATACACAGTTTAAGATCAGCTAACTCAATTAGAAGTCTGCAAGATATACGCGGTTTTCTCTAAACACAGTTGCGTATATACGCAGGTTTAATTAACAGAAGTAGCATATATCAATTTGTTTATGGAAATGAAAAATTGTTAAATTGATAATATTGATTCAACCCCCCCCCCCCTCTCAATATTATTTCCAACAGATTGGGCTGGAGATCTGGATTAGAGAAGATCTACAAGTGGGTATGTGTTTAACCTATTTGGAGGTGCAGTTGGATGAGTAAGAAACAATCTGTCGTGGCACTATCAACTACAGAGGCAAAATACATCGCAACCACTCATGCAAGAAAGGAAGCAATTTTGTTGCAGAGATTGTGTTCATGTATGGGGTTAGTACAGGGAGCTATAAGGATAGACTGTGACAGCCAAAGTGGAATTTTCTTGGCGAAGAACCCTGCATATCATTCAAAGACAAAGCACATTGATGTTCAGTATCACTTTGTGAGGGATATGATAGAAGACAAAAAGGTGTTGCTAGTAAAGGTGGTTAAAGCATACACTTTTTAACTCCAAAAATAGTAAATCATCCCTCATGGTTGACATCGTCATCTTGAATCATATTGCTTCTTATAAAGTTTATTTTTCCTGTACATTTTTCTTAAGAGGCCCATTTTAGACCTCAAAATTCCCCTAATGAAGGACCTGTAAAAAATGGTAGAGGTGTTATTCCCAACTCTGGCTGAAGATCAAGATGTCATCTAAATACACCACCACGAATGCATTGGTGAAGGGTCGCAAGATGTCCTCCATCAACCTCATGAAGGTTGCGGGGGCATTCATCAACCCTAAAGGCATGATCAACCATTCAAAATGCCCTCCTTGGATTTGAATGTAGTCTTCCACACATAGAAGGGCTGGATAGGCACATGGTGATAACCAAACTTCAAGTAAATCTTTTTGAAATATTTGGCCCCCTTGCACTGGTCCAAAAGGTCATTAATCTTTGGGATTGGGTGCCTATTCCAAATAGTGATCTTGTTCAACGCCTCATAGTTAGTTCACATCCTTCTTATATACCAATAAAATTGGGCTCCCACAAGGTGATGAGCTTGGCCTGATGTTAACTTTTTGCAACAACCCTTGAATCTACCTCTTGACCTCATCGTTCTATACAACGAAGCATCGATAGATCGGTCCATTGGGTAGCGACACGCCCAGAGTCATATTGATAGATTGCTTGACCTAACAGTGCAGAGATACCCCCATAGGTAAGGAAAAAATTTAATTGAACTCCTCCACAACCTTTTCCATTTGTTGGTGTTGTGCGTAGGAGCGTTGTTTGGAAGTTGTGGCAACAATTTTATTCTTGGGTTGAGGGTGAATCATAAGGAAAACAAATTTACTAGTTTATGAAATGATCTTACTGAATTTCTTTGTATATATCAAAGAGAAGGCAGTAGGCAAGGTTAGCTCCAGTATCCTGTACAACTTGTTTCCCAAAGTAATAATCACAGAGTGAGGTATAGACTCATATACAACATGTCGCTTCCACAAGTATGGTTGTCATAATAATACATCACAAAATTCAAGAGGAGAAAAATCACATAGTACCTGATGGTGTACAACTACATATGTTATGTAGTTGGTAGACCCAAAATCTTCATGACCTCGACTTAAATGAGCCTCTTTTGGCTCCTGCTATTGACAATGAACTGTAGTGGAGAATCCTTCACCCACATCTGTGAGTGGAAGAGGTGTTCCCCCTCATTTAGATCTTCAAGATCGTTCTTCTGGATCTTGGTGGTGGCCACAGTGGCACTCGAATCGGCGTCAACGATCTGCTTCCCTTTGTCATTCCCCTTGTTTGGTTCTGACTCAGAATCGGAACATGTATCTGATTCGGAAGCTTTTAGCTTAGCTACCAGTGACTGCTTGGCCCAAGACTCCAATTGTTTTGTGAGTGGAGCTCTTATGGAACTCACACCATTTTATCGTGTCCTTCTTTGTGTTCAGGGTGTTGTTCTTGGCTTGTGGCTTCAATGGGTTTTCCTCGGTCACCCTGCCTTGGCTTTGTACTTTTCTATAGGTTTTGGGGGCGCCTTTCCTTTTCTTTTGATTTGCAGATCCAAAGTATCGCTTCTTCCATTTAAACTTATGTTCAATCTTGACAGTGTATTGGTACGTCATTCCGAGCGAGGAGATGTCCAGGAACTCCATATCATCTAGGTTGTATATGTGTAGACAGTTGTGGTACTTGAGTAACAAATGTCACTCAGAATATTAAATACCAAACTTCATGCGAAGGGTATGAAAACAATTGGTAAACTTCGGCACGTCTTGGTCCCTTCCCTGTGGCAGCGTGGTCCACTTTATGCTTTTATCCTCATAGCTCCTGACAGAGTAGTAGTGCTCCTTGATAGCTTCCCAGAATAAATCCCTAGTGGGTGTGACTAAAAATAGTGAGGGTGTGATTTTTTCCTTCTTCTCACAGTAGGTTTCCCACTAGTCCTTGACACGGGGGGTGACTTTGGGAAGTCCAAAAGTAATCTTTTCCCAACTAGAAAAAATCATGAACAAAGAAATATCCTTTTAGTAGATTTAACCATTTATCTAAGGCGTCCACATCTATCTAACCTTCAAATATGGGGATGTAAAAGTTAAATTGTACCTTAAAGGGTGTGGCGCTTCCAGAAAGGCTACTAGAAGAAAACGTGTCGCCTTTGGGTAGCTGCTGAAGGATCTGGAAAAAAATTTCCATCATTGCATTCCACTGTCGCTCAAGGGCTTCTTAGAGAAATATTTTGAAAGGATCTCCTGCCCCCTCATCTTTCTTTTCTTCCACCATGGGAGGCCATTAGGATTTGTGAGGCTGGTCTTGCAAAGGTTTGACTAGTTTGAGCCCTAACTCCTTATATTCAAACCTTGTTGGGGACATGCAAAGAAAAACAGAGAAAGAGTAGACCGATCTGATACCACTGATCCGAACTTAAATAGAAAGACAAAAAATCACAAATATAACCATAGATATAGAGATGCAATAGAAATAACACTTCATTTCATTAATATCAAATACTGAAATATTCTTACAAACATAAATGGAAATAAACTAGCTCGGGCGATGGTAGCTTATCTATGAGAAGAGATGTGGCAGCTACATGCCTCTGAACTATGTTACAATGAGGCTCAAGGGCATATTTATTATTAAATAACAAGGGAAAACCCTAAATAACCAAAAACCTAATCCAAGAGATGGAATTCCATGAGTTTGTGGGCCCCGTTGGGGTTAGTTGGGTACCCAACATCCTAGGGTCATAACTTGGTTATATTATCTCCATTTGGTGTGTACGATACCTTGTTGGAAATATTTCTCCAAGAACTACAGGATTTGTGGCAGGCCCCTATCTATGACTACAAGCTTGTTGCGGGCCTTAAAAAAATGTTGTTTAGGGGGTCAAAACTGCTCCAGAATTTCATGACCCAAAAAATTGCTAATAATAGTAAATGCTACAATAAACAAGGAAAAAGATGAAACTAACTGGAGGTCTAGGTGGAATAGGTGGGTGGCGTCCAATGTCCACCTAGATTAGTCCTCCTTCCTTAGGAAGCAATGGTACCTATTGCGTGCTAAGCCTCCATGAGGTGAGGAAATTTCTGTTGAACTTGGTCCCTCGTGAACCATTTTCCCTAGTGATAGATGGCCTACTTTGACAACTCGATATAGCTAGATTCTCTGTTGGCGAGTGTTCTTGAACTATATATCCATGGTATGATCAGTTGTGGCATGTTCCATGTTGTCTGGGTTTAGCTCTGTTTGTGTGAGTTGTTATGCAATGTCAGATGTGTCCAACAATGGTTGAAAGTATGGCCGAAGGTAGTCTACATTGAACAATGGGTGCAGACCAAGGAATGGTGGAATTCTGAGCTCTAAGGAATTTTTCCCTACAACCTTGGTGATGGTGTATGGACCATATCGGAGTGGGTGAAGCTTGCGATGTGCAAAGCAAGGCATTCCTTCTGAAAATGTAACCAAACTTTGTTGCCCACCTGGAACTTGTCCGGAACCCGATGCTGATCATGGTGCTACTTGTACTTAGCATTGGCTCTGTCCAATATATCATGGACCTACTAGTGGATGTGTTGAATGTGCTCAATGAAGTTATTAGCCTTGTTGACTTCGGATTGGATGTGAGCCGAATATTCTTGAGTCGCTGCAAATGGTATACCCACATCAATGGGACATAATGGTTGAACCCCAACCTTACTTGAAAGGGGTTGTGGCCCATTGAGCTATGGAGAGCTTTGTTGTAGTTGTGCTAGATGTAGGGGAGTATTTTATCCCATGTTCGAGGATGCTTTGATTTATACATGCGCAGAATGTGTATGATCACCTTATTGATGACCTCTGTTTGGCCATCATTTTGGGGATGGAAAGCCGTGGACTTAGTAAGTTTGTTATGCATCATTGACATAAGACTTGACCAAAATGCACTTAGGAATATGCTGTCTTGATTTGAGATAATGGATTGGGAGATTCCAAAGTGTATCCATACTCGCTCAATGAAGAGCTTAGTAGTGGCCTTTGCTTGTGATACTCTTCTTGCAGGCCACCATAATGGCCATCTTAGAGAATCGGTCGACAACCATGAAAATGTAGTATGTGCCGTGTTTATAAGAAGGAAGGATTGACATGTAATCCATGGAGATGGATTCCCAAGGTTGAATAGAAGTAGGAAGAAGAGCATATAGGACTTGATTCTTGATGATTGGTTTGGAAATGGCACAGACAATGCAGGATTGAATGTACCTCCCAACATCCTAATGAAGGTTGGGTCAATAAAAATACTTCTACAGTATTGCCACTATTTTCTCTACTTTGAAATGTCTAGCGACCCGACTGTAGCGCACCTCCCAAATCATCTTGGCATGCTCGCTTTAAGGAAGAAAAATGTGTCTCAAGTGGCATAGCAGTGCATCCTGGAGGTGAAAATTTGGAACTTTCTTTCCTGCCGGGAGTGTTTGGTATGTGTTGTCGAATTCTGGATCGCTCTTGTAAATATGTGGCCACCTCGAAGTCTCGTACCCATAGGAGTCAGGCACAGTGATCAACACCATGATTGGTGGTTGGCTGAGGCAATCTGCAACATTATTGGTGATGCCCTTCTTGTACTTAATGCTCAAACGAAATTGTTAAAGGTATGTGGACCATTTCGTATGGTGATTTTTTTGCAACTTCCATTGTTTCTGTATGAACTACAAGGGTCGGTGGTTTGTGTGGATGATTGTGTCCTTCCCCAGAATGTAATTATTCCATTGACGAAAGGCCTGCAAAATGGAATACATTTCTTTGACATAGGCAGGATACTTTTGGATGGTGTTTGAAAGCGCCTCACTATGGTAAACCAATTGATGCCCGTGATGAGTAAGAACTACACCAATAGCATAGTCAAAGGTGTTTGTCTCAAATATCAAATGGTTGCTACAGGTTTGGTATTGTGAGCACTGGTGTAGAAAAGAGGTGTTGTTTCAACTCAGCAAATGCCTTCTGTTGGGTTTCATACCAAAAGAACTTTTCTTTTGCTCCACCCTTGGTGACTTGACTTAAAGGCCAAGTGATATGAGAGAACCCCAACATGAACCTGCGGTAGAAATTGGAAAGGCACAAAAAGTTGCGGAGCACTATTAGAGTGGTTGGGGCTAGCCAATTCTGAATGACTTATATCTTGGCTAGGTCCACATGCAAACCATTCTCATTAATGATGTACCCCAGATATTGAACCTGGGTCATGCCAAAAGTACATTTCTCGATATTGGCACACAAATTGTGTTCTAACAGGGTTTGAAGTACCGGTCGAATATGGTGGAGGTGATCTTCCCAACTCTGGCTAAAGAACAAGGTGTCATCTAAATACACGACCATGAATGCATTCGTGAAGGGTCACAAGATGACATCCATCAACCTCATGAAGGTTGCGGGGGGAATTCATCAACCCGTAAGGTATGAACAACCATTTGAAAAGGCCTTCCTTGAATTTGAAGGTGGTCTTCCACACATCGGAGGGTTCGATAGGAACCTGGTGATAATCGGACTTCAAGTCAATCTTGCTGAAATATTTGGCCCCCTTGAGTTGGTCCGAAAAGTCATCAATCCATGGGATTGAGTACCTATTCCAGAAAGTGATCTTGTTCAGCACCTGATAGTTAATATAGAGTCTCCAAGTCCCATCCTTCTTATGTACTAATACAATCAAGCTCCCACAGGGTGATGTGATTGGATTGATGTGATTTTATGCAACGACTCTTGAATCTTCCTCTTGACCTCATCATTCTCCAAAGCAAAGCATCGATATATCGGTCCATTGGGTAGCGGTGTGCTCAAAGTCAAATAGATAGAGTGCTTGACATAATAGTGCATAGGTACCCCCGAAGGTGAGGTGAAAATGTACATGTACTCCTCCATGACCTTGTCCATCTACTGCTGCTGTGTGGAGGAGCCCTGTTTGGATGTCGTGGCGAAAATCTTATTCTTTCCCTGAGAGCGAATCATAAGGAAAAAAAATTTATTAGTCTGTGAAATGATCTTACTGCATTTCTTTGTAGATATCAAAGAGATGACAGTAGGTGAAGCTACCTCCGGTATCCTATACAAATCGTTGCTCAAAATGATAATCACAGAGTGAGGTTTAGACTCATATACATAATGTTTCTTCCATAAGTATGGTTGTCATAATAATACAACACAAAATTCAAGAGGAGCAACATCACACAGTACATCATCCATGAACGGCTTGATGCTATAGGGAAGGTGACAGTCCTGGTTGATGTAGAGATCTCGTCCTTGGCGAAACCACCCGATGGTGTACGACTGTGGATGTGCTATAATTGGTAGACCCAATCACTTCACGACCTCTGCTGAAATGAGGCTCTTTTGGCTCCCACTATCGACAATGAACTATACTAGAGAGCCCTTCACCCACATATATGAGTGGAAGAGGTGTTCCCCCTCCTCTGGATCTTCAGGCTTGTCCTTCTGGATCTTGGTGGTGGCCATGGTGGCAATAGGCTTTGCATCAATGATATGTTTCCTTTTTTCATTCCCCTTGTCGAGTTCTAACTTAGAGTTAGAACATGCCTTTGATTTAGAAGTCTTCAGCTCGACCACTAATTACTTCTTGTCCCACCACTCACTTGTGTTGTGAGTTGATATCTTATGGAACTCACACCATTTCCTCATGTACTTCTTTGTCTTCGGAGTGTTTTTCTTTGCTTACGGCTTCAGTGGGCCATCTTGGGTCACACCGACTTGGATTTGTCCTTTGCTCTGTAGTTTGGGGGCGCCTTTCCCTTGCTTCAGATTCACAGATCCAAAGTCTCAGTTCTTTTGTTTAAACTTTTGCTCAATCTTGAAAATGTATTGGTATGCCATGCCGAGCAGGGAGATGTCCAGTAACTCCATTTTGTGGTGGATGTATTTGTGTAGACATCTATGTTACTTGAGTATCGAATGTCGCTCAAAATATTTGATACCAAACTTCATGCGAAGGGTATGAAAAACATTGGTAAACTTTGACACGTCTTGGTCCCTTCCTTGCCGCAACATGGTCCATTTTATGTATTTATCCTCATAGCTCCCTAATGGGTAATACTGGAATGAATCCCAAGTGGGTGAAATTGAAAATAGTGAGGGTTTTCTTTCATCCTTCTTCTCACAGTAGTTTTCCCACCAGTCCTTGATGTGGGGGGCGGCTTTGAGTAGTGCAAAAGTAATCTTTTCCCGGCTGGAAAAATCATGAACAAAAAATATCATTCCAGAAGATTTAACCATTTATCTACCTCATCCGCATCTATCTAACCTTTAAATATGGGGGTGTCAAAGTTAACTTATACCTTAAAGGGTGTGGCGCTTCTAGAGTCACTCCTGGAAAAAGACGTGTCGCCTTTGGTAGGCGCTAAAGGATATGGGCTCAAGGGTTTTTTCGAGCAATATTTTGAAGGGATCTCATGTCCCCTAGTCTTTCTTCTCTTCTACCATGGGAGGCCGTAAGGATTTGCGAGGCTGGTCTTGCAAAGGTTCGACCAGTTCGAGCCCTAATCCTTATATCCCGACCTTGTTGGGGATATGCAAAGAAAAATAGAGAAAGAGTAGACCGCTCTGATACCACTGATGTGAAATTAAATAGGAATGCTATAAATCATAGATATAACCATAAATACAAAGATTCAACAGAAATAACACTTCTTTTCATTAATATAAAATACTAAAATATGCTTACAAACATAAATGGAAATAAACTAGCTTGGGTGATGGTAGCTTATCTTTGAGAAGAGGTGTGGTGACTACATGCCTCTAAAATGTGTTACAATGAGACTCAAGAGCCTATTTATTATTTAAAAACAAGGGAAAACCCTATAAAACCAAAACCCTAACCCCAACAGATGGAACAACAAGAGTTTGTGGGCCTTGTTGGGTTTGTTGGGCACCCAAATTACCGAGGTCGTAACTTAGTCATATTATCTCTATTTGGCGTGTACGATACCTTGTTGGAAAGACATCTCTGAGTACAACAATATTTGTTGCAAGCCGTAGCCGATGGACATGTACCTATTGTAGACCCAAAAACATCGTTTAGGGGGTCAAAACTACTCCGGAAGTTCATGACCCGAAAAACTGCTAAAAATAATAAATGCTGCAATAAACAAGGAAATAGATAAAACCAATTGGAGGTCTAGGTGGAATAGGTGAGTGGCCACCAATATCCACCTGGATCATGCAACATATTTCTATAAAATGCACATCAAAGGATCTGGAGAAGGCAAGTGATATAATTGTTTGAACAATTTCCTTTGTCTGTTGTTGGTTGCACGGGCTTATAGGATTGGAGATAGCAAAAGTCTTTGAGTGTTGGTTCTCACAGGGTGAAATTATGGATGTGCCAACCCCTACCCTTTTCATTACAACAAGATGGGAAATAACTCAAGCTAGCTCTGATGAGGAAACAAATCTCAGAGTGGTGCTCTAATAAAAAATTGTATGGGACCTAGGATCGTGGCGGCCTCCAAAGTCAGTTGGTTGTGTCTTTGTTGCTTGGTACTAGTGATAGTGGCATGTATAGGTAGTCAAGGAGATTCTATAGATGATCTCTTTGAGCCCATTTCTATAGGTATTCCCATTAAGACCTGAGTTAAGATTGGTTTATGTTCTCTCTTTATGTTAGTATGTAAGCATGCTAGCCTGGGCTGTAAACTTATCTGCTTGAAGGTGGAGAATTTGAGGGGTGAAAGGGAAAGGAACCCTCTATTCTCTAGTGTTCTAGGACTAGGGCACATTCTCTATGGTTATGGGTGTAAATTGTGGGTGTAAATGTGCATAGACAACAAAGTGGTAGATCAAGTTTTTCTTCACTAGAGGAGGTCTCACCTAGGACACGTAATCCTAGGAGTTCTTCCCCAAATGGTTCAAATGTGTGCAAAAAGGAAGTTCCCAGGTTGATGCAAGCCCAAGAGGACATCAAAAGTAGATTGTGTTTTTATTGGCCTATAGTTGAAGCCATATGACATCTCATCCTAGTGGAGTTTTCCCCAGAAGGACCAAAGTGCACACATGTGTTGAGGCCAGGGATTACCTAAGCCTGATGAAGGTGGAAAATCCACAGAGAAATAAGAAAGGCATTGATTGGCGGAAGTTGCAGCATGAGGAGGTCCCATAGCCACATCAAACTAGAGGTCCTTTCTAATAAGAACCAAAGGAGCATGCGAGGGTGAGGACCTCGAGTGACGCAAGGTTCGGAGGACGTCAACAATGGCAAAGGATTTTCATTGCCAGAAGTTTTATAGTTGGGGGCCCCACGTGACAATTCATCCTGAAGGTCCTCCATTAGAAGAGCTAGGTGCAACAACATTTGGAAGATCCCAGGATAACGTATGGCTAGCTATATGTGGCAGTTAATGCAACAATTTAATAGGCCTGGGACCCTTAATGAATTCAACAAAGAAATTCATTGCAAAAAAAAAATGCTCAAGACCCCCTCTACCTTCGTACTCAAGACATCGTAGAGGAAAGATGAGTACACAATGTGATTGGCTCATATATACAACATGATGAAATGGTCAGCGTGATGACATTAACAAGATATTAGCAAGGCTATGGAATCCGAGATGATTCAACACTGGGTGTATGTGGTATTTACAACTCATCCTAGGTGGTATTTGATTGGTTCACGAGAGCAACAACACATATCAATGTAACTATCAAACCTCATACACTTTGATATAAGCTCTCAACCTTTCTCTTTTGCATAGGCACTCTCATCTTCTTTCTTTGCAACACATGCACACAATCTTGAGTTCTCTACTCTCACTCAACAATGATGAATTCCACATATTGCACAACTGCAGTCCTTGGTTTTATTCCTCTGTTACATAGACAAAAATGTAGTCCTTACTATCAATCACACACTGCCCAAGTGAGTACTCTCAGCATGGCTCTCCATTCTACTGTTGCATCTGATTAATTGACCACTGCAACATCATTAAATTTGAGAATGGGCACCTGAGTGTTTTTCCATATTGAGAAATAAATGTCATTCCACTTACATGCTCAAAGAGATCCTCCATTAAAATTTCCCTAAACACAAAAAATGTCTCTCCAACGATCGAGATGTACTTTCAGATGGCACTCTGAGATTTTGGTCAAATCTTCTACACCAACACTCTTTTCCATTTAATTCTTCATAGTGTGCAAGGAAAACTCAAGGATGGCCCATTCTAGTAAATCCAAGCACCATTATTTTAGCTCTGAAAGTTGTGGTCATTGTTTCCATGATCCAATGATATTTGCAGTTTCCATTACCTCCATTAGCCCAATCTGTGCATTCAAATTGTGCACACAAAACAACTACTGACTTGTTCATTCTTCAAATGCTTATCTGATCGAATTAAGGCCAATAACAAGTTTTGGCATATCTGCCAAATATGGTAGAAATGACCACTAACCCATTCAATTCTTTAACACATACACCCATAGGTGCTTTAGCCCTTGGTTCCATTTTGTGCATGACACTTATTCATTATAATTAGCCTGAAGGCCCTCTAAAAAATTGTCTGCAACTCCCTTTTAAGTTCCTTTGAAATAGGCCCTTGACACATTTTCCAATGTAATAATCCTATAGGCCCATAGTATCATTAACATGAAAAATCCATCACAAAATGGCTCATGGGTGCTCTTTTTGAAGCATAGCCTCAAGGGATTAAATGTTAGAACTAATATTCTGCACCCACGCTCACACAACGTGCACAAAACCAAGTCTTGGGCCAACTTTAACCCCAATATTCCTTCCAAGGTTATGTGTCAAGGTGGGTCCACCTATTGCAGTCACAAGCCAATAAACATTTAGTTGAGAGTACTTGTAATAACCACCATAATGCCACCATGTCCTGGCACCTAGTCAGCTTAGAGAAACCTCCCTTACACCTTTTTATTTCCTTCTGGGGTGGCCCCTCTGGGATAACGTGTCTCAACCTCATTCCCATTGGTTCTTGGCTTTGCCATAACCACCACCACCACATCCCAGCACTTTTTCAACCTAGAGCTCCCTCTCCCACTCTCTTTTAAAACCTTATGGAGTCCTGAGGCTACGATGATGTGTCCCTTTGGGACCACTCCTGCACATTTGAACCAATAAATGACTAGTGGAGGTGGGATGTGCTTCACATATGTTCGATGCCTAGTCAACCAAGATGCATTTGCATGTTCCCTTTTTAAACCATCTAGGGCAGCCCTTTTAGGATAATGCCATGATCACGCCACTATTACCACGTGGTGCCTTAAGAGTGGTGACACGTGTCACCCATATTTGGCCCACTTGACCACCTGAAAATTCTGAAAAATGCATGCCACGTGTCCCTTATGTTGACATGATGTTAACATCATCTTCTGACCATGCTAACACGTAGTATGTATGAGCCACTTACATTTCCCCATCTGTCGCCCATGTTGTCTTGAGTATAGAGGCAGAGGGGGTCCTAAGCATTTTTTGCATTGAATACCTTTTGTAACTTTATAAAGGGTCCCAAGCCTATTCAACTATTGTGTTGAATTCCTTATATGCCTAGCCCTACATCATCCTGGGATCTTCCAAACTTCATTACACCTAGTGCTTTCATGGAAGGACCTCTAGGATGAGCTGTCCCATGGGGCCTCCCATTGTAGGACTTCTACCAATGAAAAGCCTTTGTCGTTGCTGATATCCTCCTGGGCTTGGATCATCCTGGGTGCACCCTTGCACGGTCCTTTAGTTCTTCTAGAGAAGCAACTTGAGGATGATGGCTCTTTTATGCCAATTTATATTCAACATTCAAACTTGGAAACCATGATGTGAGCAATCACCAACAAATCATAAAAATAACAAGTAACATGAACACATAAACAGACACAACAAGTCCATGAGCAACATACACATAGAAAAAAGAGGATTTAATGTGGAAACCTGAAAGGGAAAATCCACCAATATTATTTTATGATGTAAATAGAAGCTCCTACTCTATTACATCAATTTGTTTGTGAGCCACCACTCACATGAAACACCTACTCCCTTAGATTTTATGCTAGCGCCCACTAGCAAGAAGCCTCAAATCCATTCTTCTATAGACACTTGATCAACTTACCATGAAGCACAAACTTCATGGATTTATGAAAGCACCCACTTCAGAAGGCATCGACTTCCAATCTCTACTCAATAAACCCACTAGATGGAAGCTCCAACTCCCTGTTCTGTAGACTCCAACCCACACTCAATAAGGGACTTGAAACTCTTTGTTCTTGGCACTCACTTTACCTTATTTTAGCTCTACATTCACTAAATCAACCCTCTATTCTACTCAACAACATACACTCAACCTTCTATTCTCATCAGTTTCCTTCACTCATGCATAACCCACAAAACACCCTGTCTTCTGCCCACTCTCTTCACACTGCAACAACACACATTCAAATCTATGCCTTCAACATTTCAACAACATATTCAATAGTCTACTCTCATCCCTCAAAACTTCACATAGTTAGCTCATTCTTCTCTCTATTTCTTCTTCTGCACATGAACACATGACCTTTCTTAGTAACACTCTTTCACATTAGAGCTCTCCACAAAACTCACTAAAAAGTGTTTCGTTCCCATAGATTTCATAACTATCATCCATGGTTTTATTTCTCTATTACATAGGGAATGATGTTGACCATTCTATCATCCACACTACCCAAGAATGTAATCTAGCATAGATTCCCATTCTATATAGGACAATACTACTTGTTCAATATGTTAACTAGCCACTGCAACTACATTAAATCACAGAATGGGCACACAATACTTTTCCATGCTGACAATAAATTCTTAGACCATCTGTGTACTCCAACAAGGCTCTCCATGCTTAATAATTGATCATAGTGATCTGAGTGTACTTGAACATAGCTTACTAAGCTATGGTCAAATCTCCATTAATCCCTGTGCTATTTTTCTCATTTAATTCTTCTTGGAGTGAGAGGCACTCAGATTTTACTCATTCAAATTGATCCTAACATTCCATTAATTCTCTCTGCAAATCATTGTCCTCACTATTTTAGTTTGTTGGATTGGACTCTCTTCCTTAGCACCAATTTTTCCATTGCCACTAATTTGTAGATCTAGATGCCAATATGCTTAATGCCTGCCTGATCCAATTAAGGTCAATAGCCAAATTTTGGATATCTTCTAAATATCGAGGATCATCAACAAAGCTACCAATATGTTCCAATCATTAAAACCTACGCCCATAGTTCCTAAATAGCTGTTGACCTGTTCAATGCCTCGTTAACCATAAGTGTGGCACAATGCCACAGATGGCACACCTGCCAAATATGGGGGATCTTTACCAAATATACTAACCCATTAAAGCATTTGAAACTTAGACTTGTGATGTTTAGTCCTCGATCTTGTTCAATATACACTCACAATTTTTCTTAATGAAATGGGCTAGTAAGAATTTGGTCATGTTAACACAAGAAACCACTGTTAAACCATCTCTAGACTTCCTGTTGGGCCCCTTTGAGATGTAGCCCCTGAGGGCTTGATATTCATGCATTAAACCTTCCACATCCATGATCATAGAATGCACAAAACCAAGTCCAAGGCTTTACCTTTAGCCCCTAACCTTCCTTCTAGGTTTATGTTTAGTGTGGGGCCGCAAGACACATGCATTGGAAAATTAAAAGGCTACCAATATGAGTTGTAACTTCCATCACCATGGCTTTGTGTCCTGACACCCATTCAACTCGGAGTTACCTATTATGCGCTTATTGTTTCCTTCAGGTTGCTAGTCCAGGATGACATGTCCTAGGTTCATTCCTATTGGTTCTTGGTTCTCTTGTAACCACCACAACATCTCGATGCTTAGTCATCCTAGAGGGACCTTTTTTCACTCTTTCGAAACCTTCGGGGGTAGAAAGTCTAAGATGATGTGTCTCGGTGGGAACCACTACTACACATTTGGACCAATCAACGACTAGTTGGGAGTGAGTTGTTCTTGACATATGCTTGATGTCTAGTTAGCCAAAAAAAACCTCTCTTATGCTATTTTAAAATCTTCCAGGGTCAAGCCTCTGGGATTACATCATGCTTACGTTAAAACTGCCATGTGGTGCCTTCTAAGTGGTGACACATGTCCTATGGATTTGGCCCACTTTGTGTTGATTTTCTAGTACAGTTAGGACTAGAGTAGTTTTTCACAATTGATAACTACTTCTAATGATATAATCAATTCTTTCTTTACACTTCAATCATCAAGTAACTATACATGAAAAAATTCAACCATTCAATTATTTAATTAGAGTGGTAAATAGAGATAACAATGAACAATGAACAATAGACACCGATAATTAGGCTCACATCCAGTGGAAAACCCACAAGGGGAAATCCAACCAAATTATTTCCTTATGATAGAGATATTTTATCCATCAATAGTACATTAAGAATATGCCAAAAAAAATCCAAATTTGACCTCAAAATGTCATAGTCAAAAGTAATCAACAGAGAGAAAAAGTCAACTTCTGGTCACTGAAATAGGTCTTCACAGTGAGGTTGAATTTCAACCCTAAAGAGGCTCATCAGACTCGCCAAAATTTTGTGAGGTGATCATAGAAGGTCAATGTATCAATCAAAAAAATCCTGGTCAAGTCAACCGTCAATGGATGCAGTCAACATAGGTCAATGTATTAATATAGGAGATAAGTTTTTGTCTCAGAGAATCAATGAACTTCTAGAGTATTCATACTTCCACAGTGATCTGAAAACTGATCAAATAGATGCCAATATACCCAAGTTAAAACACAGTCAATGCAACTTCAAGGAGAAAGTCAACATAGATGAATAGAAGTCTTTATGTCCTTCGCGTGTGTGGAGTCTATCTCTAAAAATTGTAGATCAAACTTGCTTGAGATGATATGCCAAATGAGTATCAATGATGCCCAATATATATGAGTGTGATGTGGGCTAATTATCCATATGTGGGTTGACTTGTAGAGTTGTGAGCTCGACATGTTCAATTAACAAATATGATTTTTTTCTTCACTATTTCCAATGAAAAATACCGACCATTGCTATTCAAATTTTCAACACTCCCTCTTATCTAGGGAGGTAGTTTTTCATTCTCTCACAATTACAATCTTCTCGACTAGTTCATATGTCTCACAACCCACAACCTAAGGAAGAGATCACAATCCAAGTCTCTCTCTCTTTCTGTCAATATCAATGTCATCAAAAGGAAAGATACATAACATCTATTTCATATGAAAGCATCTCCCTGACCACAAGGTCTCACAACTCACAACCTAAGGGAGGAATCATCAAATCAAAACATCTCCTGGACCATAAGGTGTCACTGAAAAAACCTACAAGAGGAATCAACAATACATCTCCTGGACCACAAGGTCTCATAACACATAGCCTACATGAGTAATCAACAATACATATCTCAGACCATACAATATCACAACACACAACCTACAGGAGGAATCACCAATATAATACATCTCCCAGACCACAAAGTCTCACAACACACAACCTATGTGAGATGGTCCATAATACGATGCTATGTAATAAGTGCCCCATCTCTCTTAGAGAGGGTATCTAAGAAAATCTAAGTTATTCTATGAAATAACCAAACTCCATCGGGGACAATGACTTCGTCAACACATCAACAGCCTCCTCATCAGTAGGGACATATTCGAGCCTCACAACTCCTCTCTAGATAATATTCTAGATGCAGTGATATTTGATTTTGATGTGCTTTGATATATCATGGAACACTGAGTTCTCATAAAGCTTTACACAACTTTGATTATCACAACAGATGATAGTCATCTCCAACATTTGATCAAACAAATCAGAGAACAATTTTTGAAATCATATAGCCTCACAATAGGCTGAACTAGTAGCAATATATTTAGCGTCAACTGTACTGAGAGAAATATAGGTCTCTTTTCTACTAGACCACAAAACCATAGCTGAGCCTAGGCTAAAACAATATCCAGAGGTGCTCTTTCTATCATAAGAGCTACCGACCTAATCAACATCAAAGAAACCATAAAGTTTCCGTTCCCCATTAGAAGCATATATTATACCATACACAATGGTACCTCACAAGTATCTAATTATGTTTTTAGCTACAACCCAATGTACATGATGAGTCTCAACCAAGAATTGGCTCAATGTATTCACAACATAACACACATTAGGCCTGGTGTTCACAAGATAATTCAGCAAGCCAATCAATTTGTTATACATAGTTGGATCAATCAAATTAGAATCACTGTCCCAGATATTCTTTAAATTTGTCACCATAGGAGTGTCCATGGAATTGCACTCCATCATGCCAAATATCTGAAGAATAAAAAAAATGTACTTTCCTTGGCATAAAAATATCCCATTAAGTTTTTTCCAAATTTCCAATCCCAGATAGTAATTCATGAGGCCAAGATCCTTCATCTCAAATTCAGAAACCAACTTCCTCTTACATTGGAAAATTAGTACTTCAGCTCCTATAAAAAACAAGTCATCTACATACAATACCAATATGAGGGGTTCACCTTAACTACCTTGAAATAAATATTTGGATCAACATAACTCTTTTTTAAGCCAATGCATAGGAGTACCATGCACGAGGGGCTTGTTTAAGGCCATACAATGCCTTCTTCAATTTACAAACATGTGTCTCTCTAGCATGGACCTCAAAACCTTGAGGTTGTTCAATACAAACTTCTTCTCCAATGACCCCATTCATAAAATAATTTTTGACATCCACTTGATGCAACTTACAACCTGTAATAGATGCAAGAGAAATAACAAATCTAATATTTGCATACCTGGAAATGGGAACAAAGGTGTCTTGATAATCCTCTCCCTCTTTCTGGGAGAATCCATGAACCATGAAACTAGCCTTCCATTTTTCAACACTTCCATCAACAACATGATTTATATTGTAAATCCACTTTGAAGACACAACAAACTTCCCTTCAGGCCTTGGCATGATCTACCAAAAATAATTCTTTAATATGGATTGATATTCTTCAACCATTGAATCTTTCCATACTTGATCTTCAAAAACGTATTCATAGGAGGATGGTTCACACTCAATGAACTTGCACATCAAGGTTATATAACTAAAATACTTCTTTGGATTCTCTCTTTCCCTGAATGTTCCATGAGCAACAACATGTCCTTTAGCTTCCTTCAATATCTTTTCTAGCCAGGCAGGTCTCTTTCTAGTTTCAGGTACCAGATGTCTTGGACATTCAACATGTTCATGATCAATGGATTCTTCATGAGGGGCTTGATTCATTGGTCTAGGTTCTTTAGACTTTGATTTCACATTCTTCAAAGCCAGTTGTAATTCATCATCAAAGTCCAAGTGTGAACCCTTGGACTTCTAGAATGCAACATCCTCATCAAAAATAACATCCCTGCAAGTCTCAATATATTGTTTCTCTAAATTATAGAACCTAAAGGCCTTTGAATTCTCATTTTAGCAAAACAAAATACCCTTCTTACCAAATGGTTCCAACTTTTTCCTTTTCTCTTTGGGGACATGAACAAAAATAAGACAACCAAAGATTATTAAATGTTCAATATTTGGCCTCTCACTTGTAAATACCTCTTCGGGAGTATTATAATCCAAAATTCGATGTGGGCATCAATTTTGAACGTAGAAAATAATTCTTGCAACTTACCCCCAAAGAGACATAGGTAACACTTGATCATGAGGCATAACCTTATAAACTTCCATAATGGTCCTACTTTTTCTTTCAACAGTTCCATTTTGTTTGGGGTAGTAGGGAACTATAATCTCCCTCTTAATTCCAACATCCCTATAGAAATCAATCAATTTAGTGTATACATATTCCCTTCCATTATCAGACCTTAGAGTCTTGATCCTTCTCCCTGTATAATTTTCAACCTATGCTTTGAATTCAGGAAACTTCTAAAATACTTAATTTTTGGTATTTAAGATATATATCCATGTTTTGGGAGAAAAAGTCATCAATGAAATATACATAATACAAGTATCCACCCATGGTTTTATCAGGCATGGGTCCACAGAAATCAGAATGCACAAAGTCCAAAACTCCTTTAGATCTACTACCACTGCTAGTGCATCTTCCTTTAATATTTTCCCCGAGGGCACATCCTTTGCATACTCCATCATGATCTGTTTTAAGTTAAGGCACACCTTTAACAAAATATTTCAATCTAGAAAAAGCTTTGTAATGCACATGAAAATACCTTCAATGCCAAATTTCACTAAGTTTAGTAGTGTTATGTAGAAGAGCTTGGATTGAGCAACTAAGGAGACAATATAGTCCTCCAATTCATACTCCAATGACTTTCACAGTTTCAAAGGATGAATTTCTCTTCCATACTAAGACTTGTCCATCAACAAAAGAAACTCTATATCCTTTGTATTCAAGTGATGATATGGACAAAAAATTCTTCTTCAAACCAAGAACATATAAAATATTGTTAATAGATACATTATTGTTGGATTCCAATTGGAATGATGGCATACATATGCCCTTGAATTCATATTTTCCATTATCTCCAAGATCAACCTTTTGAGTAATCTTATTTTCAACCAATTCAAATATATGTTCACAACTTCCAGCCATGTGCCTAGAGGCACCATTGTCCACTTACTAAATTTCCTCTTGAATTTCAATGGAACCTGTAAGACAAGAATAAAATGATTATTCATAATCAGAATCATGTCTCCTATGCCTCCTCTTTAAAGATGGCTTATTTATATCAACAACGAAAGCATGATGCCTTCCTCTTATTTTTCAAACATTATTCCTTTCATATTCATATCTTCGATTCTTTTGAGGACAATGAGCTTGATAATTACCATAAGCTTGAAAACGAAAACATTGAACATTTGATATATCATTTCTATCTCTTCTATATTTTTTGTATCTTTTATCTCGAGAGGGAGGAGTAGGCCTTCTTTGTGAAGTAGATTCCTTTCTTGAATTTTATTTTGGATCAAACCTTGTGCTCGATCTATTTCCATAACTCCTCTGAAACTTTCAAAAAGTAGATTTCCTTTTCTTGGTGCTTCTTGAATTTGTTGCAAAGACTTATATACTTGAATATTCAATGTCTCCTCTAGAAAGGATTCTTGATTCTTCTTGAGTACATGCTGCCCATAGCTTGTTAAAAGATTGAGCATTTTACCTTACACTAATATCTGATGCAAACAAATTCCAAGACCTGGGCAGACCATCCAAAGCTATAACTACCAATTCCTTGTTAGATAATTCTTCTTTAATGGCTTTGAGTTGGCATCTTATTTTAGATATCTTGAAAAAAATATGATTCCATTGTATCATTATTTTTCATATTGATATTGCGAAGTTTTCCTCTTAGAATGATTAATTGATTTACATTATTAATGGTGTATAATCCGATAATAGCATCATGCATATACTTGGAAGTTTTATGTCCAACAATATAGGGGATCAAATGATCCCTAACAAAATCTAATATGATACTCCTTGCCAATACATAATCTTCATGAAAATTCTCTTTTCCTTCTTGATCAAATGGTTCACTAATTTTACCTGTGACAATTCCCAAAACTTTGTTTCTTTTGAGAATTATTTCAACCTTGGCCTTCCATGCTATATAGTTAGTAGCTCCTTCAATCTTGCTTTCAGTCTTCATGATGAAGATTGATTATCACAATAGAGAACAAAATCCAAAACTCTTTAAAATACCTTTTTATATTCCCTTCAAGTGCTCTACAAGATGATCTCACAACCCTTTTTCCTTCACCAAATCTTTGATACCATGTTGGTTTTTAGTGTATTTAAGACTAGAGTATTTTTTCACAATTGATAACTACTTCTAATGATATAATCAATTCTTTCTTTACACTTCAATCATTAAGTAGCTATACATGAAAAACTTCAACCATTCAATTCTTCAATTAGAGTAGTAAATAGAGATCACAATAAACAATGAATAATAAAAAAGAGACACCAAGAATTAGGATCACAACCAGGGGAAAACCCACAAGGGGAAAACCCAACCAAATTATTTCCTTATGAGAAAGATAATATGTCTATCAACAGTACATCAAGATATGCCAATAAAATCCAAATTTTACCTCAAGATGTCACAGTCAAAAGTAGTCAACAAAGTGAGAAAAGTAAAACTTTTGATCACTGAGATAAATTTGCATAGTGAGGCCAAATTTCGTCCATGAGGAGGCTGATTAGATAGGACAAAATTCAGTTCTGAGGTTACCACAAGAGTTCAACACACCCATCAATAAAATATCAGTCAAGTAAATTGTCAATGGATGCAGTCAACATAGGTCAACGTATCAATACATGAGCGAAGTAACTATCTCAGAGGATCAACAAACTTCTGGAGTACTCAACCTTCCATGATGATCTAAATAAAGGTCAAACATATGCCAATATATCCAAGTCAAAACACAGTCAATGTATCTTCAAGGAGAAAGTTAGCGTAGATGAATACAAGTCTTTGTGTCCTTCGCACATGTGGAGTCTCTCTTTGAAAATTGCAAATCAGACTTGCTTGAGATTATATGCCAAATGAATGCCAATGATTCCCAATATATACGAGTGTGACATGTGATAATTAGCCTTAAGTGGGACTGACTTGTAGAGTTGTGAGACCAACTTGTTCAATTAACAAATATGGTTTTTTCTTCTTCATTGTTTCTAATAAAAAATACCAACCGTTGCTATTCAAATTTTCAACATTTGGGTACCAAAAAATACCAAATCTTCTTGCCATGTGTCTTCTATACTAACTCCATGCTGATGTCATCCCGTGCCAATAGAATACTACCATGTGTCTTCCAGTAAGGAGAGAGAAAGGGGTTCCCAGACCTTGGTTTTGCACTAATTTCCTTTATTAAAAAATTTAAGGATCTCGAGCCATTTAACTACTACATCACCTTCTCCTTGTTCCACTTCTCCCAACACTACATCACCCCAAGCCTTCACTTTTGTGCTACACCATTTTCTCTTTCGGGGAAGTCCTCCCAGGATTAGATGTCTCATTGGGACCTCCACTGTTGAGCTCTACACTAATCAAAACATTCCTGCTACTATGTGTATTGTCCACTTCCTCCTAGGCTTATGTAATCCTGGGCATTTTAGCTATGCCTTGTTCTTCAAGGGTAGGAACTGTGGGGTGATGTGATTGTGGGACCTCCCTACTCTACAATTTTTTCCAATGAAAATCATTTACTATAGACTTCTTCTCAGGATTGTGTTATCTCAGGTGCAACACTTGCACACTCCTTTGGTTATTCTGGGGAAGGACATCCAAAATGATGTGTTTGTGGGACCTCCAAGCACTACTGCAACTCCACCCATCAACACTCTTGTTGCCTGCTATGATGCTATGTGGACTATCCACCTCTGATCTGACATATGTCATCTCGGGCCTCAACACTTGTGAACATTTTGGTCCTTAGGGAAAGCTCCACCGGGATGATCTATGTAATGGGCTTAACCACTCACCAATAGAAATTGCTTCCCCTACTACACTATGAGGCCACATCTGACCGAACCTTTAGTTTAGAGACTCTGCTAAAAATATCCTCTATGTTTGGAAAAAATTCCAAACTTGGTCACCACTTTGTCCCTTCTCCATTTTACTCTAATATTTGACATTTTGGGGCACCTAACTTTGACTGGCAACAACTTTTGATCTAGGAAGCCATTTGTGAATTTCAACATACCATTGGAAATATCTCTCAGAGCACAGTCCAACTATGGTATTTCCAGGAGCATATGCACTAATATTATGAGGAAAAAACTCCTTCAAAGCTCAGGACTCCTGAGCTTAACATACCATGCACATTAATGCTAGCCCAATTTATTCCATGGCCACTTCTTTTCTTGCCATATTTTTTGTCAAAAAGACATAGATTGTAGGTGGTTTGTAAGAAAACAAAGTGTGATGGGCAACAATGACCCAAGAAGGAATAAGGTTCCTGGGAATAAGCATGCAAGAAGCATTAATGGGTTTGGAAAAAATGGTGTTAGATACAAAAATCCATTTTCCCCATTCCTATATGATTTCAAATGCTACAACTATGGAAAATTTGGGAACAAAGCAGTAAGCTGCAAATATTGGAAGATGAGTCATGCATCTTAGAATGTGCATGCAAATTTGGAAAACCCTTCTGTATGCACTGGATGTCTCAAGAGTTAGAATCCAAAAAAATGGGAGGAGAACCACTCTTATTTCTCCATTGTAGGTAAAACAAAAGGGAAACAAGAAGATATGGGGGAAGAAAAAGAGTTGGATAAGTAGTGCATTTTAGCCCTGTTTAGCCAAGATAAATCTCAAACAAGGGTAAACGAAACACTAGAAGGTAATGCCTTTTTCAAGACTTAGCTAATAAATATGTGGAAGAAGAAAGAGGACAATATGATCAGGGGGAGTAGATCCTCTGTTTCTATTCATTAAAAGAAGAGAATGGCATCAAGATAGGCCAAATAAATCAGATGCTGGGGCTAGAAAGAATTAGACAGAGAAAGGCATCTAAACATTGGAGATAATATTGAGTCCCTTGGCTAATTACGATAATAAATCGGTTTATTTAAAATATATCAGTAGTGCAGGAGTAAGAAGGAGGAAAATTTGTGCAACATAATTTTAGGGGGAGTACACAACAACATTTTATGTTGTGAGAAGAAGAGGAGCTGTTATCACTCAGAATTTTCTCTAGAAGTTATTAGAGGAAATAAAATGACCGAGGTAACCACATACCAACTTTTGGGCATAGGCTCTAGCCAACCTAAGCTCAGAGAGGGCTCTCTTTATATGATTTAGCTTTTTTTGTTGGGATTTTAGGCTAGTTCTAAATGTTCAAGGGGTTTTTGATTTGTATTGAATATTGGGTGATGAGAGTCTTTAAATGAATGGATAGGATGATGTCTCTAGTCCATTGGGCTATGGAGTCGACAAAAGAGCAACAGGACTGGATTAACTCACTAAAGGGAATGTTCAAAGGGCAAGATAGTAGAGTAGAGTGCAGATCTTAGGGATAGAGGGGTGAAAAAGGTTTTAACCAGGGTGAGAGAGAAATTAAGAATTCTCAGACTGGGATTGAAACGAGGAACAAAGGATAATTAGAAACAAAGGGCAATTAAGAATCCTTTGCTATAGATTATAAAGAAACAACCTAAACTAAGGAGCAATTAAAAATTCCTTAACTTAGATTATCAGTAGAAAATATTGATTTGCCTAACTGTTATAATAGAGTGTAATTAAACAAATTTTGAGATAATAATCCAGTTATGGCATTCAAATTCAGATAAACATTATGGAAAAACTTTAAGAAATATAACAACAACGTGAGAAAATACTTGTTTGCACTTCGCTCCACACATGAATTCTTTGAAATATCTGGTATTTTTTCATCAATCCAACTTGCTGGCTCAGTCAATGCTCCAATGGCTTTACAGTATTCCGTTCAAGAAGTCTATAGAAATTTCTAAGAATCCACCCTACATACTTCGAATTGTGAAGTATTTATACTAAGGTTTTATTTCAAATATCTCAAAGTGACTTGAGATTTAATCTAGGAAATACAAATATCTTCTCGCAGGAAGATAGAGACAGCTAGTGAACTGCTTTCATGTTGTCCCATTTATTGTGGTACTGTTGGACTTTATAGTTAGTTTTTAGCTCTTTATGCTCTTTTTTGTTTGAATTATCACGCTGGAAGCTTTAGTTACTTTAGGATTTCCTCTGATACTCTTTGACTCTGATATTGTTTCACTTTGATGACATGTCTTTATCCTTCACTGTGTTTTTCCCCTTTACTATTCAATTTAACCTTTTACTATGTGTTTCAACAGTAAATTATTTTGTTTTTATGTGTATCAGCAGGGAAGTGAATATTGATAAAGTCTATGTATGTTTTATCCGTTTGTCTTCTAACTGCATCCTCTGTCTGGTTTCTCTATTTTAACTGTCAATGCTCTGTATAAGTGTTTTCTTCTCAACTCTGTGTGTAATTGTCTTCATCTTTGTTCCTTGTATAATGGTCTTCTTTTTCTGAATATAGGTTTTTCAATAGGTTCCTTGTCGAGTCTTGGAGTAAACAAGTTCTGCGACTAGTATCAGAATTGTTTATCTAAGCTCGGGTCTTCCACTGATTACCTGTAAAATTCAACAATTATTAAGAAAACCTCGTTCGGTTGGAAAGGCACTTGATGGCTTTATTTGCATAGGGATGCTTGGGGAAGGGGTTGTGGCAGTGTTTTGGACGTAAATGGAGGTGGAACTGCATCGCAGAGGTTCAGGGTGGTGTTGAAGGGTTTAATAGGTTTATACTGTGAGACAAGAAAAGGGCACAAAAACGAAGGTTTTCGGGGTTTTAAGTCTTTAACATGCAAATTTTTGAATTTGGTGTGAAATTTCATGTTTACGGATAATAAGTGGTTTATCGAGTTGGCAGGGATGCGGTATTGGGGGTCATCACACTGCTTATGAGGCGAAGGCAGTTTTTAGGAGGGGTCACCCGATATACTCTAGAGCGTGACATGTAGCCATCGGGGGGTCGAAGAAAACTGCCTTATTGGGTGGGTAACATTCAGCCATCGAGTGCAGCCGATATGGTTGTGGAGTGTCGGATGAAGCGGATGTTGATCAGATGGCAATCGGGCGAGGGAAGCGAGCGGGAGATAAAATCTTGGGCTTAACGGGGGGCCCAGGCTTTAAACTTTGGTGGTATGAGATTATTTAATGTTTAATCAGGAGTTAACAATGATCGGGCAAGGCTTAATAACGAGTTTTAACTCTTTGGGTAAAGGTGGGGTGTTTCGTGAGGCCGATACGGCTACGCGTCGTAGGATTTGAGCGCGGATGATCGTACGGTGGATGGTCGTGAAACAACACGGAGGAAATGTACAGAGGCTTAGGGGGGGCCCGAAGCTTTAATCAAAAGTGATTTGTGTTAATTTGGGGTTAATGGGGGATTTATTTATTTTGTCGGAATAAGGGGTAAATGTATTAATTTCTATTAAAGCTAAGGGTTGGGGGTTTTTACATAGGGATTTAGTTAATATACGGGAAAAGGGTTATATCGGGAATTATATAATAAAGTTAATAATTAATATGAAATGCGATGGGAAGAGTGGGTTTTTCCTAAGTAAAAAGGTAAAATGTATGCATTTCACACACTTTGCTTTATACTTAAGATAAAATGTTTTTTATGGGTTTTTGGGTGAAAAGGGATTTACATGGGGGGTTTTCACTTTTCTTAGGTAAATGATGTTTAACCTTAAGAAAAAGGGTTTTCTTAGGGTGATGAGGGGAAATGGATTTTATGAAGGGGGAATGATTTTATGAAGGGGATTCTAGCACTTGTGTCCATAAGTCATTAAGCCGAGGGTCCGGTCCCACCAAAAGTCAGATAAATGCTCTGAGCCTCTTTGACTTGTAGGATTAAAAGTAATAGAACATACTTGTAGATAGGAAATTAGTAAGTATAGGGGAAAAATGAATGAGGGGGAGTTAGTCACATGAACTTGTAAACCTTTGTCTTTGCTTCCATATTTGACCATACATGTTGAAAGATGTGTATAAGCATGATGTATGTGTTTCGATCCAATTAACTTTGTAGTTCATTAACCCTTCTTCTACTTACCCATTTCTTACCTCTAACATGTTTTCTTCATTTCTTTGGGTGCATTTAGGCTAGAAAACTCTTATTCATCTATTTTTCTTTTGAAAAATAATCTATCTAATTCTAACCTTATATCATCCAAGGGCTCAGAACAAGCTTACGAGCTCCTTTTATTTTCTCTACCTACCTAATGATCTGCCAAGATTAAACTGTTTGGTTAGATTTTATTCTCTAACTATAAACATAAAATTCAAAGCATGAAATAACCAAAATTAAACAGTTTGATTACCATGGATTGTGGCATGAATAACAAGTTACACACAATCATTATTATGCATAAAAGTAAATAATATTGGCATTTAGACTTGCACAATTTCATGGTCTCTTTTGTTTTTGGGGTTCATATATTTTCATTTTTTTGACCTTCTCTTATTCTTTTTGTCCTTTGATTTTTATTTTAGGACATACCCTCTTTACATTTTTTAATTTTTATAATATGGAAAACATTTGCAGAAAGAAAAGGTATGTACAAAATTACAAGGCTTAACCTTAGTCATTTAAAATTATGACTCCTATTGGTATCGGAACCTAACAGTGGCTCCAATTGGGTATGTCATTTCCTTGTGAAATGTCAAGAACTTTAGAGATCAGTAGCCTTTGAATTTTTGTTGTTGTTGCCTTGTAAAGTGTCCTTCTATGAATCTGCATTATCGATACTTATGATAGTAAATCTTTTAAAGCTTAGGGCCTTCTCTTCGGGCTTCAACCTCAAAGATCACCATCCAATCCAAACTAGACTTTTGAAAATAGAATATGTACAAATGAAAATTAGTAATTAGGTTCAAAGTAATGTTTTAGCATTCGACCATCCACTGGCCCACCTTCTGCATTTGTAACATCAATTTCACTCAAGAAGAAAGCATTATTTCCTCTATAAGCATAAATGACATAGGGACCTTTCCATAGGAAATCAAATTTCCCATGTTTTCCTTTATCTTCCCTCCTTGAGTCCCACCTGAGAACTTTGTCACCAATGTAGAAATCTTCAGCCTTGGTTCTCTTATCAAAAATCTTCTTAATATTTTCTTGCATAACTTGAGACCTCACATAGACCTCTTCTCTTGTTTGTTGTAGATGAATAGTTTGGTTGATTCTTCTTTGGATACTAATTGGTTCAACCTGCATTTCTTGAAGTATCTTCATTATTGGTACTCCCAAAGAGGATGAATAGACATCTTCCATTCCATAAACTAGTTGATAGGGAGAAGTACCAATTGATTTCTTAGTAGTCAATCTGTCTGCCCATAAGGCATTGACTAGATTTTTATTCCAAGTTTTCTTATTGTCCTCTAGTAACTTCTTGATGATACTTACTAGGCTTTTGTTTGAGGATTCTGCCAGTCCATTACCTTGAGGGTAATATGTTGTGGAATGGCCAACGGTGATGTAGTATTTATTACAGAAATATATCATTCTTTGGATTTAAAGGCTGCTGCATTATCAGTAATGAGCTTAATTAGACATCCAAATCTTGATAGAATATTGGCTTCAAGGAAGGTTATCAGTAGCTGCTGCATTATCAGTAATGAGCTTAATTAGACATCCAAATCTTGATAGAATATTGGCTTCAAGGAAGGTTATGATAACAGTATTTGTGGCTTGCCTTGAAGGTATGGCCTCTATCCATTTTGTGAAGTAGTCTGTGGCTGTGAGGATCCATTTGTGTTGGGCAAAGGAGGGTGGGTGAATTTCACCAATGAAGTCTAGACCCCATTGTTGAAAAGGTATTTCAACAGAGATTGGCTTGAGGGGTAAAGGTAAGAGCTTCTTATTCCCCTCAAAAATTTGACATTTGTGACAAGAGGTCACATATTTTTTGACATCATCAAACAAGGTAGGCTAGTAGAAACCATCTCCAAGGATTTTATCTGTAGTAGTCTTCTAGTAAAGGTGTTCTCCACAGTCACCTGCATGAAACTCTTGTAAAACTTTGTCAGATTATTCTTTTAATAAGAAATTGAGAAGAATACCTTCATGATCTCTCCAAAACAAAACATTGTCTAATATACAAAATCTTAAGGATTTCATCTTCAAAAACATGCTTTTAGTCCTAGATAATTTAGAAGGAGCTTGTAAATTCAGTAAAACATAAATAATATCAACATACCAAGGTGATTCAAGAAAGGCCTAGCTGATTAGTGGAGTTGCCATCTCCTCTTCATTATATATTGTTGTAATAAAGTTTATATCCAAGGCCTGACAGTTCAATTCAGCCATAAGCTTGGCTAAATCTTGGCCCTTGATTAACTTATTAGGTTTGATTTTGATATCATACTCTAAAATAGTAGCAATCCACTTTCCCCTCTTTCCATCAGGACCATCCTGAGTTAGGATGTCTTTAACTACTGAATTGGGAACATAGGCTACTATGTGAGAATATAAGATGTATACCCCAAAATCCTTAATAGCTTTGACCAAAGCCAAGGTCATGGCTGATGAGCCCCAATTTTTGGTAACAATTTGGGCTCATTTGGCCTACTTACCTCGCTCAACCTTTCCTTTTTTAACACTTATGCATCTTTTCTTAGTATATTCGTGTTATTTCTAGGAAGAAGGGCAGGCATTATGTCTATGTGGCTAATACATGATGATTTCATGTTTTTTGGCATTAAAGGGAGCAAAGACCACGCAAATGGAGACAAGGAGACAGCATGGCATTGCGAGTTTATAGGGAGGTTGTCCACAGCTTTGAATGACCTCCCTCGTGATCTCCGCCCCAGCTCCGAGCTCCAACAGCTATCACCACCGAGCTAGAAGGCAGCCAACGGATTCTACAGGAACAGCAGTTTACTTGTAGTTGGACAGCCAAGCTCCATTAATTGAGGAGGCTAGCTTGGCCCTCATCATGTATAAATATTAAGGCTATAGCCTTCGATGAGACTCTTGAACTTTCGTTATAGATTTTGGATTACGAGCTGTAGCTCTGTTTTTGCTCTTTGTAAGCCAATTTTGGCATGTTGTTAGACTCATGATCATGATATTTTAATAAAGGCAGTCAGATTTGGATTCGATTCTGAGTTCTTAAGGGAGCTATATCTCTCAGGTTAAGGGCCCAACCTGAGAGCAATAGACGTCCTTTTCCTTGTATTGTTACTTGTCTTTCCTTTCAGCACTTCATTTCTTTGTTTTGACATGCATTTGGAAAACATAGTCTGCTGATTTAATTTCTTTAATGTGATTGAGTAGGATTTGTTTATGGTTAAAGTGCTGTCAGCAGTTTAGATTAGAGTAGGAGGGTTAGAATTTATTAGAGCTCCAAGAAAAGGTTGATAGTGCACTCGCTGCCATCTCTGTTTAGAGATTGGGGGTGTAGACCGTACCAACCACCAAAAAAACGCAGTCTTATACATTCATGCAAGTTGCAACACAATCATTTCAGTCATAAAACCGTCCATGCATTCTGATCTTGAGCAATACTTCTTCGTTCCAACACCATGCACGATTTCTCTCCACAATTTACATTGCTGTTCATTGGTTTAATAACACAGTTAGAATAGGTTGATGGAATTCTCGGTTTTGTGCAGGACATAGGTGATTTGTTTCTTTTACACTGCGTAGCATCACTTCATTGTGTTCTTCTCTTTCTGAATCATGCCTAAGCTGCCCACTCATCCTCTGTTCAGCTCATTTGCCTTCCAACCCTTCTATTATCCACGTTGCCCAATCTTCTTGACCTTTCATTGCCTCCACCCTTCTATCGTCCAACCAGCTCTATCCACTCTCTTTCCACCTCACCTCTCTGTCCATAGGCCATCTCGAGCTCCTCTTTCATCTTACCCATCCATCCATACAGTTCCTTCACTCCTCCATTACCTAAAACTCCGACTGTAGGACATCCTGTAGAAGTTAGCAGACTTCCTGTAGAAATCCCGAGTTTCCTGTAGGATCCCCTGCAAACATCCTGTAGAAGCCTGCAAACACGGTTGCCAAGCACCTTAACGTTGTGGACTCCTGTGGAATGATGTGATGGATCCCCTAGAACCTCTCAGAGCCCTCCTGACCGTTCCCAAGCCTTCCTCCCCTTGAACTACCCCTGCACAGTCAAGACCTAGTGAGAAGCACAATCACAATAACTCCACCCACTTGAGCAAAAATACAAAAATATGTTCTCTTCAATGAAAGTAGTTTAAATTCATGCATCTCATCTCACTAGAATTAATGGCATCATTTCTAGAATTTTGCACTCCCACCATTGCATCATAGAGATTAAACTAGTCAGATTAGGGTTTACTAGGGTTTCCATGTTTTGGTTGGCTTTCAGTTCATTCTTGCAAAGTAGGTTACTTTCCTTTGAGATAGCCTTCATCCATCATTTAGAAAGCTTCTTCTGAGAACATATAGAAGTTGGCTTGAGCCCTAGCAGACTTGTGCCAGCTGACCAAGTGACAGCTGCGACAAGAGCTAGTACTTGTGCATACAGCACCGTCGCTTCCAAGTTTGTTACGAACTACCGGGTTGATAAAATTAGAGATAGGAAGCTCCAAGAGTTGTAGAATTATTGCTACAATACTGGAGCCCACCATATTTTTGGCGCCATTGCCGGGGAAGCGTCAGAGTATTAGTAATTGTTGCTTTTCTTCTATTTTCCACTACAATCTTCTGCCAAGTAGTTTATTTCATTTCCATTCTGCAAAAGTAGCATAGACATTTCCTGCTTTCATAGATTAGCATTTCAATTCCGCAATTTCAATTTTGCAAGCATAGATTAGCCTTTCAATTCTGCAAGTGTAGACTAGTATTTTCATTCCTGCAATTTCATTTGAGCAAAGTAGACTAGTTCTTTCCTGCTTTCAATTCCTTTCTGCATTTTATTTCAGCAAGATAGTTAGTTGTAGATCAATCTGTTTCAGTTTTGTAGGTACCAAACAAAAAAAACAAAGGCAATCAAAAAGTCTTTCCATTTCATGCCTCGTAGGAACCGAGATAAAACAGGCAAATTCCTACCCAATACCCCCACCACATCACTGAGTCACCCTTCTCTCTTCTTAGGTGACAGTGATCCAGAAGAACCTATAGGTGAACCTCCTGAGATATACGAAGATCCTATAGTAGAAGAAGAATTAGAGACCATCCCATCTGAAGCTATGGCTGACAATAGAAGAGAAGATGAGAGAATAGAAGGTGCCTTCCCCATCCGAGAGACCAATGGAGAGATGAAAATGAAGAACATTAGCCCCTCCGCTTTACCTCACTTCCATGGACTGACTACTGAAGATCCTGATACCTTCCTGTTTGAGTTTGCTGTCCTTTGTAGAACCTATGACTATACTGAAGATGAGCAGAAGCTGAAACTCTTCCCTTCCACTCTTAAGGATGCAGCATTACGCTGGTTCATGGGCTTACCTAGGAATAGTATCACCACTTGGGCTCAGATGCAGCAAGCTTTCAACACCAAGTACCGGGATTACTATAGGTCCAAGGAAACTAAGGGAGAAATCTTTCGGATGACTATGGGAAATGATGAGTCCTTAGAGGATTATGAGGAGAGGTTCCAACTTAGCTATAAGCGGGCCAGGTGCACACTTGACCCTGAATCCCTCAAGTTGGTCCTGCTCCGAGGAGTCCCTGAAGACCTTTTAGATACCCTTCACATGTTAGCTAGGGGAGATATTTACCAGCTGCCTTATGAGGACATCAAGACTGTGTTCAGAAACCACTCTAGGGCAGCGCGGAAACGAGGTAGAGGCAACCCTCTCTCAGCTGGTATTCCTTTCTCCAAGCATGAGTTTGCAAATCAATTAGAAGATCTTAAGAGTGAGGTGAGACAAACCATCGCCATGCAACTGGACACATTCAGGATCCAGCAGAAGAAGGAAGAAGCTGAGAGGGCCTTGGCTATCTTCTGCCCTAGATGTACAAGGAGACACCCTAAGAACGAATGCCCATTGCATTCGGTTGAAGTGTGCTTCGTTTGTGAGGAGGACCATCCCACAAATCAATGTCCAACCTTACCTGGGTTTAAAGCTATGTACCAAGGGACAGAAGCTCCCACTGAACCTCTTTATTACCTCAACCAACGGAGGCCACAAGGACCTAGACCTTACCAGCAGGGAATGCAAGGGGCACCTCAAGTTTATTACAGCCCCAACCAATCGACTCCTATGCCTTCCTGGGGTCCCCCTGCTCATCCTTCCTGGTCTATGCCTCCTCCATGGTCTTATCCACCTCAGTACCCTACTCAACCTACTTCTCATTCATATCATTCACATGCCCAGCCACAGCCTCAGTGGAATGCACCTCAGTCGGGGTGGAGGCCCCAGTACAACACTCCTCCCGCCATTTTGCCTCCACCACCAGTTCAACCTCAGCCATTACCTCCTGCTCCTCCAAGGCAACCTCAAATGCCTGCTCAACCGAACCTGAACCCCAACAATAGACAGGCCCAACAGGTATACACTGGGGAAACATCATGTCCTACCTATGCTGTGGAGATCCAGGAGATCAATCTTCGATCTGGAAAGACTCTTCCAGATCGCCAACCTCCTCCCCCAGAGGACGAGGAGGATAAACAGGAAAGTGAACCAAAGGCTATTCCACCCTTTCCTGAGAGACTAACAGCCACCACAAAACCCAACCCAGAGGAGGATGAGCTTCTGGGAGAGCTCAAGCAGTTGTGTGTGAAAATACCACTTCTCCAAGCCATCAAGGATGTGCCAATATACAACAAACTGGTTAAGGAAAAGTGTTGTAAACACCCAGGCAGGCGAAAGAGAGATGCTTCAACCATCAATGTCTTAGGACAACTGTCTGATCTTATGTTAGGGCAAGTCATCTGCCCAAAGTACCTAGATCCTGGGAGTCCTGTAGTAGATGTCCGCATCAATGGCACCATCATACCACACACCTTGATTGATCTGGGGGCTGCCATTAATGTGATGACCAGGGATACCATGCTCAAACTCAATCTTCAAGGTTCCTTGAGGAAGACCTCGACAGTACTGCAACTAGCAGATCTCTCCATTGTGACTCCCGAAGGGATTGTGGAGGATGTCTTGGTCTCTATCGACTCTTGGGAATACCCTGCAGATTTCTTGGTTCTGCAACCCAAGGCAAAGCTTACTGGATATCCTCTCATTTTGGGAAGGCCTTGGTTAGCCACTGCAGATGCTTACATCAGTTGCCGTGCAGGAAACATGACCATCAAAAACGGTCCTATGTCCAAGCAGCTAGTCCTATATCCTCCTGCCCAACCCTCCTTAGAGCATGACTTACCACTGTGGTTTGAGGAAGGAGAAGAAGATGAGGTGTACTCAGCACCTTTGTGCACCCTAGATACCACTAGAAGAGACCCCCCAACCGAGGATGACTTGATCGAGACTTTGATCCAAAATCCACCTTCCAGTGCACTATCCTTAGAGAAATTGGTGGAGGATGCCCAAGCCAGCACCTTAGTGGACCTTTGTGCCACCAACCCTGTCACACCCAGAGTCAAGAATGTGGAGTTCGGTCCTGAGAGAACGTTAAAGATAAGCTCCTCCCTATCTCCTTCCCAGGAAAAGGAGCTGTGTAGCCTGTTGGCCAATCACCTAGATGCTTTTGCTTGGAGCTATAAGGAGATGAAAGGAGTCCATCCCTCGGTCTGTACCCATCATATATACATCAAAGAGGGTTGTAAACCGGTTAGGCAACCTCAGAGGAGAATGAATCCAGCCCTTAAGGACATTGTCAAGGAAGAATTGCAAAAACTGTTGGATGCCGGATTCATTTACCCCATCTCAGATAGTGAATGGGTGTCCCCTCTGGTATTGGTTCCCAAGAAAAATGGGAGTGGAGAATCTGTGTGGACTACCGAGAACTGAACAAAGCTACCAAGAAAGACCATTTCCCTCTACCTTTCATAGATCAAGTGTTGGATGGACTGGCAGGAAAGAAGTTTTTCTCTTTCCTGGATGGGTTTAGCGGGTACAACCAAATCCAAATCAGCCCGGAAGACCAAGATAAGACCACCTTCACTTGTCCTTGGGGTACCTTTGCCTACCGAGTTCTTCCCTTTGGGCTATGCAATGCTCCTGCTACCTTCCAGAGAGCTGTCCTGAGCATTTTCTCGGAACTGGTCCATGATGCGGTGGAAATCTATATGGATGACTTCACTCCTTATGGGTCCAACTTCCAGGAAGCATTGTCCAATCTAGGAAAGGTCCTAACGAAATGCATTGAGATGAACTTGTCCCTTAGTCCTGAAAAATGTGAATTCCTGATGACTGAAGGGACTGTGCTAGGCCATACCATTTCTTGCCAAGGGTTACAAGTGGATCCTAACAAAATTGCTCTCATCAAGAAGGTTCCACCTCCTCAAAAGGTAAGGGATGTTCGGAGTTTCTTAGGATTAGCAGGGTATTACAAGAGATTCATTAAAGACTTCAGCAAGCTAGCCTCGCCATTGTTTGGCCTGTTGGCAAAAGATGTGGAGTTTAAATGGACTGACGATTGTCAGAGGGCTTTGAATGAATTAAAGGACAAGTTGGTGTCAGCCCCAATCCTGAGAGGCCCAAACTGGGCCCTACCTTTCCACATTCACACTGATGCCTCGAACAAAGCCATAGGGGCAGCTTTAGGACAAGTTGAACAGAAACTTCCATATGCCATTTACTTTGTTAGCAAAAACTTGTCCAAAGCTGAGCTGAATTACACTGTAACCGAGAAAGAATTCTTGGTTGTGGTCCATGCATTGAACAAGTTCCGACATTATATTACTGGCTATCAAACCTTTGTACATACGGATCATGCTGCAATTAGATATTTAATGAATAAACCAGATGTGAATGCTCGTATTATTAGATGGTTACTTTTATTGCAGCAGTTTGATTTGACCATTGTTGACAAACCAGGTAAAGAAAATGTTGTTGCTGACTTTTTATCTAGATTGGATTTGTCTGCAGATGAGGATGGAACAGTGGATGACCAGATGCCCGATGAACATCTGTTTGCTATCTCAGTACTCTCTCCATGGTTTGCTGATATAGCAAACTACCTTGTTTCCGCACAGTTCCCTCCGCACCTATCTTCAAGAGAGAAGAGCATAATCATCAGAAAAAGTGCCTCGTTTACTTGGATCGGGGCAATCTGTTCAAGCTTGGCCCTGATCAGATATTAAGGCGTTGTGTAAGGGAGGAGGAATTCTTTGATATCCTCCTCACCTGTCATGATGGGCCTTGTGGAGGACATTTTGTAGCAAAGAGGACTGCCTTCAAAATCCTGCAGGCGGGCTACTATTGGCCCACACTTCATCAAGATGTCAGAAGATATATCAGCCAATGTGACCGATGCCAAAGAATGGGGAAACCGACTCCAAGGGGTGAGATGCCTCTCCAACCTCAAGTGACTCTTGAGCCATTTGAGAAGTGGGGTATGGATTTTGTGGGTCCAATCAACCCTCCTTCGAGGCAAAGGTCTTACATCATTGTGTGCACTGACTACTTGACAAAGTGGGCAGAGACTAAAGCAATCAAGGCAGCAACAGAAGAGAAGGTGGCCGAGTTCTTAAGAGAAAACATCTTCTACAAATTTGGCTACCCAAGAGAGCTGGTCACCGATCAAGGGAGTCAGTTCACATCCAACTTGATTGAAGACCTGCTAGCTCACCACAAGATCAAGCATAGGACTTCCACCCCCTATCATCCACAGGCAAATGGGCAAGTGGAAGTCACCAACAGAGCATTGGAAGGGATTTTGACTAAGGTGGTGAGCAGCAGTAGGAAATATTGGACAGATCGCCTGGTTGAGGCCACATGGGCTTACAACACCACCTGGAAGACCACCACCGACTTCACACCTTATGAGCTGGTCTATGGGAAGAAAGCTTTGCTGTCCATTGAATTTGAATACAACACCTTGAGGATGGCAGCTCAGCTAGATCTAGATCTCAGCCATGCACAACAAGAAAGGTTATTGCAGCTGAATGGACTGGACGAGCACCGGATGCAGGCCCTCCTTCACTCAGAAGTGGTTCAACTTCAGAGAAAGGTGTGGCATGACCAACATCTCCATGACAAGCAATTCCAGCCGGGAGATTGGGCCCTGTTGTATGACTCCAGATACAAAGATTTCAAGGGGAAGTTGAGAACCAGATGGCTAGGACCATATGCAGTGGAAAAATGCCATGACAATGGATCTGTTCTTATTCGAACCATTGATGAGGAAGCCATCCCCATGCTTGTCAATGGGCATCGATTGAAGATCTACAGGAAACCTCTCTCAAGACAAGAGTTCATCAAAACTATGGAGAAATCTGTATTGGTCATAGAGAAGGGTTCTGCCTCTGCTTTGGGCATACCCTGAAAGATTTAAAAATAATAATAATAATAATAATAATAATAATAAAGATTCTTGGGTGAAAACCTTTCTGAGGCTCCCAAGGCAGGTGGTAGGGGTGAAAACCTCATTGAGGCGCCCCTATTGTCTTTCAAAAAAAAAAAAAAGAGAGATTTGAAAAGATCCTTGAGTGAAAACCTCTCTGAGGCACTTAAGGCAGATGGCAAGGGTGAAAACCTCATTGAGGCGCCCCTGTTATCTTTAAAAAAAAAAAAAAAAAAATAAGCAAAAAGATAGGGACAGCAAGTTCATAATGTGAAAATGCATGCAGGTTGCAGGTGTTCTATGAAGAAGAGGAGGTCTTAATGCAAAGCCAAAGATCCTTATCATGCTGCCAGGGGACCTCACCAGCACCTCCTCCAAGAATATTCAGTTCCTCCAAGGTATGTGCACAATTTCATCATGGCTTGAGTCTTCTACAGGAAGATGCAGACTTTCTACAGGAAGGTGCAGACTTTCTACAGGAAACGCAACCTTTCTACAGGAAGTTCTGTATTTCTACAGGAAACTTCCTGTAGAAGTTCGGGACGGGCCAAAATTCATTTTATGAGGAGATCTAACGACCAAGGGTCAGTTTGGACGCATGCAAGCTACTATTGGCACCCTTATACATTGTTGTCACCTCTTTCCACCATCGCCATCGACATGCAATGAAGTTACCTGCACCATCAAAGCAGATCATTGAGTTATCAAGAGAAAAGCAATTTTTAAAGATGAAAAAACGCTGAGATGTCATACCATATCCATCCCAGCCGTCCATGAGCTCTGTGAGCGTGATCGTGGGGCCATTGCCTTCATCGTGCAGCATGCACCCGAGGAGGAAGAAACTATTACAGGACATCCTGTAGGAGTCCCGTAACAGTTAAGCCCGCTAGAGTGCACACCATATACAAGGAAAACGCGGGCGCATGCAGCTGAAGCATCCAATCCATCGTTAGTGGCCTATGAATGTGAACCTCCGAGCCTGTGCAAATCAAGCAGCAGCAACCAAATCCACTCATCGTCGTCCAAGAGCCTGAACAATCGTGTTGCGGCCGCACAGGTAAGTGTCTCGACCCTTTCTTCCAACGAATTGCATGAATTTTACTTTGAAAATGTTTGCAAAGTGTGAAATGGATGGGTTGAGCGGTTGTATGGTAAATCGATTGGCCACGTCGACCAGTCAGCTGGATGTGTGAATCGTGGCCGTGGAAAAAACGGGCAGTGGACACGTGAGAACCGTCCACTCGGGGAGGAACGAGTTCTAACGAGAATGGCGGCGGCGGATCTGCGGGGAATGATGCGGCAGTAAGTAAACATGCAGAAGAATGATGGTGTGACGTCGACCAACGGTCCAGCAGGGATAGCTCACCCCCGCGCCACGGATTCCGCCGATTCAAATCTAATCGACTAGATTATCAACCTCATGCATTTATCATTCACCGTTTGCGACTCGAGTGATCATCCGGATCCCTCTGCAGTTCGATACTATGAGTCTTTGGCCATCAGAACGCCTGTGAAGCTACAGCAAGAGTGCAGACCCACTGCAGTATTCCCCGGAAATCACGCGTTGCTCCTACAGGAAAGTTGCTCCTACAAGAAAGCTGTTTCTACAGGAAGTCGGGTTCCTCACGTCAAAAGGTGGCGGATTAAAAGGTAAGCCTGAACTCTCCATGCAATTGGTTTTTGAAGGTGGCAGAATCGTCGTCTACAGTCTGGTCGAAGAAATATTGTTGCAATTGTTGTCTGTCGTGCATGAACTGTCGTCCTACAGGATGTCAGTATAGTTGGCTGTGTTAAAAGTTCTCGAGGGAAAGCTTTGTGAATTATGTGCATGACAGAGGCGTAATCCTACGCTCTATCCCAGTAGACCGAATTTCTTTCCCAGTTGCCACCTCCAGCTAACACAACAGCTTTTCACCATGTCGGGTGGGTTCATCAGAAGGGAGCCCACTGATTCAACAAAGTTAAGAGAAAATCCTTAGGTGGTGGAGCTCTTCACACGAGCACAATGGATAGCCTTCTGTGACAAATTGCAGGGTTATGATAACGAAGTGGCAGAAGAGTTTTTGCAGGCTCTGAGGCCGAAATCCAAAACATTGGCCCCTATGAACTTCAGGGGCCTAAGCCTCAAGCTCACCCCGTAATATATCAGTCGAATTACTGAACTTCCAATGGGTTTGCCATGGGATAAGGAAGAAAGGAAGTTGAGCCAACAGGCCAAGAAAGAATTCTTTCCCCCAGAGGAGGAATTCTCGGAGGACAAAAATGGGGTGCGTAGAACCAGTTTGCTGCCACCATGGAATGAAGTTAGCCTGCAGATCATGAAGTATATAACCTGCGAAGGCTGTTTTAGCATTGTGTACGGGTATCACTTTCGGTTGCTCACTGAATTGAGGCACCAGATTGATCTTCCTGTAGAAAATAAACTGAGCATCCCTTATTTCCTGCTACAGTCTCTAATTGAGTGTGCCACAAAGTTAAAAGAAGGCATACCAGACCAGGTATCCCACCATGGATTGATCAAACTTCTCGTGGAGGATGCACTTCATTCATACAAGGTTCCTCTCTCATGGGAAGCCTTTAGAAATTTGACAAGGGATGGAGACATAAGGATGTTGACTGAAGAAAGCGGTTCCTCCAGCAGTGAGGAGAAAGAGTCAGTGGCCGCGGTAAAGAAAGAAAAAGGCCAAAAGACCCCGACCACAGAGCAGAAGAAAAAGAAAGAAAAGAAACAAGAGAAAAAGGATGACAAGGAGAAAGATGACACACCCATCTTGACAGAAAGAGAGAAAAGGTTGCAAGGCAGAGTGGACAAGGCTGAGAAGGTCCACATCAGCAAGAGTGCCTCGACAGTGACCGCAACCAAGTCAAAAAGCAAAACCCATGCAGCAAAGCAGACCAAGGCGGCAACACCTGTTTCTACAGGAAAGCCGAAACCGGCTTCTACAGGAAGCCCGAAAATTATTGGAAAAGGGTCTTCTACAGGAAGCCCGAAAATTACTAAAGCAGGGTCTTCTACAGGAAGCCCGAAATTGACTAAAACAAGGTCTTCTACAGGAAGCCCTAAAAAAGTGAAGCCCAAGGAGAAGAAGGTTGACATTCTAGCATGGGAGGTAGCAGCTGTGCTGGCCGCCCTCAGCACGCCACCTAAGCCAAAGGAGAAGAGAAAGAGGGAGACCCCTCTATACTTTAAAGCTCGAAGAAGTGTCAGAATAAAGACGGGCAAGCCACAACCTCCGTCCAACAGCCCGATCATCATTGAAGATGCCCCTACTTCACCCAAGTACATGTCCCCCTCGAGGATATCAGTCACCTACGAGAGGGAGATCCCGAAGAAAACTACGTGGCAAGAAAGATTAGACCAATTGACTGAAAAGGCTCGGCTATAGGATGCTGAAAATGCTCTACAGGAAACCTTAGCCAGGCTTAAAGAAACTGAGGAAATGGAAGAAGGAGCACCCTTATCACCACCAAGGGAGGGTGAAGTAGAGTCACCAAAGGAAGTGGAGAAAGAACATATACCAGAGCCCAGCCCTCAGCCTAGTCTGAGTTCATACTACACCTTTCTAGAGGCTGGCAAAATCATACCTCAGAAATTTACAGTGCCACTGTTTTTTGCATTGGAGGAAGAAAGAGTCCGTACACACACGTGGATGAAGATAGCAAAGTCAAAGGGTGTGGCGGACATAGGTCCCTTACAGGAGCAGCTCAAGGAGGCCAGAAGTGAATTGTCCATGGCCAAACACGTGGCAAATTGCCAACGCGTGTTTCTACAGGAAGAAAACCAGAAGCTGAGATTGCAGCTACAGGAGCTCAGGGCAGGGGCAGGTACATCCTCCAAGGACACCACAGAAGATCAGCAAGGCAAAAAGGAACTGAACACCGGTCTTGGGGAGCCAACCACACTTCTACAGGAAGCAGAACAACAAGCACAAATTGAAGTGCAAGCTCTCAGGGAACAGCTGCAGCAAAAAGAAGCACAATTGGCCTGCATGGCCAGCTGGGCCATGGATGCCATCCAATGCAGGTAGCCGGCCAAGTCCTATGGGTTGTACTTGAAAGATTAATGGCTGCAATTCCAAATCAATACCTTGGCGCAAAGAGGTATCTCTTAGCTCCAAGACCCGCAGCAATTTACTGAAGTTTGCAGTACTAGTTCATCAGAGGATAGGGCCAAATTAGCGGAGTTTTACCTCCATAATCTGGCCCTGCCTAATGAAGTCTCATGGGATCCCAATACGGCCTTGGGAGATATGCAATTGTTGGCCTTTGCCTCATGGCTAAACCATGAGGACAAGAGAGCAGCAGAAGCCAAAACAATCATGAACCGAGAGCTGAACGAGCCATTGTTCATCAGACCAGAACCAGGGGATCCAGTTGCACTAATCTCGGCACATCAACAATTGTCCACTGATCCTCAAGCTTCCTTAAGATATATGGATCAACAGGCCCAAGCCATAGCTCACTTTGAGGACATGGAGAGACTGCTAGGAGACAACGCTGTCCAAGCATGCACACGCAGATGGAATACATTGGCACACAGTCTGAAAATCCGAGAGTACCACACCCCAACTCGGATGAGGGAAGCCCTGGTACGGGTAGCCCTCTATAAGAAATCCATGCAAAACCTCCAGGCCAGCTGGATTGGCCTTAAACTTAGCCCACCATTGCTGCTAGGATTAATGGAAGGCAGTACAGAGAAAGATGATGATGAACAGTGGGAAGAGGTAAACAGAAGGGCTGGGTTTCATGTCAGCAAGGAGGACACTACTACAGAGGCTTGGGATGTAAGGGTAGCAGTCAAAGCAATGAAGGATGAAGAGTTGGACTAGTTGCTCAAGGATGAGCAAATATTTTAGCTGGGGGGTGATGATGAGCCCCAATTTTTGGTAACAATTTGGGCTCATTTGGCCTACTTACCTCGCTCAAACTTTCCTTTTTTATCACTTATGCATCTTTTCTTAGTATATTCGTGTTATTTATAGGAAGAAGGGCAGGCATTATGTCTATGTGGCTAATACATGATGATTTCAGCTTTTTTGGCATTAAAGGGAGCAAAGACCACGCAAATGGAGACAAGGAGACAGCCAAGGTGGCATTGCGAGTTTATAGGGAGGTTGTCCACAGCTTTGAATGACCTCCCTCGTGATCTCCACCCCAGCTCCGAGCTCCAACAGCTATCACCACCGAGCTAGAAGGCAGCCAACGGATTCTACAGGAACAACAGTTTACTTGTAGTTGGACAGCCAAGCTCCATTAATTGAGGAGGCCAGCTTGGCCCTCATCATGTATAAATATTAAGGCTATAGCCTTCGATGAGACTCTTGAACTTTCGTTATAGATTTTGGATTACGAGCTGTAGCTCTGTTTTTGCTCTTTGTAAGCCAATTTTGGCATGTTGTTAGACTCATGATCATGATATTTTAATAAAGGCAGTCAGATTTGGATTCGATTATGAGTTCTTAAGGGAGCTATAGCTCTCAGGTTAAGGGCCCAACCTGAGAGCAATAGACGTCCTTTTCCTTGTATTGTTACTTGTCTTTCCTTTCAGCACTTCATTTCTTTGTTTTGACATGCATTTGGAAAACACAGTCTGCTGATTTAATTTCTTTAATGTGATTGAGTAGGATTAGTTTATGGTTAAAGTGCTGTCAGCAGTTTAGATTAGAGTAGGAGGGTTAGAATTTATTAGAGCTCCAAGAAAAGGTTGTTAGTGCACTCGCTGCCATCTCTGTTTAGAGATTGGGGGTGTAGACCGTACCAACCACCAAAAAAACACAGTCTTATACGTTCATGCAAGCTGCAACACAATCATTTCAGTCATAAAACCATCCATGCATTCTGATCTTGAGAAATACTTCTTCGTTCCAACACCATGCACGATTTCTCTCCACAATTTACATTGCTGTTCATTGGTTTAATAACACAATTAGAATAGGTTGATGGAATTCTCGGTTTTGTGCAGGACATAGGTGATTTGTTTCTTTTACACTGCGTAGCATCACTTCATCATGTTCTTCTCTTTCTGAACCGTGCCTAAGCCCCCCACTCATCCTCTGTTCAGCTCATTTGCCTTCCAACCCTTCTATTATCCACGTTGCCCAATCTTCTTGACCTTTCATTGCCTCCACCCTTCTATCGACCAACCAGCTCTATCCACTCTCTTTCCACCTCACCTCTCTATCCATAGGCCATCTCGAGCTCCTCTTTCATCTTACCCATCCATCCATACAGTTCCTTCACTCCTCCATTACCTAAAACTCTGACTGTAGGACATCCTGTAGAAGTTAGCAGACTTCCTGTAGAAATCCCGAGTTTCCTGTAGGATCCCCTACGGACATCCTGTAGAAGCCTGCAAACACGGTTGCCAAGCACCTGAACATTGTGGACTCCTGTGGAATGATGTGATGGATCCCCTGGAACCTCTTAGAGCCCTCCTGATCGTTCCCAAGCCTTCCTCCCTTTGAACTACCCCTGCACAGTCAAGACCTAGTGAGAAGCACAATCACAATAACTCCACCCACTTGAGCAAAAATACAAAAATATGTTCTCTTCAATGAAAGTAGTTTAAATTCATGCATCTCATCTCACTAGAATTAATGGCATCATTTCTAGAAGTTTGCACTCCCACCATTGCATCATAGAGATTAAACTAGTCAGATTAGGGTTTACTAGGGTTTCCATGTTTTGGTTGGCTTTCAGTTCATTCTTGCAAAGTAGGTTACTTTCCTTTGAGATAGCCTTCGTCCATCATTTAGAAAGCTTCTTCTAAGAACATATAGAAGTTGGCTTGAGCCCTAGCGGACTTGTGCCAGCTGACCAAGTGACAGCTGCGACAAGAGCTAGTACTTGTGCATACAGCACCGTCGCTTCCAAGTTTGTTACGAACTACCGGGTTGATAAAATTAGAGATAGGAAGCTCCAGGAGTTGTAGCATTATTGCTACAATACTGGAGCCCACCAATGGACTTGGTCATTTTTTTGTAATAGGGCAACAACTATTGTGTGTTCAAAAGAAAAGGAAAACAAGATGAAATCTCTGTCAAATTTAGGATTGATTAATACAGGTGTTTTAGTTAAGGCTAGTTTGATGTCTTCAAAGGATTTCTTAGCCTCAACAGTCCATTTTATGGTGGAGTCTTTTTTCAGCATGTTGTTTAGTGATCTAATTAACTCTACTAGATTAGATATAAATCTTCTAAGAAAATTAATTTTTCCTAAGAAAGCTTGTAATTCTCTAATGTTCCTAGGGTGTCTTATTTGTAAGATGGCTTCTATTCTTGTAGGGTCTATTCTTATACCATCTTTTGAAATTATGTGACCTAACAACTTTCCTTCCTCTAACCCAAACAAGGACATTTTGGGGTTCAAGGAGATTCCAAACTTCCTTCATTTAATAAAAACTTGCCTTAGATGATCTAAATGTTGATTGTCAGACTTTGAAAATACAGTAATATCATCTAGATATATCACAAGGAAATCATGAATTTCTTTAGCAAAGGTTATATCCATAACCCTCTGGAAAGTGGCTCCTGCATTCATTAGCCCAAAAGGTATTTTCACATACATAAAAGTGCCCCAAGGAGTAGTAAAGGCAGTTTTGGGTTGGTCATTTAGATGAACTAATATTTGATTATAACCAGAAAACCCATCCAACAATGAGATTATGGTTGATCCAACTACTCGTTGTAAAATGTGATCCATTTTAGAGAGAGGGCAATTGTCTTTTAGTGACACTTTGTTGAGGTTTCTGAGATCCACACAGAGTCTGATCTCACCAGTTTTCTTTCTAGTTGGCACCAAGTTTGAGACCTGATCAGAAAATATAATTGGTGCAATTATTTTGGCATCATACATCCTTTGAATTTCTTTTGAAATTGCAGGTAATAAGACAGGATTTGTCCTTCTTAGTTTTTGTTTGAAAGGCTTTTGATTTTCTTTAATAGGAATTGTGTGTTGGATGATGTTGGTGTCATAGGATTTAAGGTCCTCATAACTCCAAAAAAAGACATCCCTAAATTCTTTCAACAACTCAATGTATTTCACTTTTTCAGTTGGAGGTAATGATCTTGAAAGTTTGATTAGTTTAGGATTTTCATCAGTGCCTATATTACATTCCTCTATATCAGAACTTAATGGTTCCATTTTAGGTTTCCTAGGAACATCATTTGAATCAAATAAATCTTCTTGAGGGGTTAATCCCTTTGGAAAGAAGTTATCCTTGAGATTAATTACTTTGGTTTCTTCATTGATTATTTCATCAATCTCCATTAGCTCTAAGTTATCTACATCTTATTTGGTAAATCTAGTTGGGTTAAGTCTATCTATTTCATCATCTTCTATCTCATTTATTTCTATCTTATCCTTAGTGTCAGGATCTATGGATGTATCAGTATCTATATTGTTATTTACAAACTCTTCTTCTGAAAGTAAAAAGTTATTTATCTGTTTATCATTAGAAAATATTTGACAATTCTTTAAATTATCTGGAATTGCGGGTTTGTGCCTAACTTGCGCAGTGTACCGATAGTTAGGTTGGAGGGTAATTTACAAGTGCTGGCAAACATTGCTAAACTATGGGCTTGCATGTTATTTTTTCTAGGGATTACTGTAAGCCTTGTTTCTAGGAAAGTGTTAAGTATTTCTACAATAGTATCTCTATAACAACTTAATCTAGGGTCATTTTTCATATATACAGCATCAATCTATTTTACAATTAGTTCAGAGTCTCCCATGACAGAAACTCTTTTAGCTCCTAGGTTCCTAACTAACTTAAGAACTAAAATTAATGATCCATATTCAACTATATTATTTGTATATTTAAAATTTAATCTATAAGCATGGCCTTTTGAGTAATTGTTCTCCAAATTATATATCCACACTCCTGCTCCTCTCCTAACCTATTGACTGATCCATCAAATTCTAAATGCCATAATATCTCATGATCATAATTTTCACTATCTGGTGCAACAAACTTTTTATCATTCACAACAATTAGACCTTCTTGTTCATTGAATAGCTTTGTAGTCTGGTTAGTTTCATTTTGTTTAGAAGCTGCAATTTCTTTTGGTTCTGTATCAATACTATCTAAAAGTGTTTCTTGTGTTTGATCAACATTATACAAGATAAAAGAATCAATATCTAAGTGTATGGAGTAGATGGGAAAGTTTTGAGGCCGATCCTGGCTACTTACCATATATTTCATTAAGGTTTCTTGGTATATTTTCTTAGGTTGTCCAAAACCAGAGATTGTTGTGTTAGGGCCTAGATTTACCTCAGGCTGAAAAGGTAGGATCCAGGGCCAACATGAAACCACGCTAAGCCTGGTAGCTAGCCCTACCAGGTCAGGAGAGGGCTCTCTCCGGGTCAATCTCAGTGAATGATGCTCACTAAAAGCTTCAGATGACTGGTTTAACAACTGATCTTAGGCTAGGTCTATGTGTGCAAGAAGTTGATTGAATGATTTGATGATTTTTTGGCTCATATGAGAAGGAAAATTTTGGGTGCGGGGAATGAGGCTCAATCCTACAGGGATCTCGATGGGGCAAGGTAGGCAACTGAATTTGGCACTTTAAATCAAGTGATATGGATGGATCAGACAGAGGAGGAGTTGAATAGGGCAAGATAAGCCATGGATCCTCTCCAAATAGTGGAAAACATCAAAAAACTAAAGCAAACTTCAAGTAGAGCACTGCAATTTCAATGTATTCTACTTACACTCTTGTTTGATTTAGCTGAGAAGACATAAGAGAGAAAATGATATACATAACACATGAATAAATTCACAAGTACATAAGAAAGCACTGTACCAAAACAAAATCCACAGGGATCCCAAAGAGTACTGCAAATCCTGGTCTCAATTCCTTTGCCAAAATACTGATCTGAATGTAAAATGAAGCTCCTTACTTTCTCAAGAGTCCAACCATGCCAATGACTGAAAAAACACATAATATAGACAAAGCATAGCTCGTCCTAGCCTCTAGGGGTCGAGCTCACATGTGTAGGAGCTGATCCAACTGATTCTAAACTAGGGACTAGAAATCAGGCAGTGGAACAGCATGCCTCTAGAAACAAGGGAACTGATTCATTCAGTTTCAAACAACATTTTAACCAATGAATCTACCTTACCAAGTGAGAATTTGACATATTTACATCATGATCCATCAATATACATGAAATTACATCACAAATTTCCATCAAGAAAGTGAAAAAGTCAAACTAGCCAAAACTGGGCGAAAAACAGAGCAATACTTGGTCAAACTGGCAATTTTTCTTCTATGCGCCGCGCTTGATTCTCTATGTGCCGCACCTATTTGAAACCACTTTTGGAGGCCTTCCCGGTGTCCAAATTAGCTCCAAGTGTGCTTGTTGGAAAGGTCTACCTGTCTAATTTCCAACCCAAGTGGAATTTTTCAATTTGGCCTTCATTTTCCCTGTCAAAAATCAAATCTCCCAAGACTGCTTCCTGTGTGTCAAAATAGGGGCAGTGAGGTCATTTTTTGAGTGTTTTTGACCCTCTTGAGGGCTCAAAACCTGCCCAAATTTCTTGGCCATAGTTAGGAAAGCATAATTTTTCATGCAAAATCCAAAAATGCTTAGTTTTTGTGATTTGGAGCCCCCTAGCAAAAGCGAGCGCCACGTGGCGTGGCGCATAGGGTAGAAATTCCTTTTTTTTGTGCCAAAATTTTCCAAAATGCAAAAAATGGCCCAAATTTTTTGAAATTTGGGTTGAGTCTTCTTTATCAAGAGCTATGTTGGGCCAAGGAAGCCTCAGCCAATATCCAAAGTCGATCATGCTCCTTTTTCCTTTTTGATGCTTTCTTCAATTTTGCCTTTAAACTCTCGATTCTCGCCTTGGAAGCTTTGTTCCTCGCCATGTAGTGAAAAGCCATGTGTCTCAACAATTTTTTCTCCTTATTGGCCTTCTCCAGTAATCTCTCTAAGTGGATGTTGGCTTTCTCAAGCCAAGACTCTCGATCGGCATTGATCTCTTGCTCCAGTGAAGAGAACTCCACCATCCTCCTTTGGGCAACTTGGCGATTCTCCCGAATGTTTTGTAACTCCATGATTGCTTGGTGGTATTCAAGCTGCTTATTCCTTTGCTCCAAGTATTTTATAATCAACTCAGCCCTCTCCAAGTTGAGGGACAAGGCCTTGATGTCCGCGTGCTGCTCTTGGATGATTTCCTTAAGATTTGCACTTTGCGGGCCCACATCTATATCATCACCCTCAATGAGAATGAAATCAATATCTCACTCACCTGAAGACCCCTCATCCTGCAATGGCCTCTTGCCTTTGTCCTGAACCTGTTGTGCTGATGACGGAAGCGAGACCCCTTCCACCCCAGGTGGAGATAATACTCGCTTTGCTGCTGCGAACAACTGCCTAGTGCCCTTCTGATAAACAATAAAAACCGGCATACTAGCAACCTGTGTCTCATGACCCTCATGATGATAATAATGTCCACCTGTCTCATGCAAAACCTCGGTAGGTCCCTAAGGAGCTCTGAAAAACTCACGAGAGATGAAATCATCCCAAGTGATGCCCTGCAAGCCAAGCTGATGGATGACCACAATTTTAATGAGAGCAAAGTGGTAAATACTGTTAAACTGCTGTTGAGGGGTCTTATGCTGCACTAGAGTGGTCATCTTCTCGATATTTCGGCACATGAAGTAAGGGATGTTCATCATCCGTACCCGGGTAAAGTGCATCAGCAACCTAATATGATAAGCATATAATTGGGAGAATCGGCCCTCATAGCTAAAATACTTCATGATCAATTTCATTAAAGGAGCATATTCATCTTTGAGGTATCGAAAAGGAAAGACTCTCTTGAGCTGTATCAAAAAGTCGGGCTTGATATATGGTTCATAATGCTGCCGGTCAATTTGCTGCCTCTTGTTCCATGGTTCTCCAATGTTGGGAATACCGGTTGCTAGTGAAATGGATTCTGGTGTTAATGTGAAAGTGACTCTAGCTAGTTTGGCCTGACCATCATGTAGATGAATAGTTTGGTTGATTCTTCTTTGGATACTATTTGGTTCAACCTGCATTTCTTGAAGTATCTTCATTACTGGTACTCCCAAAGACGATGGAAAGACATCTTCCATTCCATAAACTAGTTGATAGGGAGAAGTACCAATTGATTTCTTAGTAGTCAATCTGTCTGCCCATAAGGCATTGACTAGATTTTTATTCCAAGTTTTCTTATTGTCCTCTAGTAACTTCTTGATGATATTTACTAGGCTTTTGTTTGAGGATTTCATCAGTCCGTTACCTTGAGGGTAATATGTTGTGGAATGGCCAAGGGTGATATGGTATTTATTACAAAAATATATCATTCTTTTGGATTTAAAGGTTGTTGCATTATCAGTAATGAGCTTAATTAGACATCCAAATCTTGATAGAATATTGGCTTCAAGGAAGGTTATGATAACAGTATCTATGGCTTTCCTTGAAGGTATGGCCTCTATCCATTTTTTGAAGTATTCTGTGGCTGTGAGGATCCATTTGTGTTGGGCAGAGGAGGGTGGGTGAATTTCACCAATGAAGTCTAGACCCCATTGTTGAAAAGGTATTTCAACAGAGATTGGCTTGAGGGGTAAAGGTAAGAGCTTCTTCTTTCCCTCAAAAATTTGACATTTGTGACAGGAGGTCACATATTTTTTGACATCAGCAAACAAGGTAGGCTTGTAGAAACCAGCTCCAAGGATTTTATCTGTAGTAGTCTTCTAGTAAAGGTGTTCTCCACAGTCACCTGCATGAAACTCTTGTAAAACTTTGTCAGATTATTCTTTTAATAAGCAATTGAGAAGAATACCTTCATGATCTCTCCAAAACAAAACATTGTCTAATATACAAAATCTTAAGGATTTCATCTTCAAAAACATGCTTTTAGTCCTAGATAATTTAGAAGGAGCTTGTAAATTCAGTAAAACATAAATAATATCAACATACCAAGGTGATTCAAGAAAGGCCTAGCTGATTAGTGGAGTTCCATCTCCTCTTCATTATATATTGTTGTAATAAAGTTTATATCCAAGGCTTGACAGTTCAATTCAGCCATAAGATTGGCTAAATCTTGGCCCTTGATTAACTTATTAGGTTTGATTTTGATATCATACTCTAAAATAGTAGCAATCCACTTTCCCCTCTTTCCATCAGGACCATCCTGAGTTAGGATGTCTTTAACTACTGAATTGGGAACATAGGCTACTATGTGAGAATATAAGATGTATACCCTAAAATCCTTAATAGCTTTGACCAAAGCCAAGGTCATGGCCTTGGTCATTTTTTTGTAATAAGACAGCAACTATTGTGTGTTCAAAAGCAAAGGAAAACAAGATGAAATCTCTGTCAAATTTAGGATTGATTAATACAGGTGTTTTAGTTAAGGCTAGTTTGATGTCTTCAAAGGATTTCTTAGCCTCGACAGTCCATTTTATGGTGGAGTCTTTTTTCAGCATGCTGTTTAGTGATCTAATTAACTCTGCTAGATTAGATATAAATCTTCTAGGAAAAATAATTTTTCCTAAGAAAGCTTGTAATTCTCTAATGTTCCTGGGGTGTCTTATTTGTAAGATGGCTTCTATTCTTGCAGGGTCTATTCTTATACCATGTTTTGAAATTATGTGACCTAACAACTTTCCTTCCTCTAACCCAAACTAGGACATTTTGGGGTTCAAGGAGATTCCAAACTTCCTTCATTTAATAAAAACTTGCCTTAGATGATCTAAATGTTGATTGTCAGACTTTGAAAATACAGTAATATCATCTAGATATATCACAAGGAAATCATGAATTTCTTTATCAAAGGTTATATCCATAACCCTCTGGAAAGTGGCTCCTACATTCATTAGCCCAAAAGGTATTTTCACATACATAAAAGTGCCCCAAGGAGTAGTAAAGGCAGTTTTGGGTTGGTCATTTAGATGAACTAAGATTTTATTATAACCAGAAAACCCATCCAACAATGAGATTCTGGTTGATCCAACTACTCTCTGTAAAATGTGATCCATTTTGGAGAGAGGGTAATTGTCTTTTAGTGACACTTTGTTGAGGTTTTTGAGATCCACACAGAGTTTGATCTCACCAGTTTTCTTTCTAGTTGGCACCAAGTTTGAGACCCAACCAAAAAATCTGATTGGTGCAATTATTTTGGCATGATACATCCTTTGAATTTCTTTTTCAATTGCAAGTAATAAGACAGGATTGGTCCTTCTTAGTTTTTGTTTGAAAGGCTTTTGATTTTCTTTAATAGGAATTGTGTGTTGGATGATGTTGGTGTCATAGGATTTAAGGTCCTCATAACTCCAAGCAAAGACATCCCTAAATTCTTTCAACAACTCAATGTATTTCACTTTTTTAGTCAGAGGTAATGAGCTTGAAAGTTTGATCAGTTTAGGATTTTCATCAGTGCCAATATTACATTCCTCTATATCAGACCTTAACGGTTCCATTTTAGGTTTCCTAAGAATGTCGTTTGAATCAAATAAATCTTCTTGAGGGGTTAATCCCTTTGGAAAGAAGTTAACCTTGAGATTAATTACTTCAGTTTCTTCATTGATTATTTCATCAATCTCCATTAGCTCTAAGTTATCTACATCTTATTTAGTAAATCTAGTTGGGTTAAGTCTATCTATTTCATCATCTTCTATCTCATTTATTTCTATCTTATCCTTAGTGTCAGGATCTATGGATGTATCAGTATCTATATTGTTATTTACAAACTCTTCTTCTGAAAGTAAAAAGGTATTTATCTGTTTATAATTAGAAAATATTTGACAATTCTTTAAATTATCTGGAATTGCGGGTTTGTGCCTAACTTCAACAGTGTACCGATAGTTAGGTTGGAGGGTAATTTACAAGTGCTGGCAAACATTGCTAAACTATGGGCTTGCATGTTATGTTTTGTAGGGATTACTGTAAGCTTTGTTTCTAGGAAAGTGTTAAGTATTTCTACAATAGTATCTCTATAACAACTTAATCTATGGTCTTTTTTCATATATACAACATCAATCTATTTTACAATTAGTTCAGAGTCTCCCATGATAGAAACTCTTTTAGCTCCTAGATTCCTAACTAACTTAAGAACTAAAATTAATGCTTCATATTAAACTATATTATTAGTATATTTAAAATTCAATCTATAAGCATGGCCTTTTGAGTAATTGTTCTCCAAATTATATATCCGCACTCTTGCTCCTCTCCTAACCTATTGACTGATCCATCAAATTCTAAATGCCATAATATTTCATGATCATAATTTTCACTATCTGGTGCAACAAACTTTTCATCATTCACAGCAATTAGACCTTCTTGTTCATTGAATAGCTCTGTAGTCTGGTTAGTTTCATTTTGTGTAGAAACTGCAATTTCTTTTGGTTCTGTATCAATACTATCTAAAAGTGTTTCTTGTGTTTTATCAACATTATACAAGATAAAAGAATCAATATCTGAGTGTATGGAGTAGATGGGAAAGTTTCAAGGCCGATCCTGGCTACTTACCATATATTTCATTAAGGTTTCTTGGTATATTTTCTTAGGTTGTCCAAAACCAGAGATTGTTGTGTTAGTGCCTAGATTTACCTCAGGCTAAAAAGGTAGGATCCAGGGCCAACATCAAACCACGCTCAGCCTGGTAGCTAGCCCTACCAGGTCAGGAGAGGGCTCTCTCCAGGTCAATCTCAGTGAATTATGCTCATTAAAGGCTTCAGACGACTGGTTTAACAACTGATCTTAGGCTAGGTATATGTGTGCAAGAGGTTGATTGAATGATTTGATGATTTGTTGGCTCAGATGAGAAGGCAAATTTTGGATCCGGGGAATGAGGCTCAATCCTGCAGGGATCTCAATGAGGCAAGGTAGGCAACTGAATTTGGCACGTTAAATCAAGTGAGATGGATGGATCAGACAAAGGAGGAGTTGAAGAGGGCAAGAGAAGCCATGGATCCTCTCCAAACAGTGGAAAACATCAAAAAACTAAAGCAAACTTCAAGTAGAGCACCGCAATTTCAATGTATTCTACTTACACTCTTGTTTGATTTAGCTGAGAAGACATAAGAGAGAAAATGATATACATAACACATGAATAAATTCACAAGTACATAAGAAAGCACTGTACCAAAACAAAAGCCACAGGGATCCCAAAGAGTACTGCAAATCCTGGTCTCAATTCCTTAGCCAAAATACTGATCTAAATGTACAATGAAGCTCCTTACTTTCTCAAGAGTCCAACCATGCCAATGACTGAAAAAACACATAATATAGACAAAGCATAGCTCATCCTAGCCTCTAGGGGTCGAGCTCACATGTGTAGGAGCTGATCCAACTGATTCTAAACTAGGGACTAGAAATCAGGTAGTGGAACAACATGCCTCCAGAAAGAAGGGAACTGATTCATTCAGTTTCAAACAACATTTTAACCAATGAATCTACCTTACCAAGTGAGAATTTGACATATTTACATCATGATCCATCAATATACATGAAATTACATCACAATTTTCCATCAAGAAAGTGAAAAAATCAAACTAGCCAAAACTGGGCGAAAAACAAAGCAATATTTGGTCAAACTGGCAATTTTTCCTCTATGCGCCACGCCTGATTCTCTATGCACCGTGCCTGTTTGGACCCAATTTTTGAGGCCTTCCTGGTGTCCCCATTAGCTCCAAGTGTGCTTGTTGGAAAGGTCTACCTGTCTACTTTCCAACCCAAGTGGAATTTTTCAATTTGGCCTTCATTTTCCCTGTCAAAAATCAAATCTCCCAAGACTGCTTCCTGTGTGTCAAAATAGGGGCAGTGAGGTCATTGTTTGAGTGTTTTTGATCCTTTTGAGGGCTCAAAACCTGCCCAAATTTCTTGGCCATAGGTAGGTAAGCATAATTTTTCATGCCAAATCCAAAAATGCTTAGTTTTTGTGATTTGGAGCTCCCTAGCAAAAGCGAGCGCCATGTGGCATGGCGCATAGGGCAGAAATTCCTGTTTTTTGTGCCAAAATTTTCCAAAATGCAAAAAATGCCCCAAATTTTCTGAAATTTGGGCTGAGTCTTCTTTATCAAGAGCTATGTTGGGCCAAGGAAGCCTCAACCAATATCTAAAGTCGATCATGCTCCTTTTTTCCTTTTTGATGCCTTCTTCAATTTTGCCTTTAAACTCCTGATTCTCGCCTTTGAAGCTTTGTTCCTCGCCATGTAGTGAAAAGCCATGTGTCTCAACAAGTTTTTATCCTTGTTGGCCTTCTCCATTAATCTCTCTAAGTGGATGTTGGCTTTCTCAAGCCAAGACTCTCGATCGGCATTGATCTCTTACTCCAGTGAAGTGAACTCCACCATCCTCTTTTGGGCAGCTTGGCGTTTCTCCCGAATGTTTTGTAACTCCATGATTGCTTGGTGGTCTTCAAGCTGCTTATTACTTTGCTCCAAGTATTTTATAATCCACTCAGCCCTCTCCAAGTTGAGGGACAAGGCCTTGATGTCCGCCTACTTCTCTTGGATGATTTCCTTAAGATTTGCACTTTGTGGGCCCACATCTGTATCATCACCCTCAATGAGAATGAAATCGGTCTCTTGCTCACCTGAAGGCCCCTCATCTTGCAATGGCCTCTTGCCTTTGTCCTGAACCTGTTGTGCTGATGACGGAAGCGAGACCCCTTCCACCCCAGGTGGAGATAATACTCGCTTGTTGCTCCGAACAACTGCCTAGTGCTCTTCTGATAAGTAATAAAAATTGGCATACTAGCAACCTGTGTCTCATGACCCTCATGCTGATAAGAAGGTCCACTTGTCTCATGCAAAACCTCGGTAGTTCCCTGAGGAGCTCTAAAAAACTCACGAGAGATGAAATCATCACAAGTGATGCCCTGCAAGCCAAGCTGATGGATGACCACAATTTTAATGAGAGCAAAGTGATAAATACTATTAAACTGTTGTTGAGGGGTCTGGTGTCGCACTAGAGTGGTCATCTTCTCGATATTTCGACACATGAAGTAAGGGATGCTCATCATCTGTACCCGGGTAAAGTGCATCAGTAGCCTAATATGATAAGCATATAATCGCGAGAATCGGCCCTCACAGCTAAAATACTTCATGATCAATTTCATTAAAGGAGCATATTCATCTTTGAGGTATCAGAAAGGAAAGACTCTCTTGAGTTGTCTCAAAAAGCCGAGCTTGATGTATGGTTCATAAAGCTGCCGGTCAATTTGCTGCCTCTTGTTCCATGGTTCTCGAATGTTGGGAATACCGGTTGCTAGTGAAATGGATTCTGGTGTTAATGTGAAAGTGACACCAGCTAGTGTGGCCTGACCATCATGTAAATGCAACACAAATAAGCCGGCCAACTCATGGTGAAACTGAATGCTAGCAACCTTCTCACAAAACTCATAGCAGGACTGGTGTTGGAAACAAGATATGGCAAGTGGGCAGGCCTGTAACTCAGCAAGGGTGGTTGGTTCCTCTCGAATATGTTTGCCACCTCTATGAGGCCTCCTAGGTGCATGTACCTCTGTTGGTGTGTCACTATGTGTATCCTCTTCATAATCATATGAAGGATTAGATGCCATCTCTGCTAATGGATAAACTGTCTTGGAGTTGCCTTGATGAAAAATATGTGATTGTGATGTTTTTGACTTTTGCCACCAAGGGAAACAATGATATGAGGGACTGTGGGGGAGGGAAAAATGATGGATTTTAGGGACTGTTTGAAATAGAGTTTAGTTAAGAGAAATGGGGAATTAGGGAATGATTTAGGAATTTTTTGGTATGGGGTTAGGGTTTGGGAGTTTGTATTTGGGTTTTAGGAAATGGGAATAGGGGTATAGGATTAGTGAATTTAAGGGGTATGTGAACTTGGGGAATAGGGAAAACAAGGCAAATGGAATAAGGGAGTGATGAGGTGTGGGGATACTTGGTAGCAAAACAATCAATACAAAACCCTAGCAGCAATCTCCTTTGAAAAATTTGAAGAGATAGGGTTTGTTTTCCTTTAAACATTCACCATGCAACAAACATCATAAAACAACCATCAAATTTGGATGAAGAGCAATTAAAAAGGGTCAACCTACTTAGACAAGTGACAATCCATGCGTTTTGGGTGATTTTGGAGCAAGTATTTGAAATTTCGAGCTTGTTGGCTGTGTGCACCGCGCATCAAACCCAATGCGCCGCACCCAGTGTATGCGTCGTGCCTGTGCTAAATTGAACTGGAGTCTGAGGCCCAGTGCGTCGCGCTAGTTGTATGCGCCGCATCTCCTGCCCAGTGACTTGGAGCGTTTTTCACCAAACTTTCTCACTTGCTCACCAAAATCACTTTGCCTTGCTCCTACTTTGCAAATGAACTTTTCAAATGAAGAAATGGCTTATAAACAAAGAGCTTTTAAATTTTTGGCTCATGAAACCCACTTTCATAATGTTTTGAATTTGACCTTATTTTTAAACTCTGTTTTTGGACCTTTTCACTTGTTTTTAGCTTTGTGATGAACTAAATGACCTGTGCTTTGTTTGTTTTGTAGGTGATTGGAGCTACTAGGGCTAAGGAAAGAAATCAGGGTTGCAGGGGAAGCATTTTACATATGGGGGAAATCAAATTACATAAATTTATACAATTAAAGCAAAAATACTCTGTTTTTCTGAGCACTTGATGATGATATTTATTGATGTTGGAACCTCCTCATGTGCCTGCTGGTTGTTATTGGACACTTTGAAACACTTATTGATGAAACCCTAATGAAACCCTAGACCTAAATGACAATGAAACCCTAAAAGACTTTTGCAATCTTTAAGACAAAAAGAAGACTGTATATGCTTTTTTCTAATGAACAAACATGAACCAATAGGTAAATGACATGAGGGAAACTGTAGGAAATCCTCTACCGTCAGATGATCCATGCACCTAATGGTATGCAACTGACTGGGTGGGACACCTAATATGAAATGCAACAAGAGGATTTGATCTCTGACAGAGGGATGAAGATACCGACAGTAACATTGGCTCCAATGGAGATGGTAGCTCCTTGGAGGTGCCAAGAACTATAGATCTCTGGGAAAGCAGGCAGTGCCTTTGTCCATTGGGCTATGGATTCAATAACTTCAACAAACCAAACTGAACTCTTGACTTAAAGACTCAATTTCAGGACTGAACGTGACTCAAATTGACTCATTTTCAAGACTAAAATTAACAAAAAGACCTGACTCTAATAGACTCTAACAAACCAAACCAAAATTGAAATCAAACTTCAGCTTTATAGCCTTCACCTCGAGCCCCAAACTGAAGAATGAAAACAGTTCACACTTGCAATGGAATTTAAACAAATCGGTATGTATGAGTAGGACAGCATAAAACATTTCACACATAATACCACTTGAGGAGTCGACCATTGATCGGGCCACTAGGATAATCTTCACCATTCAGCTCCTGCAAAAGGAAAGCGTTTTGGCCTCGATATGCAGCAATCTTGTATGGTCCTTTCCAAAGATTATCAAATTTGCCATGTTTGCCTTTTTCTTCATTTCTTGCATCCCATTTCAGCACTGTGTCGCCTATCTCAAACCTGTCCGCCTTTGCTTTTCGGTCATATATTCTCTTAATTCTTTCCTGCAGCTTGAAAGTATTTTGAAATACCTCCTCCCTAGTTTGCTTCAAATGAATCATTTGATTTATCCTCCGCTGCAAACTATCATCTTCATTATCTGCTTCTTGCAAAAGTTTGACTACCGGGACTGCCAAAGAGGTTGGGAAGACTGTATCTACACCGTACACAAGCTCAAAAGGAGACATGCCTATAGATTTTTTTTGACTTACCCTATCGGCCCAAAGTGCATTGACCAACTTTTTATGCCAACCTTTCTTGTTATTTTCCAGCAGCTTTTTGATAATGTTGACAAGAGATTTATTGGAGGATTCCGCCAATCCATTGCCTTGTGGGTAATAGGCAGTCAAATGCCCCAAAGTGATTTGATACTTATGACAAAAATCAATCATTCTTTTCGATTTGAAGGCTGCTGCATTGTCAGTGATCAACTTATTGGGACAGCCAAAACGAGACAAAATGATATTTTCAAGAAATGAGATAATTACTGAATCGGTAGCTTGTCTTGTAGGAATTGCCTCTATCCATTTGGTGAAATAATATGTTGCTGTGAGGATCCACTTTTGATGTGCTGAAGAAGAAGGATGAATCTCACCAATGAAATCCAAACCCCACTGCTGAAATGGAGCATTTACTTCAATGGGCTTGAGTGGTAAAGGCTGCAACTTCCTCTTACCTTGAAAAATCTGACATTGGTGGCAGTTGGCCACTGTTTTGTACACATCAGCAAAAAGAGTTGGCCAATAATATCCCACTCTTAAGATTTTATTAGCTGTTGTCTTCCAGAAAAGGTGGCCTCCGCAATCTCCTTTGTGAAAATCTTCCATTACCTGCTTTGCCTCTTCTTCCACTAAACAATTTAGCAAGACACCACCGGGGTCTTTCCAATAAAGTGCACTATTCATGATACAAAACTTTGCAGCTTTCAACTTCAATGTCCTACTTTTGTTTTTAGCCATTCCGGGAGGTGATGAAAAATTTTGGAGTACATAGATAATGTTCGAATACCAAGGAGAAAGAAGGAAAATTTCTGATACCTGAGTAGGCAGATTTTCTTCATCTTCCTCGGACATGGCAGCGATTAGATTAATGTCCAAGGCGTGTAGATTTGACTCAGTGATTAATTTAGCCAACCCCTGTCCCTTAATGAGCTTTGTTGGCTTGATTTCCACATCATACTCTAACAAGGCAGCAATCCATTTGCCTTGTCTTCCCTCCGGATCTGTTTGCACTAAGACAACCTTAACAACAGCATTAGGAACATAAGAAAGGATATGGGAATGAAAAATGTAGACCCGAAAATATTTCAATGCCTTTACCAAAGCGAGGGCCTATTTTTCAATAATATTGTACTTCAATGCCGCATCCCTTATGGTTCTGCTGAAAAAAGCGATTGGATTCTTGAGCTGGTCTCTTTTTTGCATCAAGACCGCTGCCATAGTATGATTCGAGGCAAATGAAAAAAAAGAAATCCTAAGTATAGTCTAGGCTGATCAAAACCAGAGCTAACGAAAGAACTAATTTCACCAAATTGAAGGACTTAACCGCTTCCTCCGTCCACCTTACTACACTATCCTTTTTGAGCATGTTTGTGATTTCCCTTAAATATTCTGCAAGATTGGGCACAAAGCGATGTAAAAAGTTTATCTTACCATTGAAGAATTGGATTTCTTTCTTACTTCGTGGAAAATAAATCTTTTGAATGGACTCCACTCGAGCTGGATCGATGCAGATGCCCTCCTTTGAGATGATGTGCCCAAGAAGCTTGTCTTCATCCATAGCGAACAAACTTTTCTTTGGATTGAGAGAGATGCCATGTTTCCTACACCGCTGAAACACAATCTTCAAATGATAAAGGTGATCTTCATCTGAATTAGAGAATATTGTCAAGTCATTGAGATAAACAACTAGAAAAACATCTTTTCCATTAGCAAATGCAATATCCATCACCCTCTGAAAGGTTGCACCAGCATTTCTCAATCCAAGAGGCATCTTTGCATAATGGAAAGTTCCCCACGGAGTGGTAAACGTTGTTTTGTCTCGATCATCCCCATGGACTAGAATTTGGTTATAACCTGAATAACCATCGAGTAGTGACATCTGGGATGCTCCAAATACTCGCTAAAGTATGTGATCCATCTTGGGAAATGGATAGTTGTCCTTCAAAGAAACTTTGTTTAGATTTCTAAAATCAATACATAGCTGAATCTCACCTGTTTTCTTGCGCATTGGCACCAAGTCTGAAATCCAATTTGAAAATCTTATGGGGACAATGATACTAGCCTTATACAACTGATTCACTTCCTTCTCAATCGAGGGCAGCAGCTTTGGATTTATTCTTCTTAGCTTTTGACGAAAAGGCTTTTGATTTGGCTTGATTGGGATGACATGCTGAATTATACTTGTATCATATGACTTCAATTCTGAATAATCCCAAGAAAATACATCAGTGAAAGAGGATAACAAACTGATATACTTTGCTCTTACATGTGGAGGCAATGCTTTCGATAATTTTACCATCTTTGGATTTTCAGCTGACCCGATGTTCACGTCTTCAACTCCTTTCTCGGTTGGCTGCAAGCTTGGTTTTTTGGCCACATCATCCTGATCGAAGAGCTCCTCTAAAGGTATTAGACCTTTATGAATGATGTTATCTTTGAGCTACAAAACTTCCATTTGATTGACTTCCATATCCGCATCATCATCATCATACTCCACATCAATAGAAGTGTCTGTGAATTTACCTTTATTTTGCAGAAATTCATCGATCTCATCATCATCTTGAAATACTTGCCAATACCATTGATTGTCCGGGACAGCTAGGCGATGCTTCACGTGAATCTCAAACTTGTTTCTTGAATTCGTTGGAACTTTCAAATTACTTGTTGTTGTTGCGAGTGAAACCGCAATGACATTTTGAGCACGAGGTACACATGTCAAAGTATAGTCTGAAAATACTCTCAAAATATCCAACACCACATTGCGGTAGGCCCGCATCCGAGGATGCTTTGCTTGATATTCTCCTTTCACCTGCTTGATAACTAACTCAGAGTCACCAAACACTGAAATCCTTTTGGCATTCAACTTTTTAAGAACTTTCAAACCAGAAATTAAAGCTTCATACTCAGCCTCATTATTTGAACAATCAAAAGCTAGTTTATAAGAGCATACCCTTACATTGCTTGGCACTTTTTTTGGGGCGAAAACAGGGCTGCGAATCCAAATGCCAGTTCCAGCACCTTCCCTTCCTACCGCGCCATCAAAATCTATGCTCCATAGGCCAGCCTCATCCTCTTCCAAATGATGAAATTATGTTTGGTCCATTGCTCTTCCTTGCTGTCAATCAATATGTTGTTGCTGTCGGAAGGTTGATTGCTCAGCGGTACCATCCAGTCTTTGCCTCTCTTGCTTTAAGACTTCTCTGAAAATTTTAGTGATCTCGGGAATGTCTTCTACTTGAACCACTTGGCTATCTACATCATTAAAGCTATATGAATACAAAACAAATGATTCTAAATCGGTATGTACATAGTTGATTGGATGATTTACCGGTTTCTCCTTGCTAGTGATCATGTACTTCATCTTTTGTTCCCGGTATAGTTTCCTCATCTGAACGAACACGGGAATGGTAGCATAGGAGAAATAAAGTTGCATTGTCCCTTTAATCTTTTTTCCCCAAGATCTGGAAAGAAGCATGCCAAATCGAGGAGGTATATCTGCCCCAACCACATCCATCAAAACATTCTTAGCCGGAATCTGATCCAAACTGACCACCAAATCCTTGATAAGGCAAATGCACCTTACTCTATCGGAATCGAAAGATTAAAGGTCATGATATTTTCTAGTGATATCCAATCCCAATTTCTCCATGATGGCCTTCAGCATAAGATTATGAGAGGCTTCAGAATCAAACATAGCATTATGCAACACAAAATCATGCACCCTGAGACTAATGTAGAAAGGAGCTACATCACTATCTTGAGACTGACCTTCCAATGCTGGCCCAAAAATCAACTCAGGGCTGTCATCCTCCACATTTACCATATCAGATGATGGATCTAGATTCAAAATTTTAGACACCTGACCTTTATAATTATTGTTCTTCATCAACTCAATCAAAGGAATAGATATCTTAATCTTAGCAATTTCATTTTCCAAGTTAAAATCTGAAACTTTCTCTACCTCTTTCCCTAAAACATCCTTCTTTTCAATTTTCTCCTTTGATCCACTTGGCTGATTGGATCTTTCACTTGCTGATGGCGTTTTGTTGGTGGTAGGATCAGCTATCTCTTTTCCCTTTTTCTGCACACTAGGAGGATCATTCTTTGGCGCTGCTACCTCCTTCCTTTTATGAATTGGGTTCATGGGCACATCTCTATTTCGGAGTGAATATTATCGCTGTTGAGCTGACAAAGCATTCATGTATCCTCTTTGGTATTCATCGGACTCTTCCTCAAGAACTGTCTCATTTGCCAAAATGAAATTTTCATCCCTTTGTTTGGTTGAATTCTCGGAGTACTCCTCATCCTCAGTGATGAAAACTGGCATATCATCGGGCGTAAAGAAATGATTTTCTTCTCCAATCACATTCTCTTCTTCATTTGATTCCGGACCATGTACAAAGTTCTGTTGTAAAGGTGGTTGCACCTGCTGCTGCACTGCTTGATCTTGGGCTCACTGCTCTCTTTGTTTGATTCTATATTGTGGCTGCTATTGGCCACGAAAGTTAGGATTTCTAACTTGAGTTTCAGGCTTGTCGATTTTCATCCTCTCAAGCATTTTCTCCACCTTCCGAAGCACTTGATCTGACGAGGAATACTCTTCCTTTATTGTGACCTTCTTTTTAGCTCTTGCTCTAGCTCTCTTGGCCAACAGCTTTGCTTCAACATTGACCACAATCTTCTGCATGTCTTCCAAAGTGGCCGGATCCATCTCTCTTAATTGATAAGCCATATCAGTATCAAAACCGTCTGGAAACTTAATCAAGGCCAGCCCTATAGGTGGCTTTATATGATCAGGAATGGCATTATAAACGGAATTAAATCGAATACAATAATCTTGGACAGACTCACCAACATTCCGCTTGATGTGCTCGTATTCGAAAAGGATCTGAAGAGGATTTTTCTTCACTTCCCGGCCGTCCAAGAATTGTCTCTACAAATTGGCCAATGTAGTGACACTTGCAGCCGGCAAAGCTCTGAACCATTTCCTTACTTCTCCTCCGAATGTTTGTACAAACAGTCTCATAGTCACATTTTCTGTATCAATCTCATGAAGATTGAAGAAATCCGTCATTCTGTCCACATGTTGCTAAGCTGTAACACTGTGAGGAGTGCCATCAAACAAAGGAATTTTGCTTTGATAATCGGCGGGCATATCATCCAAATTTTGAGGTAGCACAAGGGGTGAAAAACGAGCAGCCATCGCTCTTGGTGGATTTGCAATCGGCCTTGGAGATGTTGGGGGAGTGGGTGCAGCTGATGTATGGGGTGTATGAGGAAGTGAATGGGGAGGGGAAGCAATTTTGGATGTCTGGGGAGTAGAAGGAGTAGAAGGAGTAGAAGGAGGTGGGACTACTACAGACTTTTGATCAGAGATAATAGGTTGCACAGGGATGGTGGGAATGAAAGGGGGTTCGGTGGGAATTTTGGAGCTAGATGCAATCGCGGAGGATCCAAGGGTTGTAGATGCAGTTTCTAAGAAATCAGAGATATTTGAAGCCACAATTGAAGTTTGAAGCTATTTCATAATATAATCATCAATCGACTTATTAGCCTTTTCAATTTCAAGAGATTTGACAAATTCTGGATTCAAGACGATAGAACCAACAGTGCTTTCGGATTTGGTTTCAAACAGTGACAAATCAAACTGTTCGTCAAAATCAAGCTCTTCAAGATACTAAAAGATCACAGGACATGAATGAGATTTAAACACGGGAATGATGGAACTTCCTTGGCGAAGGATTCTTCAAATAAGATTGGGATTCTTGTACATAGGAGGAGGATCTGGATCTGGATTAGCTCTGGTATGTCTTCTGGAAGCCAGTGTGCTATTATTTCCAAGAAATCAAATGGACATAAACAACTTGTTCAGCCTATCAAATCCTAAACTTATCATCCAAAAGTTCAGAATTATCAGATGTACTAGGGTGACTTGCAGGTTAGGCATTCCGTTTATAAGACTAGACCGGAGATTGACTGAAGTAGCTTTTATCTACTTGCGCTAATGCAAAGCAAAAGCATTACGAAGGCTACCTGGCTAATCTTCAGACTCCGTCTGTAGTTTATAAATGAGGAACACTAACAAACAAATAATTTTTCTTCCCCAGTATGGTTGCCAATATGTTAGTTCCTAGATTTACCTCACGCTGAAAAGGTAAGATCCAGGGCCAACATCAAACCAGTAGCTAGCCCTACTAGGTCAAAAGAGGGCTCTCTCCGGGTCAATCTCAGTGAATTATGCTCACTAAAGGCTTGAGACGACTGGTTTAACAACTGATCTTAGGCTAGGTATATGTGTGCAAGAGGTTGATTGAATGATTTGATGATTTGTTGGCTCAGATGAGAAGGCAAATTTTGGGTGCAGGGAATGAGGCTCAGTCCTGCAGGGATCTTGATGGGGCAAGGTAGGCAACTGAATTGGGCACTTTAAATCAAGTGAGATGGATGGATCAGATAGAGGAGGAGTTGAAGAGGGCAAGAGAAGCCATGGATCCTCTCCAAACAGTGGAAAACATAAAAAACTAAAGCAAACTTCAAGTAGAACATTGCAATTTCAACGTATTCTACTTACACTCTTGTTTAATTTAGCTAAGAAGACATAAGAGAGAAAATGATATACATAACACATGAATAAATTCACAAGTACATAATAAAGCACTATAACAAAACAAAATCCACAAGGATCCCAAAGAGTACTGCAAATCCTGGTCTCAATTCCTTAGCCAAAATATTGATCTAAATGTACAATGAAGCTCCTTACTTTCTCAAGAGTCCAACCATGCCAATGACTGAAAAAACACATAATATAGACAAATCATAGCTCATCCTAGCCTCTAGGGGTCGAGCTCACATGTGTAGGAGCTGATCCAACTGATTCTAAACTAGGGACTAGAAATCAGGCAGTGTAACAGCATGCCTCTAGAAACAAGGGAATTGATTCATTCAATTTCAAACAACATTTTAACCAATGAATCTACCTTACCAACTGATAATTTGACATATTTACATCATGATCCATCAATATACATGAAATTACATCACAATTTTCCATCAAGAAAGTGAAAAATTCAAACTAGCCAAAACTGGGCAAAAAACATAGCAATACTTGGTCAAACTGGCAATTTTTCCTCTATGCACCACGCCTGATTCTCTATGCGCCGTGCCTGTTTGGACCCACTTTTGGAGGCCTTCCTGGTGTCCAAATTAGCTCCAAGTGTTCTTGTTGGAAAGGTTTGCCTGTCTACTTTCCAACCCAAGTGGAATTTTTCAATTTGGCCTTCATTTTCCTTGTCAAAAATCAAATCTCCAAAGACTGCTTCCTGTGTGTCAAAATAGGGGCAGTGAGGTCATCTTTTGAGTGTTTTTGACCTTTTAAGGGCTCAAAACCTGCCCAAATTTCTTGGCCATAGGTAGGCAAGCATAATTTTTCATGCCAAATCCAAAAATGCTTAGTTTTTGTGATTTGGAGCCCCCTAGCAAAAGCGAGCGCCACGTGGCGCGACGCATAGGGCATAAATTCCTGTTTTTTGTGCCAAAATTTTCCAAAATGCAAAAATGGCCCCAAATTTTTTGAAATTTTGGCTGAGTCTTCTTTATGAAGAGCTATGTTGGGCCAAGGAAGCCTCAGCCAATATCCGAAGTTGATCATGCTCCTTTTTCCTTTTTGATGCCTTCTTCAATTTTGCCTTTAAACTCTTGATTCTCTCCTTGGAAGCTTTGTTCCTTGCCATGTAGTGAAAATCCATGTGTCTCAACAAGTTTTTCTCCTTGTTGGCCTTCTCCAGTAATCTCTCTAAGTGGATGTTGGCTTTCTCAAGCCAAGACTCTCGATCGACATTGATCTCTTGCTCCAATGAAGTGAACTCCACCATCCTCCTTTGGGCAGCTTGGCGATTCTCCCGAATGTTTTGTAACTCCATGATTGCTTGGTGGTCTTCAAGCTACTTATTCCTTTGCTCCAAGTATTTTATAATCCACTCAACCCTCTCCAAATTGAGGGACAAGGCCTTGATGTCCGCCTGCTGCTCTTGGATGATTTCGTTAAGATTTGCACTTTGCGGGCCCACATTTGTATCATCACCCTCAATGAGAATGAAATCAGTCTCTCGCTCACCTAAAGGCCTCTCATCCTGCAATGGCCTCTTGCCTTTGTCCCGAAATTTTTGTGTTGATGACAGAAGTGAGACCTCTTCCACCCCAGGTGGAGATAATACTCTTCTTGCTGCTACGAACAACTGCCTAGTGCACTTCTGATAAGTAATAAAAACCGACATACTAGCAACCTATGTCTCATGACCCTCATGCTGATAAGAAGGTCCACCTGTCTCATGAAAAACCTCGGTAGGTCCCTGAGGAGCTCTAAAAAACTCACGAGATAAGAAATCATCCCAAGTGATGCCCTACAAGCCAAGCTGATGGATGACCACAATTTTAATGAGAGCAAAGTGGTAAATACTGTTAAACTGCTGCTGAGGGGTCTTGTGCTGCACTAGAGTGGTCATCTTCTTGATATTTCGGCACATGAAGTAAGGGTGTTCATCATCCGTACCCGGGTAAAGTGCATCAGCAGCCTAATATGATAAGCATATAATCGGGAGAACCGGCCCTCACAGCTAAAATACTTCATGATCAATTTCATTAAAGGAGCATATTCATCTTTGAGGTACCGAAAAGGAAAGATTCTCTTGACTGTCTCAAAAAGCCGAGCTTGATGTATGGTTCATAATGCTGCCGATCAATTTGCTACCTCTTGTTCCATGGTTCTCCAATGTTGGGAATACTGGTTGCTAGTGGAATGGATTTTGGTGTTAATGTGAAAGTGACACCAGCTAGTGTGGCCTGACCATCATGTAAATGCAGCACAAATAAGCCGGCCAACTCATGGTGAAACTGAATGCTAGCAACCTTGTCACAAAAATCATAATAGGACTGGTGTTGGAAACAAGATATGGCAAGTGGGCAAGCCTGTAACTCAGCAAGGGTGGTTGGTTCCTCTCGAATATGTTTGCCACCTCTATGAGGCCTCCTGGGAGCATGTACCTCTGTTGGTGAGTCATTGTGTGTCTCCTCTTCATAATCATATGAAGGATCAGATGCCATCTCTGCTAATGGATAAACTGTCTTGGAGCTGCCTTGATGAAAAATATGTGATTGTGATGTTTTTGACTTTTGCCACCAAGGGAAACAGTGATATGAGGGACTGTGGGGGATGGAAAAATGAAGGATTTTAGGGACTGTTTGAGGTAGAGTTTAGTTAAGAGAAATGGGGAATTAGGGAATGATTTAGGAATTTTTTGGTATGGGGTTAGGGTTTGGGAGTTTGTATTTGGGTTTTATGAAATGGGAATAGGGGTATAGGATTAGTGAATTTAAGGGGTATGTGAACTTGGGGAATAGGGAAAACAAGGGAAATGGAATAAGGGAGTGATTAGGTGAGGGGATACTTGGTAGCAAAACAGTGAATACAAAACCCTAGCAGCAATCTCCTTTGAAAATTTTGAAGAGATAGGGTTTGTTTTCCTTTAAACATTCACCATGAAACAAACACCATCAAACAACCATCAAATTTGGATGAAGAGCAATGACAAAGGGTCAACCTACTTGGACAAGTGACAATCCACACGTTTTGGGCGATTTTGGAGCAAGTATTTGAAATTTCGAGCTTGCTGGCTGTGTGTGCTGCCCATCAAACCCAATGTACCACGCCCAGTGTATGCGCTGTGCCTGTGCTAAATTGAACTGGGGTCTGAGGCCCAGTGCGTCGCGCCTCCTGCCCAGTGCGTCGTGCCCAGTGACTTGGAGCGATTTTCACCAAACTTTCTCACTTGCTCACCAAAATCACTTTGCCTTGCTCCTACTGTGCAAATGAACTTTTCAAATGAAGAAATGGCTTATAAACAAAGAGATTTTAAATTTTTGGCTCATAAAACCCACTTTCATAATGTTTTGAATTTGACTTTATTTTTAAACTCTGTTTTTGGACTTTTTCACTTCTTTTTAGCTTTGTGATGAAATAAATGACCTGTGCTTTGTTTGTTTTGCAAGTGATTGGAGCTACTAGGGCTAAGGAAAGAAACCAGGCTTGCAGGGGAAGCATTTTACATATGAGGGAAATCAAATTACATAAATTTATACAATTAAAGCAAAAATACTATGTTTTTCTGAGCACTTGATGATGAAATTTATTGATGTTGGAACCTCCTCATGTTCCTGCTGGTTGTTATTGGACACTTTGAAACACTTTTTGATGAAACCCTAAAAGGCTTTTGCAATCTTTAAGACAAAAAGAAGATTGTATATGCTTTTTTCTAATGAACAAACATGAACAAGTAGGTAAATGACATGAGGGAAACTGTAGGAAAGCCTCTACCTTCAGATCATCCATGCACCTAATGGTATGCAACTGACTAGGTGGGACACCTAATATGAAATGCAACAAGAGTATTTGATCTCTGACGGAGGGATGAAGATACCGACACTAAAATGTTGAATATGACATATCTAGTTGTAGAGATCCCTGAAGTTTGGCTCCCCACGATATGGATAATAGCATGCCATACTTTGGTGGGATGTCAGCAACTACAATGTCCATAAGGATGCTTTTGGAAGGATATTGGACTAAAGTAACATATAGGTCTTTAATCAATCCTAGACACTTTATCTGAGTGGAGTCAAATGAGAATAAGTCTTTGTAAGGCCTTGTAATGTCTAGGTTCAATTTCTCCATTACTGAGTTGGGCATTAAATTGTGGGAGGCCCCAGAATCCAACATTGCATTGTGTAGAATTTTGTCATGGATACTAAGGCTAATGTAAAAAGGTGAAACTCCTCCTAATGGTTTACCATTAACATATGGACCAAATATGAGTTCTGGTTGGTCATCAAACAAGTTAACTGAATCCTCATTTTCAGCAATGTTTAAGGTCTGGTTTATCTGTGATTTATAAGGTTAATTCTTGATTAGTTTTGTTAAAGGAACTGAAATCTTTAGCTTTGCTATCTTTGCTCCCAAATTGAATGGCAAAGACACTTTTTTTGTTTGAAGGTTTGGAGTTTTTGTAGCAAGGATTTGAGCAGGATTGTCTTCTTTTTATTTATTGGGGATGTCCTTATGTGGATTTTAAAGTGGAATTGAAGTGGATGGTTGATCAACAAAAGGTTGATCAGAGGTTATATTTACAATTGTGGGGCCATAAGGATTTGGGTTCTACCTAGGGAGAATTTGGAGGATCTTTGAAACAGGGGATTTTTTTATTTTCTTGGGTTGATTTTGTGTTGTTTTCTTAGTTTGGTCAGGGACATTAACATTCTTTTTTCTTCTTAGATTATACTGTTTATGGACTTCAAATATGGCAGAGTCATATCCTTGTTTATAATCAAATGATTCACCAGATTGTACCTGTAATTTTTGTAGTATATACAGTTCTTGCTCATCTTGGGTTAGAAAAACAGTGTGCTCATCATTTATTCCCATTAGGTTAATTTGTGTATCATGCTCTGGATCTTCTAGATGGGATGTCTCTGCATAATTTTCTTGAAAATGAGGCCTTATGTTCTGATCTGGTCCGTTTTTCCCCATGTTTTGGTTGTTTCTGAAATTTGGGTTTCTAATTGGAGGTGCTTGTTGGTTATCCCATTGGGGTTTCCTTTCCATGTTACCTATTCTCTCCATTAGTCTTTCCATGTTTTTGGCCAAGTTATCTTTTTTAATATCAGATGGTGAAGTTTCATCCTTAGTAGTTCTCTTTTCATTTCTAACTCTAGCCCTTTTAGCTAACAAATTAGCTTCTACACTAACAGCTACACTTTGCATTTCTTCTAATGTTGGGGGGTTTCTTTCCCTAAGTTGGTATATCATATCTGTATCAAAACCATCAGGGAATTTTATTAACGCTAAGTCAGGTGGGGATCTAAGATTAAATGGGATTGAATTATATATGTTATTGAATCTAGTGCAGTAATCTTGAACAGTTTCATTAGGTCCTCTCCTAATATTCTCATATTCTGAAAGGATTAGTAAGGGATTCTTTTTCTTTTCCCACCTATCAATAAACAACCTTTGGAAATTTTCTAGGTCTACTATGTGGTTGGCAGGAAAGGCTTTAAACCACTTCTTGACATCACCAGTCAAAGTTTGGGCAAAGAGTCTCATCTAGACAAAGGCTTCATCTATTTCATGTAGTTCAAAGATGTCAGACATCTTGTTTACATGTTGCTGGGAAGTGTACTGACTAGTAGCATCAAACAAGGGAATCTTACTCTGATAATCTATAGGCATAGCATGAAGTTGGGCAGGTAAAACAAGAGGATCATATCTGTTTTCCATTGTTGTAGGTTGGGAGGGGCTAAGATGTGGGGTTGATATACTTGGAATTAATTTAGTAGTGGATGAAGAACTAGGACTAGTAGGTGATGAATGAGTAATGATAGGTTGGTGAGGGAGTGAAGGTATAAATGGTGGTGCATAATGGAATTCAGAAGGTATTGAATTTGAAGGGAATAATGGTGAACTCAAAGTAGTGGAGAACTGTTCAGAAAACTCAAGGGTAGTAGTAGTATTAATGGATGATTGTGGAGATTTCAGAATGTACTCATCAATTTATTTGTTGGCCTGTTGGACTTCAAAGTCTGCAATAAAATCAGGATCTAGAACAGTTTCATATATTGCACTTTCAGATTTTGTTCTAAATAATGAAAGATCAAATTGCACATCAAAGGGAAGATCTTCTAAAAATAACCACTCATCAGGACATGAATTAGCTTTAACTAAAGGTATTTGACTAACTGAACTTTCTTCCTTTTTATATTTTCTTGAAATCAAGTTGGGATTATCAACTACTAGGGGAGGGTTGGGATCTGGATTAGCCCTAATAAAATGAGCCTTCCTAAAAGCCATAATTTCAAATTTTTAATTGTTTTTGTGATATTTTTTCAATATAACTTCTAACAAATGACTTTAAGAGGCTCAAAATATAGAATTGGAATTTTCTTAAAGCTTTATTAGGACTGGGGAGTTTTTGTTCCCCAGTGGAGTCGCCACTATGTTATCACTCAGAATTTTCTATAGAAATTATTAGAAGAAAGAAAATGACTGAGGTAACCACAAACCAACTTTTGGGCATAGGCTCTAGCCAACCTAAGCTCAGAGAGGGCTCTCTCGATATGATTTAGCTTTGTTTTCTAGGATTTTAGGCTAGTTCTGAATGTTCAAGGGGTTTTTGATTTGTATTGAAGATTGGGTGGTGGGGGTCTTTAAACAGATGGATAGGATGATGTCTCTAGTCCATTGGGCTATGGAGTTGACCAAAGAGCAGTAGGACTGGATCAACTCACTAAAGAGAATGTTCAAAGGGCAAGATAGTAGAGTAGAGTGCAAGTCTTAGGACCAGAGGGGTGAAAAATGTTTTAACCTGGGTGAAAGAAATTAAGAATTCTTAGACTGGGATTGAAACGAGGAACAAAGGGTAATCGGAAACAAAGGGCAATTAAGAATCCTTTGCTATAGATTATAAAGAAACAACCTAAACTAAGGAGAAATTAAGAATTCCTTAACTTAGATTATCAGTAGAAAACATTTATTTGCCTAGCTATTATAACAGAGTGCAATTAAAGAAATTCTGAGATAATAATCCAATTATGGCATTCAGATTTAGATAAAAATTATGGAAAAACTTTAAGAAAGATAACAACAACTTGAGAAAATACTTGTCTGCACTTCGCTCCACAAATGAATCCTTTGAAATATCTAGTCTTTATTCATCAATACAGCTTGCTGGCTCAGTCAATGCTCCAATGGCTTTACAGTCTTTCTATCAAGAAGTCTATAGAAATGTCTAAGAATCCACGCTACATACTTCAAATTGTGAAGTATTTATACTAAGGTTTTATTACAAATATCTCAAACTGGCTTGAGATTTAATCTAGGAAATGAAAATATCATCTCGCAGGAAGATAGAGACAGCTAGTGAACTGCTTTCATGTTGTCCCATTTATTACGGTACTGCTGGCTTTTATGGTTAGTTTTTAGTTCTTTATGCTCTTTGCTGTTTGAATTATCACACTGGAAGCTTCAGTTATTTTAGGCTTGACTCTGATACTCTTTCACTCTGATGACCTGTCTTTATCCTTCATTGTGTTTTTCCCTTTTACTGTTCAATTTAACCTTTTATTGTGTGTTTCAACAGTCACTACTTTTGTTTTTATGTGTATCAGCATTGGGAAGTGAATATTGATCAAGTCTATGTATGTTTTATCCGTTTGTCTTCTAACTGCATCCTCTGTCTGGTTCCTCTGTTTTAACTGTCAATGCTCTGTATAAGTGTTTTCTTCTTGACCATGTGTGTAATTGTCTTCATCTTTGTTCCTTGTATAATGGTTTTCTTGTTCTAAATATAGGCTTTTCAATAGGTTTATTGTCGAGTCTTGGAGTAAATAGGTTCTGCGACTAGTATCAGAACTGTTTATCCAAGCTCTGGTCTTCTACTGATTACCTGTAAAATTCAACGATTATTAAGAAAATCTCAGTCAGCTGGAAAGGCACTTGATGGCTTTATTTTCATAGGGATGCCTGGGGAAGGGGTCGTGGCAGTGTTTTGGATGTAAATGGAGGTGGAATTGCATCGCAGAGGTTTAGGGTGGCACTGAAGGGTTTAACAGGTTTATACTGTGAGATGGGAAAAAGGCATGAAAACGAAGGTTTTCAGGGTTTTAAGTCTTTAACAGACAACTTTTTGAATTTGGCATGAAATTTCATGTTTATGGATAATAAGTGGTTTATTGGATTGGCGGGGAGGTGGTATTGGGGGTTTTTGCACTGATTATGAGGCGAAGGTAGTTTTTAGGAGGGGTCACCCGATATACTCTAGAGCGTGACACAACCATCGAGGGGTCGGGGAAAACTACCTTATCGGGTGGGTAACGTTCAGCCATCGGGCGCAGCCGATATGGCTATGGAGCGTCAGATGAAGTGGATGTTGATCGGACGGCAATCGGGCGAGGGAAACGAGCGGGAGATAAAAGCTTGGGCTTAAGGGGGGGCCCAGGCTTTAAACTTTGGCAGTATGAGATTATTTAAGGTTTAATCATGGGTTAACAATGATCGGGCAGGGCTTAATAATGAGGTTTAACTCTTTGGGTAAAGGTCGGGCGTCGGGTGAGGCCGATACGGCTACGCATCGTAGGATTTGAGCGCGAATGATCGGACGGTGGTCGGGTCGTGAAACAACACGGAGGAAATGTACGGAGGCTTGGGGGGGGGGCCGAAGCTTTAATCAGAAGTGATTTGTGTTTATTTGGGGTTAATGGGGGATTTATTTGTTTTGTCGGGATAAGGGGTAAATGTATTAATTTCTATTAAAACTAAGGGTTGGGGGTTTACACATAGGGATTTAGTTAATATATGGGAAAAGGGTTATATCGGGAATTATATAATAAAGTTAATAATTAATATGAAATGCGATGGGCGGAGTGGGTTTTTCCTAAGTAAAAAGGTAAAATGTATGCATTTCGTGCACTTTGCTTTATACTTAGGATAAAAGGTTTTTTGTGGGTTTTTGAGCGAAAAGGGATTTACATGGGGGGTTTTCACTTTTCCTAGGTAAATGGTGTTTAACCTTAGGAAAATGGGTTTTCTTAGGGTGATGAGGGGAAATGGATTTTATGAAGGGGGGATGATTTTATGAAGGGGATTTTGGCACTTGTGTCCATAAGTCATTAAGCCGAGGGTCCGGTCCCACCAAAAGTAAGAGAAATGCTCTGAGCCTCTTTGACTTGTAGGATTAAAAGTACTAGAACATACTTGTAGATAGGAAATTAGTAAGTATAGGGGAAAAAATGAATGAGAGGGAGTTAATCACATGAACTTGTAAACCTTTGTCTTTGCTTCCATAGTTGACCATAAGTGTTGAAAGATTTGTATAAGCATGATGTATGTGTTTCGATCCAATTAACTTTGTACTTCAACAACCTTTCTTCTACTTACCCATTTCTTACCTCTAACATGTTTTCTTCATTTCTTTGGGTGCATTTAGGCTAGCAAACCCTTATTCATCTATTTTTATTTTGAAAAATATTCTATCTAATTTTAATCTTATATCATCCAAGGGCTCAGATTAAGCTTATGATCTCCTTTTATTTTCTCTACCTACATAATGATCTGCCAAGATTAAATTGTTTGGTTAGATTTTATTTTCTAACTATAAACATAAAATTCAAAACATGAAATAACCAAGATTAAACAGTTTGATTACCATGGATTGTGGCATGAATAACAAGTTGCACACAATCATTATTATGCATAAAAGTAAATAGTAGCGGCATTTAGACTTGCACACTTTCATGGTCTCTTTTGTTTTTGGGGTTCATATATTTTCATTTTTTTGACCTTCTCTTATACTTTTTGTCCTTTGATTTTTATTTTAGAGCATACCCTCTTTAAATTTTTTAATTTTTATAATATGGAAAACATTTGCAGAAAGAAAAGGTATGTAAAATATTACAAGGCTTAACCTTAGTCATTCAAAATTATGACTTCTGTTGGTATAGGAACCTAACAGGAGCTACAACAAAAGCAAGGTTTAAATCAGGTCCATAGGATCAGTCCCCATGCAAAAGTAAGAAGGAAGATGAAACAAGATCAAAAAAAGGAAATAGAGCATTGGCTTAGGGGGAGATACTTTATTAGTAGTAGCAAGTAAGGATTTTTAGCCTCAGGAAGAGTGATTGCTTAGGAAATGAAAGGTTTTCATCTTGGGTGAAATACCCTTATTTCATTTAATCTGCGAATTTGATTATGCCTAACGATATTGTGTTCATGAACACAATTGGTACAAAATTTTCATCTCCCTTAGCTTTCAATTGGTACCACTATGCAAAATGGTGGTCTTTGGTTCATGTGGAGTAACATTTTTATGTAAGTGGTATTTATTTTTGAGGAGTTATGAGAGTTTTCCTGGTACATTGTCCAATTTGTATAAACTTTTTGTTGCAATTGGTATCAATTAAGAAACAATCCCTATATCGAGAAGCATGATCTCAGGGGGAGAAGAGTTGATTGTTAGAATGCTCAAGAAAAGTGAGCACAATCTCTAAAGGAGCAACAAAAGTGAACAACAATTTGAAATGCATCACTAATGGTTGGTATTTGCAACAAGAACAATACCATTTGTAGTTTTAATTAGTACCAGTTTCCTTTTATTTGGTAAAAAATATGCAGTGGCAAAGAGAGTTTTTAAGGAAACAACAATAAGGTATCCAAAACTACATTATCATTCATAGAAGAGTCAATATATCTTCAGGGGGAGCATATCATAAATCTCAAGTTCCTAGAGTAGCAACAACTATAAGAAGGCACAAGGACATGTTTTGCTAATGGTTGATTCTTGCTTGTGTCTTTGTTTATGATGTTTGTAGGTGAGTTTGGATGGAAGACTTCAAGTGCATCATCAAGGATATATAAACCCCTGAAGAGAATTCTGCAAAGAAGAATGCACATTAGCATCCAAACCCTTAGACATTAATTGGAAGGGGTAGAATAACCATTGATTTCAAAGGGGGAGAGTAAGTTGTTGATGGCCCAAGCAAGGGAGAGAAATCCATGTATAGGAAGGCACGAGGAGTGGCCATCAATGATGAGGTGTTGTCATCAATGCCAAAAGGGGGAGATTGTTGGACAATTGGAATTGCTAGGTTGGAAGGTGGCAACAAGAGTGTTGGCATTGATGTCAACTGGGCTAGCATTGGTGTGCGTGGTGTGTCAAACTCAGGAGGAGTTTGAGGCTTTGAATTCATTTATTCTTGGGGAGATAAGCTCAAGTTATTTAGAAATGATGTCGTTGGATTATGCTCAGAAATAAATTTCCAACGGTATGCTAAAGTCCACAAATGGCATCTTAGATCAAAAGTTATTTCCAATCAAAGGCCAGTGACCTAAAAAATCAAAATCTATAAAGCTAAGTTATTGGAGGACCATTTGGAGCAAGTTGAGTTTGGTAGGGTTTCCAAAAGTAACAGATTTGTTAGTGGAGTGGCTAAGTGACGGTCTGAGAAAATGTGGGTAAACAGCAAAGTGATGGACCAAGTTTTTATTGGATAGCAGAAGTCTCGCAAGAGACATGTAACCCCGGGATTTATTCCTTCGATGGTTCAAATGTGTGCACAAAGGAAGTGCTTGGGATGATGAAAGCTGATGAGGATGTCAGTGGTGGACTATTTTTTTTATTGGCCTCTAGTGGAGCCCACATGAAAACTTATCATGGCAGAGATTTCCTCGAAAGGACCAAAGTGCACATAAGTGTTGAGGCTCGAGATGATGTAAGCCTGGGTGGAGGTGGAAAATCAACACAATAGTAGGAAAGGCATTGATTGGTGGAAATTTCAGTGCGAGGAGGCTCCACAACAAAATCATCCCTGAGGTCCTTCCGCGGAAGAACCAAAGGAGCGCACAAGGGTGAACAACCAAGATGACGCAAGCTTGGGAGGACATCAGCGATGGCAAAGGATTTTCATTGGTGGAAGTTTTGTAGTGATGGGAGGCCCCACAGGATAGGTCAACTTGAAGGTCCCTCCCTAGAAGAGCCAAGCGTAGCAAAGTTTGGAATATCCCAAGATGATGTAGGGACATGCATATGTGTTAGTCAACACAACAATTGAATAAGACCAAGAACCTTTATAAATTTAAAAAAGGAATTTGTTGTAAAAAAAGGCTCAAGACCCCCTTTGACTTCATTCTCAAGACAACATAGATTACAGATGGCACAATGTAATTGGCTCATACAAACAGCGTGACAATATGGTTAGCATGATGACATCAACCTAATGTCAGCACAAGGGACATGTGGCATGCATTTTCAATTTTCCTAGGAGGTAATGTGGGCCAAATCCGAGTGACATGTGTCACCACTAAGGAGATGCCATGTGGTAAAGGTGACATGAGCATGATTTCATCCTGGAAGGGCTACCCTAGATGGTTTAGAAAGGGAACAGGTAAAGGCATCCAGGCTGACTAGGCATCAGGAATATGTGGAGCACAAATCACCCCAACTGGTCGTTGATTTGTCTAAATGTGCATGAGTGGTCCCACAAAATCACATCATCTCAGCCTCGAGACCCTGGAAGGTTTTAAAAGAGAATAAGAGAGGGATATCCACATTGACTAAGCACCAAGATGTGGTGGTGGTTAAGGTAGAGCCGAGAACCAATGAGAATGAGGCCGAGACACGTCATCCTGGAGGTGCCACCCAAAAGGAAATAAAAAGGTGCAAGGGAGGTTGCTTCAGCTGACTAGGAACTGGGACATGGTGGCATCATGGTGGCTATGATAAGTAATCCTGACTAAATATTGATTGGCTAGTGGCTACAGTGGGTTTACCCACGTTGAAATGTAATCCCAGAAGGAATACTAGGGGGCTAAAATTAGCTCAGGACTTGGTTCTGTGTACATTGTGTGACCATGGGTGCAAAATATTAGTTCATGATGTTTAATCCCTTGGGGAATTAGTTCAAAAAGAGTGATCATGAGATGTTTTGTGATGGATTTCGCATGTTAATGATACCATGTGCCTACAATATTATTACACTGAAAGGAGGTGTTGAGGGCCTATTTCAAAGGCACTTAAAAAGGAGTTGCAGACACATTTTTAGAGGGACTTCGACCTAATTATAATGAATAATGGTCATGCACAAAATGGAGCCAAGGGATAAAGGACATGTGGGCCTATGTATATTGACATTGAACGTGTCGACAACTATTTGTGCCATATACGCCAAAATTTGCTATTGGCCTTAATTGGATCAGGCAGGCATTTGAATGATGAATGGGTTGAAAACCATTTTGTGTGCATGATTTGAATGTATAGGCAAAGCTAATGGAGTCAATGGTGATTGCAGAGATCACTAGATCAAGGAAATGAGGACCATGACTTGTAGAGCTAAAATATGGTGCCTAACTTTATCAGAATGAGCCATACCTGAGTGTTCCTTGCACATTATGGAGAATTAAATGGAAAAGAGTGTTGGGTGTAAAAGATTTGACCAAAAGCTCAGAGTGCCATGCCAAAGTACATCTTGAGTGTTGGAGAGCCATGTTGTCTATTCAAGCAAAATTTAATGGAGGATCTCTTTGTGTGTGCAAGTGGAATGACATTTAGTTCTCAATATGGAAAAACACTGAGGTGCCCATTCTCAAAGTTAATGATGCTGCAATGGCCAAGTAATTAGATGCAACAATAGGATGGAGATTCATGCTGAGAGTACTCACTTGGGAAGTGTCTGATTGACAATAGGGACTGCATTGTTCTCTGTGTAAGAGGGGAACACAACTAAGGATTGTCATTGTTCAATGCGTGGAATGCAACATTATTGAGTGAGAGTAGGGAGCTCAGGAGTGTGCGTGTGTTCTACATGGAGAGAGTCCAAGAGTGCCTATGCATAAAAGAAAGGACAAGAGATGATATGTAAAGTGTACGAGGGCTGAGAGCTATGATGATATGTTCTACTGGAAAGTAAGCTAGTAATTTGAGTGTTGCATGGATTAAGTAGATTGAAGGATGCTAATGAGATTAGAGGGAAAAGTGCTGAGCATATGCTACTAAGAAAAACAAAGGGCTAAGAGCTAGCAAATTCAAATATGAAAATAGGTAAAGTGCGTGCCATAACAAAGAGCAATCAAGTTCCTTATTGAGTGTGGGTTGGAGCCTACAAAACAAGGAATTGGAGCTTCCATCTAGTAGGTTTTGAGTAGATATTAGAGGTGGGTGCCTCCTCCAAGTTGGTGCTTACAACAAATCCAAGAAGTCCATGCTTCAGTTGATTCTTCATGGTAAGTTGATCAGGTGTCTACAAAGAATGGATTTGGTGCTTCTTACTAGTAGGTGCTAGCAAACAATTTAAGGGAGTTGGTACTTCTTGTAAGTGGTGACTCACAAACAAATTGATGTAATAGAGTAGGAGATCCTATATACATTATAAACAAAATTGGTGTTTTTTCCCTTTTGGGTATTCACGTTAAATCCTTTGTGTTCTATGTGTTTTCTACTCTTGCTTTTGGTGTGTGTGTGTTCATGTGTTACTTTATATTGTTGCTACATGATATGCTATTGATAGTCACATGAATGAATGCTAAACTTGGATGAAAATATAAATAGGAATAAAATTTAAATTAGCCTTAATACTGTTTCACCCCCCTCTCAGTATTAACATTATTTCCAACAAGGAATTCTCAGCAAAGCACCAATGATTGTAGGTGCATATTGGCATTTTAAAGTCCCATGCTATGACAACATGGGCTAGTCTGCTGGGGCATTGGGCCACAGGGTCGTGGGGCAGCCCATGCAATGGAAAATCGAGATTTAGGGGCAGAAGTCGACCCTCAACCAACACAATCTCCTAGCAGAATTGAACTACCTCCACCTTTTGATTCTATGGATGATTGTCTTCAAAAAATCTTATTACTTTTGGAACAAATTGGTTGCGACAAGCATGAGGACAAGAACACGGTCAATGGTTCTATGAATGACCTTCAACGAAACCAATGACGTATGATGAACATATTGCTTCTCAGTGACACGGTCATAAGAGAATTCATGAGAGAATGGAGAGCCTAGAAGGAAGATTGGAGCACATGGAAGGTCATGTACATTGTGCTTTCAATCCTCCTATGTCACCAGCCCATGGACACGATAACCAAACTCCGGTGCACCCTCTAGATTAAGGATGAATGTTAGCTGCTTACCGATTCTTAGGGTTTTTTGGTCTTACTAGGCATTTTATATGTGATTCTCTAGTATACTCCTTTTATTTATCATATAGTTTTGTTATTATATTATGGCCAACAAGTCCAGCAAGAATGAGGTTGTAAATTTTTTAAATTCAAACCCTTCACAGTACATCTATGATTTAAACTAATAAATTCTTTTGATTAAAACAATGGATTATTATATTATTATTAAATAAAATAAATTTATTATTATATACTATTAAATTTGAATTAACAAACAAAGAGTAAATTTTATCTTTACTTTTTATAAATATTAATAATCTAATAATAATACATTTGAATAAATAAATATCACTATCATAACATATTATATAAATAAATATTTAATATTACATTAAATAATTTGTTTTTTATAATGATATGATTATTTAGATAGATATTGTTAATTTTTCCATTGCAGCTGAGTAGAATTAGGTACTCAAATAACTATGTAAAAATGTTTTTAATGTTCCAAACAAAAAGGTGAAAGAAATTTTAAATTTCATTCCTACTAATTTATATCAACACAAATATATTATAAAAATATTAAAACGAACCTAATGTCAAAAGGATGATAAACTGAAGTCCACCAACATATTTAATGCGTTAGTTTTAACGAATAAAATAAATTTAGAAGAGTAGTTCATTTCATAATAAAATCTATTAAATTTCACTCTGTCGAAGTTGCAAATTTATTGATGAAATTAACGACAGGTGACATAGATCCAGTCAAAATTTATAATGTAGTTGATGATGCTGAACCTTTTGTATTTTTTTTAGTAAATACATTAATAAATATCTGCCACATAGTGTAACTTTGTGGTTTGGCATGACATCGGCCCCCAAATGGGCATTTGAGATACTCTTGACATAGTGGATGGAGTGGAACTCATGATATTTACATTACATTGTAATAACTCTTCAGCATTAGTTTTAAATTTTTTATTGGTTTCATTTATATGGAAAGATAAATAAAACACATTAACGCTTTAAGCACTTGGTCCAAGATATTTTATTTCCTTCCTAAACATGCATTTTTATTAAAAAAAATTAAAATGATAAAATATTATCATTTTTTTAATTCAAAATTTCGATATTATATTAAATCAAATCTATATTTTTACTTGGCTAGAGAGGTATACAATATCATAATAATGTCTTTTTCATGGGAAGGTTTCTTGATTTTTATAGTGTAAGGGATTTCTAGGCGCGCACACACATATACACACATAATTTCTCTACTTAAGTTTTTTCTTTTCACGATTGACATGTATATATTATAATAAATTAACACTCAACAAATTACAATGGCAATTCATGTTATGTCGTATCATGTAATTCAACATTTGTTGAGGTGGTTTATTTATTTTTCTTCTTGGAGACATATCCATTCTTCATGTTGTTCTTGTATTGATGTTGTTGATTCTTGCATTTCCTCATCTTCTAATTCTTTTATGTTTTCACATTCCTACTTTGAGAGAACTTGCTTGTGTCCAGATATTACATGGCCTTGTCCTTTTCCTTTGTTGCATCAATCCAACCTCCTCTTCCCTTTTCCTAATAGGGATAGGTAGGTGAGATCACCAAGGTAGGAGTGCTAGGATAAGGTCATGTCTTTTTCTTTTGTGCAAGAAGAGGGACACACTTATTTTCTTCAAGGTGTTTTCCTAGATATGTGACTATTTTTATACATTGGGACCATAGCACGTGAGAATGCTACTTCCTAAGGTGCTTGGGATCAATTCAACAAATATGATGGCTTGTTTTATGCTCCTTTAAGAATCACAAGTGCTCTGAGTTGTTATTTCTCCTTAAAAAACTGATGGATGGAATTCAATATTAGGTTGCTTAGGATCCAAAGGTGTTTGAAGGGAGTTCCTTGTTGGTTATGTGATGCTCTTAATTTTCTCTTGTGTATCAAGCGCGCTTCTTGTGAAATTTTCTAAGTGCTTGAGCAAGTATTTACTAGATTTGGGTAGTGGGCTACTATGTGGTCAAATTCAAAACAAGACTTACATTGGAAGGTAGCTTGTTTATAATCTAGAAGCTATGTCTAAATGTACTCCTTTACAACCAACTTGATTTTTTTTCGGGAACCATTCATTGATATCAATATCTATGTCGATTCCAACATGTTTAGTGATTGGTATCATTTATGTTTCAATGCTTTGAAAGTGGAGTTTTACCAATGTGCTTCCAATAATTTGGAAGGAATCAAAGCCCCAAAATTTAGTGGAGGAGAGTGAATCTAAATAAGGGTTCAAAGTTGAGGTCCAAGGCTTCATGCATAGCCAACATTTCCAAGAACCAATGAACCAAGTTGCAGATGAGGTCCCTACCCTTAGTTCAAATTCTAGAATGAAAATTTATTTTATGCATGTGTAGATAAAGGCTTCATCTTTGATTTTGGTTTCTCGGTTGAGAAGGAAATAGATGCATGTGTATGTATACATTTTGACCAAAGGCCATTAAATGTGTGGATTAACCCATTACTTCTAAAATAATTTGTTTGATATATGACATGGAAAAGAACTAGCATAGATAAAGTTGGATCCTCTCTTACTTATATGACTTTTGAGGGAGAAAGGTTCAAAGAGGCTCCCTATGGATTGAATTTGATGAGAATTGACTTGAAGGACTTACTTTATTCCAATAAGGGCATGGATATGAGGTGGGAAGAACTAGACCCTGAATGAACTATATCTTCTATAGTGGTTAGTGATTGAAGTAGTCTTTAACATGTGAGTAATAGCCTGCATAACCTAATTAGAAGAAAAAATCATAGAAGAAAGAATAGAATTAGGCAACATCAAAGAGTCAAGAGAATGGGGACTTAAGGATGAGATCATAGTGATTTCAATAGGATGGAGTAATCGACTAGGGGAGCCATGGCCACGACAATGGTGCCACTATGGTGTGGACCCTAGCTATGCCACACTACCACCACTAGGTTCAGTTCCTTGATCCTAAATAACATTTCCTTCAATAAAGTAATATTTTGAGTTTTAATACACCAATAATTATGAGAATTCAAGCTACAAATAATATTATTACATAAGTACTGAAGATTAATAAATCTTGAATATTATTGAGATAATTTTAATGTAAAACTGACTTGTTTCATCTTTATATATAATTGGCTTTCTATTATATTATTATATTATTTTTTCACTTATTTGAAAAACATGAATATATCAACTCTCTTTCTCTTTATATAGAAAGAGAAAATGCTCAATTCATTAAAATGGAAAAATCACAAATTCAAATTAAATTAAAGTAAAGAGAACAATACACATTTCTTCACAATAAATATACCTAATTGACATGTTATATACCATATATTATCTTCATATAACAATTAATTTTTATAAAAATTACTAAAACATGTAATTTTCATGGGGAAGAGCACAAAAATTATATTATTATTATTATTATGGTTACTTTAAATAATAAATATATTTTGTCTACTTTGAATAAATGTTTGATTTTAAATTTAATATACAATATGTTATTTTTACATTATTTTTCATATTTATATTTATTTTTGTATATTAAAATACAAAAATCATAAATTATGGTTTTTACTAAATTGTAATTTAAGGAAAATCATAAACGAAATCATGTTCATGGAACATGGCTCTAGTCGTAGTTGTGGCCAAGCTCACTTGTTTATGTTTGATTGATAGGACTTTGAAACTTAGAGCTTAATTGCCAATCATTAATATTCCCCCTTGTAAGATAAAAAGTGAGAATATAAAAATCTCTTCATTACAAGTATGTGTCAATACTGAATAATGGATTCTATGGTATGAATAATATATCTTCTTAAATCTGATAACATTGTTGGACACATAAGAATAAAGAGAGATTTAGATAAATGTGTGATGCATTTCTCATTCATATAATACACATATAAATGTATTATCATATGATGTTTATATTCATCTCCCAAAAGGTTTCTTGGATTCCTGACTTCTATAAAGTTTACTTGTTGCTTTTTTCCTTCTTATTCAAGTGAATAATATAATATACTCTAATCCCTATGGATTAGGTTTCCAATAATTTGTATATTGATTTCTACGAATTGAAGATGCAAAGCATAATCATAAATTATTCTCTAATTTACTGAAAAGACAAATATATAAATATATATTTCACTAATTTGGTAAATAAGGATTTATATGTACACCCATTAGGCACATTCAAATGAAACACAAAGTAACAATGAATGATGCATTGCACTAGATCTTAAACATAAACCTTAAGCACAAATCCGAAGAGAGTAACCCATTTAACCACATCAATCAAAATTTATTTCCATAAATTATGAGTTTATTAAAAAAAAGTTCATATACCCCATATATCACTTAACCATCTCCAACATGCATGATACATGAACTAACTAATTTTTATATATAATTGAAGTTAATTATATGAACAATTCAATCTGAAATTTAGTTTACGGAAAATATTTGATTTATTAAAAAAATAAATTATCATTTAAAAATCAAACTATATTTAACGTTAATTTAATTTCAAAAAATAAAAGCATTTTAATAACCAGAGGAATAATTAGGAAAATACAAAATTTGACGTGATATATATATATGAAAATACAAAATATAGAAATGAGGCAATATATAATTATAATTGGTTTATTTGATTTTAATAAAGTAATAGATTATTTAGATTTCTTTGGTTAATATTTTTTTTGATAAATGATTTATATTATATTAATGAAAATTAGATACATAAAGTCTAAGCAAATAGTATGGAGAGACATGATCCATAGACACCATAAAGGGAGACCATTTGCTCCAGAAGGGGAAACTAGATAGTCTATCTAAAAAAGAGTTTGGTGCTATTATTATATGTTACACTAAAAAATGTCACCATCGCTATGTACAGTTAGTATGGCTCTATCAACAGTCATGCTACCCTCTTGAGCAAGTTTTATGCCTCTGCTTTCCATGTCAAACTCCAAGAAGAGAGAAAGTCTTTATAAATGTATTTATCTCTGGGTACGCAGGTTCTCTCAACCTTACCTGCGGGTACGCACCCAATGTTCACAATGTCTGCGTCCAAAGACGCTCTGTATGTAAAGGGGCAGGTGCGTCCCCCTGTAAAGGTCAAAATGCGCAAGTTTCATCTTTAAAAAGTTACTTGTGGTCATTTATAGAGCATTCTAGAAGGTTGTTCGACGTGTATGAAGCGCCTCCAGATGGTTCATGTACCCCTACCAAAGAAGAACCTATCCCATCAATAAGGGAGCTATCCCATCCAAAGAGGGGAATATCCCATTGATGGTGGACCTGAATAACTTCCTCTTGAACACTATAAATACAGGCATTGGGCCAGAGGGAGGGGAGGCTGAAAGCTAAACATTCCTAAGGGTAGATGCTGCTGGAATTAGGACTTCCTTGTGAGAACTTGTGAGGAGAGATTACCATCTTTACTTGTTTCCATTGGGAGGTGGGTGAGCTTTGTCAAAGTAAAGGAAGACTCTTGTGGACCCTGGAAGGAGCTTGCACAACACCAAGGCTCAGGTTGTAATGGTTCCTTTTGTTACCTTTAATGCAAATTAGTCCATTCTTCTCAATAACTTGTTGTTTATGAGTTGTTTCATATACTCCTTGGTCTATATGTTGAATATGCTTTGTTTTATGTTATAATCAGGTGCTATTTAATGGTTTGAATGTTGGTGAATGCAGGTTTCGGAAAGAAGGAGGAGCTCATCCGGATCAGCGGAGCTAAGCTACTACAACAGCGTTTGGACAAAGGTAAGAACTAAACACTTGATTTCTCATATCATAATGCATGTTTAGAGAAGGATTGCTCTTTTTTGTCTTGTTTGTCATTAGAATGTCTTAGACTTCTAGGAAGGTCGGTTGTGTCCGCACTATTGACTGATTCCGTGTGACAAAATGGCGACTCCGCTGGGGATCCATTGATGTCAAAGTCTTTTCCTTTGAATGAACTTTGCTCTGAGAAAATTGGTTTATTTTTCTGGTTTTTGACTGTGTGAACTTGTATTTGGGTGGATTAGCTTAGGATTAAATTAGATTTAGTTTTTCTTGAGTTTTCCAGTAGGACGCACCCTCTGAGTATTGCACAGTGCGTCCCTGGACGCACTGTCGCTGTGTGCACAGAGCGGGCCCGCACCTGTCTTAACAGGCTGCCTGCGTCCCCTGCTAAAATTTGAGAAAATTCCATTTTTTGCATTTTTTCTCTTAGATTTTGCTTTTTCTTAGTTTTTACTGCCCAGATCCATTGCTCTCTTGTCAAAGATCTTCACCTGAACTTGTTTCAATAGCATTGAGTGTTTTAGTGGATTTCATAGAAGTTTAAGCCATAGGGTTTGATTTTTGAGTAGGTCTTGTAGTGACTTTGGCGGTAGAAGTTGTCAAGCCTTAGATCTCTCTGGTTTTGTCAGCATTCTTAGAAGTCAGACCTGTCATAAAGTCTACCTGTGAGAGAAACTCACCCTTTGAGTGGTCTCTTGGGCAAATTTCGAAGTACTTGTTGATTGAGTATTGAATTCCATTTTATAAAAAGAACAAAAAGATTTGAGTTTTGTTTTGACTGGTCTTTTGATTCTGCATTAGCTGGTCCTTGACTTGATTTTGGTCAAGTAAAACATCCGGGAATCATCCTTGTAAGCTTTTGTCCTCTTTAGTTTTGCTTGTAGGTAAATTTTCCTTTAGTTTGCTTTTGAATGATTTTGAGTTGATTTCCTTAGATTTGTTAAAATTGATTTTTGATAAATAGTTTTATTTGCTTGGTTAATATAGGCAAAATACAAAATTCTTTTGGAATCGAATTTGCTTTAGTAGCGTTTGTAGTCTTTTGAAGAAAAGGAATTTTCGTGAGTAATTAGTGGTTATGAGTGCATGTTTTGGAAAAGATAAAAGAAAATTGTTTCTTTGATTGTCTTTGTTAAGAAAGTTGTTTTCTATAAAATTGCATTCTCTCAACTCTCTTAGCTAAGAAATTCATTGAAAAGCAAAGTAGTGTAAATCATCTTAGGTGCATCTTTGTAGTGGTTGCGAGTCGAGTCTACACACCACCAGTTTCATCTCCACTACCTTTTGTCTTAAGGAAGCCATAAAAAATTAACGCTTAAAGTAAAATTGACGTAGTAATTTTTATTTACTAGGGCTCTGAAACACCAATATAGATCAGGCTAGTGTCTTGGAGTAGGAGAGTAATAAACTCTCCAAGACAACAAAACCAAACAAGTAGCTTATCTTGTGATAGAATAAATCCAACTGTTTCATTTACACTCTGGGAAAGCTCCTCTTAAAGGAGAAGCACGAGCTCGTGTCCGAACCAGTGAGGGGATCAATCCTCCCTCGTTGGGAACGACGCCAGACACGCACATATTACAAACGGTAAACCTCGGATTAACCATTGTCGAGGAGCCAGGGGTCACTTGTCGGTAAACCTTGGATTATTGTCAAGGAGCCGGCAAGGGGATTGAGCTTGATACTCTGCCCTTGCGTGCTGTCGGAGTTTAGACTGTTCCCCCAGGTGTACTTGTTGCTGTTGGTAACCTTAGTGACCATAATATTTAGGATTCTACCGAGGTGACGGTGGAGGGAAGATCCCACTGTACCTGGAGCAGACGTCGGCTAGACTCACTTGGATTTTCCGGGGGGTTCACTTCACTCGAGACGGTTAAAGTGGAGGAACTTGTGCCGGTCTATTCATTAAGCAGGTTGCCGGGGTAACTGTTCCACCCGCCATTTCTGTACTGAATCCGGCGAGGTTGGACTTCATCACCAACTAGCGCTTTCGGTCCGGAAGACTACTGTTTGTGCTTGGTTTGACGCCCTAGATTCTTTAGGCATGTGCTTCAAATTTGTTTGGTTCTTTAGAGACTTTAGGTGGTTTGATTTGAGATTTTACTTTGTTTTCGTGTGTAGTAGTTAAAAGTCTTTAACTGTGGCGGAATTACCGAGACAGTCCCGTAGACTTTGGGGCAAGTCACCTGAGATTGTTACCGGAACTGATTTGTTAAGGAAACTCCATAGAACGCGGGGTGGACCTCCTGAAGACGATCCAGGTCAGTACGAAGGTTTGAAGGTCCTTGTAACTCCTCCTAGTGGCAGTAGAGTAGGTTCACCTGAAGAAGGAGAATCTTCCTTGGTAGTCCATCCAGATTACCAAAGTCTAGAGACAGGTTATAATCCCGAAGCTGTTACAGTTTATGAGCTTGCTGGTAGTTTTTCGTCTACTAGTGACATAGGCGAAGAACCTGAAATATCTGAACCTGTTACTCCAACTTCTAGTGTTCCTGATTCACCTAGGGTTGAAAGAGTCATAACCGAAAATCTTCCTTCTGGATTGATTGCTATTGAAGAACTTGCTCCAGAAGAAGAAGTAGGCCATGTTCTTGAAGATCAACCTACCATTGATCTAAGAGAACGTGAATCTATCTTTTACAGCCCTCCTAGAAGTACTACTTAGTATCTTTCGTTAACTAATTATCTAGACAACTTAAGTACCGGTTTTTCTCCACCTCGTACTCCTTTTCCATCTAGAGGTATATATAGTCCTGTAAATATGTTTGGTCAGTCGTCCATGTTTTCTCAATCATCTGAATCATTTTTACATGGCGGTCCTTCTGTTCCTACTGGATATCAGTCACTTTCTGGTATTTTTGCAGGAGCATCTCCTCAACCCATTGAACATGGGTTATTAGCTGGAAATAAGCCGTTGGGTGTAGGGGATATCTATATGATGTCAGGTTCAACTCCTAGTTCTCAACCTCAAGGTGGGCAGTTACCGCCTGGGGGGCAACCTCAGGGTACACAAATTGTGTCTGGGGGGCAACCTCAAGGACAGTATATACCTGTGGTACAATACTTACCTCAAGGTCAACCCCAACCTCAATATGTACCCCAAGGTCAACCCCAGTATCAGTATTTACCTCAGGGGTATCAACCCCAAGGTCAGTACTCGAGTCAAGGTCAACCCCAGTACCAATATTTACCTCAAGGGTATCAACCCCAGGGTCAATATTCGACTCAAGGTTATCTACCACCTCAAGGTCAAACTTATGTTCAAAATATAGGAAATGTACCTGTCAATTATCAATCCTACCCTCAACCTGGTTATGGATCTCAGTATTCTCAACCTGTTACGGGTCAATACCCCGGAATGATAGTGTGGGATCCATCACAAGGCCAGCAGGTGATGCAGCCAAGTATACAGTTGTTACCTCAAACTGGGCAACCTGTAGTTTCTGGTACACCCCAGCAACCACAACCTGTCCAGTCAACTATTCAAACTCCTGTAACTTCGGTAGTTACTCAGTCGCCCATTGCACCTAGTACTCCATCTCAAACGACTGCTGCAACTACCGCACCATCTGTCCAGTCTACCGCACTTACTTCTGGAGTATCGACAGCTCCGGTTTCTACCGCCTCTGCAACCACCCCTCAGACATCTTTACCGTTGTCTGGATCTACGATCCAAACCACAGTTCAGATGCCTGTAGGGCAGCCTGGTTTAAGTACTGTTGTAACAAGTCAACCTCAATTTACGTACCAACAGTACCAGGGGCAGTATCAACTTGGTCCTGCTGTCCAACAACCAGTTTACCAGTATCAACCATATCCTGGGTATACTTATCAACAACCTCAACAGCCCCAGTACAGTCCGGTTAATCCTGGTTTTCCGGGAGGATATAATATCCCGAATGCGATTCCCATTCCTAGTTATCCTAGATATCCTCCTCCTGGAACTGGTATTGTGGCCCAGAGTTTTAGAGATCCTAACCGGCAATTGCCGTTCATTGCAACTTTGGATTTACCCGACTTGACGCGCCTAACGAACGATCCAATCAATTATCTTCCGTTTTGGCCGCCAATGCCAAATAAGTTGCCCAGTGATATACCTAAGTTCGAAGGTAAGTCTAGAGAGGATCCATCAAATCATGTGATGACTTACCACCTCTAGTGTGCTTCAAACTCGATCTCGGATGATTCGATCCATTTACGTCTTTTCCAGCATACGCTCATTGGTCTCGCAGCCAAGTGGTACATTGAGTTACCACGGGCCTCTTTTTACAATTTCAGCCAGTTAGCTACCTCTTTCCTCACTCATTTTCAGTTGCCGGTCAGATACGATAACGGTACTGAGTTATTAACTTCACTAAAACAATCGACGTCCACTTATATTTCTGACCATATTCATGAATGGCGACGTCGAAGACGTTTGGTGAAAGTTTATATCCCGGACCAAATCTTAGCTGAATGGTTTGTAAAATCATTATTACCGAAGATTACTGAAGATGTAGCTAAGGCCGGAGTAGTTACTGAGGAGCAAGTCATTGCTCAAGCCCAGTACCTTGACTTAGTTTATACTCAGTCGGGTACGTTGCACGAGAAGATCCCAGATCTTCCTAAGTCGAATCAAATCGCTGCTGCTCCTTCGGGGTCTCATGCTGCTGATGGCATGATTGGTACGGTAAATACAAAAAGCAAGAAGAAATCCTCCAAGAATTCTTCTCCAATTATAACCTTACCAGACTCCCCGACAGGAGAGTCTTCTCCTGAAATTACTGCCGACATTCACGCTGTAGAGTCATCTACGGCTAAATCCAAAAACGGTAGTAAAAAGAAAGGTAAGAAGAAAGAGAAAGCAGATAAGGCTCCAAAGGAGAAAAAAGAGAAGTCGGAATCTACTGACGAGAAGCGCAAACCTCGATATCCTTGTTTAATTTGTGAAGAAGATCATTTCACAAGAGATTGCCCTCATCGGGCAGAGGTTGTGAAAATCGTTAAAGGTTCCCCAACTCCTGCTGTTTTGAAAGATCCATTTCCAAAGCAGGAGAGTAAGATGATAGGCTCTTCCTCGAGTGCTAGTGAAGAACCCATATTAATGATGTCTCACGTACGGATTGCGACTCGGTCGCAAGATTATGGTAGTAAGAGTCCTGTTGATGGTAAAGAAGCAGAATCTTCTCATTCTAATCCATCAACCTCAACTCCTGGTTCCGATCCACTACAGATCGAGAGACCTAACCCGGACCTAGTAATCAAACCGCCCGCCAAGGGTATACTTTGAAAATCTGCTTTCAATCCACACGCAAGAGCAGCTCAGAATTATAACATTGTTGAGGATTTAGCTGTTTCACCCTCAGCAATGTCGGCCTTGGAAGTGCTGCAATCATGTCCAGCACAACGCAAATTACTATTGTCGGCTATAGGAGCTGTTGATATTCAGGATCCGAACCTGATAATCTTCGATCTAGAAAATAGTACACCGCGTCTCCCTCATCAAATGGCTTTCCAGATCCCAGTGATAGTCAAAAACAGGCCCATTCATCGGACTGTAATTGATGAAGGAGCTTCTACGTGTATTATGTCGATTCAATGTTGGAGATCGCTTGGTTCTCCTACATTGAACCAGTCCCCGACCATTCTTAAGGCCTTCGATGGCCGTGGGTTCCATCCGTTTGGCATTCTACAGGATTTGCCTATAGGGGTTGAAGGAAAAACCGTTAGTCTGGATGTGGAAGTGGTTGATGCCCCTCTAGACTACAACCTTCTTTTGGGTCGAAGTTGGTCTTACGCTATGACAGTGGTCGTGTCATCGGTCTTCAAAGTTATAAAATTTCCACACAATGGTAAGATCGTGACCATAGACCAGTTGGCTTATCTTTCATCCGACCCAACCTCTTCCGAGAGTATTCAGTATGTCGGTAAAACGACTATCCCTTACAGGGATATTGGTGTAGGTTTAGTTAAAGATTCTGGTTTACTGGGAACTTTTCCTTTTTCCCCACTCAATGCAGACCCTTCATTTGCTCATATTCATATGATTACTTCAGATACCATTATTTACGATGATCCTTGGATTATCCCATCTGAAACTGAAATAGACTCATTCGGTGATGCTATGCCTTTGTGTCCATATGAGATTGCTTATGAAGCAGTGCAATCTTTTTCCGACACGAGTTCAACCCAAATTGACCAAATGAATGTGGTCGGTGAAGAGTCACTTTTCACATCAACCTCAGAACGGATAACGTTTCCTAAAGTTGTCTCATCTGACGAACAACTTCGCGAAATCCTAAGTGTAGATGATCTACCGTGGGAAGATCTCCATCACAGATCTTCGTTTTTACCTGAAGGTGATGCTTTTGAAAAGGATTTTTCATCTATCTTTACCGCTGAATATGTCAAGGACGCTCAGAATCCAATGAAACATCCTGATTCAGAGTTGAATTTGGCAAATATTTCTCATACTATTGCCATTGACATTTCAGTCAAAACTGGAACTATTGAGAACATTCATATAGGTGCCTCGTGTACAGACGATGAAATTCAAAGCTACAAGGCCCTATTCCAAGAGTTCCGCGACGTGTTTGCCTGGTCTTACGAGGAGATGCCAGGAATTGATCCCTCCATTGTTGTTCATGAGATTAAGACTTACCCGGACGCTAAACCCGTTCGGCAACGTCTGCGTCAGATACACCCTAGGAAAGCGGCTGCGATTAAAGCAGAAGTTGAGAAGCTGTTGAAAGCAGGTTTCATTTATCCAATCCCGTTAACGGATTGGGTTTCGAATATTGTTCCGGTCAACAAGAAACAAGGAACAATAAGAATCTGTATCGATTATAGGGATATAAATCGTGCTTGTCCAAAAGACAACTATCCCACGCCCTATATCGATCAAATCATTGATGATTGTGCCGGCAGTGAAATATTTTCCTTCATGGACGGTTTTTCCGGATACAACCAAATCAATATTCTACCTGCCGATCAACCAAAAACGGCTTTCATTTGTCCTTGGGGGACGTTTGCTTACTGCAAATTACCTTTTGGACTTAAGAACGCCGGAGCCACTTTCCAACGGGCAATGTCTTACGCGTTTCACGACATCAAACACATTGTGCAACCGTATCTCGATGATTTGCCTGCTCACTCTTTACGTCGAGCTGATCACCCTGTTCACTTACGAGCTATTTTCATGAGGTGTCGGCATTATCGAATTCATTTGAATCCACACAAATGTGTCTTCTGCATAGAAGCGGGACGTTGCTAGGTTTTGTTGTTTCAAAAGCCGGTATCCGCGTCGATCCCTCGAAGGTAGAAGCTATCGTCAAATTGCCTCCTCCTTCGAGTTTGCGCCAACTCCAAAGTTTGCAGGGGAAAGCAAACTTTTTACGTCGATTCATTCCTAACTACGCCGAGATTACAAAGGGTTTCACCTGGTTGTTGAAACAAAATGCTCAATTCTTTTGGGATGAGATAGCTCAGAAATCTTTTGATGCGCTTAAGAACGCGTTAACCCATGCACCGTTGCTGCATCCTCCCAACTACAAGCAGGATTACTTTTTGTATCTCGCCGCCTCCCACTCCACCATCGGAATGGTTTTAGTTCAGGAAGATGAATTCGGAACGGAACATGTGATATATTATCTTAGTCGGACCTTAAATCCAACCGAGTTAAAATACTCACATGTGGAAAAGTTGGCTCTGGCAGCCGTTCAAGCTGTCCAGCGTTTTCGTCACTACATTCTTCTCCGCAAAACTATAGTGATTTCGGATTGCAACCCTATGACCTATATTTTGACAAAACAATTGCTAGGGGGCAAGTACTCCAAATGGATCGTTATCCTGCAGGAGTTCGATTTGGAGTTCGAGAAGTCCAAGTCTAAGAAATCCTTAGTTTTTGCCGAGTTGATGTGTGATTTCCCGTATACTGATACAGAGACTGTGGCAGAGGAGCCCATTGCGGACGAATCTTTGTTTCTTATCAGTACTTTAGATCCGTGGTACGGGGATATAATCATCTATCTCCAAACCCAAACCTTTCGGCCTGAAGCTTCAAAGTCGGAACGTCGAAAAATTCGGTTTCAATCCCAACAATACAAGATTATTGGAGATACACTTTATCGTCGGGGGGCAAACTTAGTTTTTCGACATTGTTTAACTCATGAAGAGGCTGAGAGGGTATTGCGCGCTGGCTATTTCTGGCCGTCCATGTTTAAAGATTGTATCATTGCGGTCCGGAAGTGCCACAACTGTCAAGTGTTTGATCGCAAGATGCACGCACCACCTGCTCCTCTCCACCCTATACTTGTAACCCTCACTCGGCCGGGGGGCATGCGTATATCATCCTCGCGGTTGATTATTTTACTAAATGGGCCGAGGCGATGCCTACATTCGACGCAAGCGGCAAAACAACTGCAGTTTTCGTATTCAATCATATTATAACTAGGTTTGGTGTCCCACAAGCAATCATTACTGACCATGGGAGTCATTTTCGAAACATCATGATGACTGAGCTGACAAGCCAGCTTGGTTTGCGCCATGATAGCTCTACTCCTTATTATCCACAAGCCAACGGTTTGGTTGAATCTATCAACAAAGTTCTAGTCATCATGATCCGACGGATCATTGGTATCCATCGGTCAAATTGGCACAACATGTTATTTTCAGCGCTATGGGCATACCGAACCTCAGTAAAAACTTCAACAGGGTTCACTCCTTTCCAGCTAGTTTATGGCTTGGAAGCCGTGTTACCCATTGAATGCGAAATCCCATCACTTCAAATGGCTGTCGAATTACTCCCAGCTACTTCCGAAGAGGAGAAACGTTTGTTATACTTAGCTAAATTAGATGAGACTCGACGTGAAGCTGCTTTAGCAATCGAGACTCACGCAAAGTGAATGAAAGCTCAGTATGATAGAAATGTGACCCCTCGAAGTTTTTCGGAAGGAGACCTAGTGCTATTATATGATCAAACTAACGATAAGCTAGGTGCTGGAAAATTCGTTCCTATGTGGCATGGGCCCTACATTGTAAAGCGAAAGCTAGAAAAAGGGGCCTATGAGCTGGTAGACTTTGATGGGGACTCTTTGGGTAAACCCAGAAATGGACTTTACCTAAAGAGGTATTATGCTTAAATGGTGGGTATGGAGAATTTTTTAGTTAGGTTTTCTTTTCTAGCTAGTATGTTTGTTAGTTTAGTCAGTGTGCTTAGCTTAGAAGAGTGTGTTTTCATCGTTATTCTGGCTTATCTTGGTTTTGCTCTTGATATTGCAGATGTCGACGCCTCTCCAAACGTACATTGGATTTGCTGATGGTGCTTGTCGTAGTACACGGAATATCTCTTCCGCAGCTTGGGTTATCTATTTTCCCTCTGACGAGTTAGTTTCTATGCATGGGGTAAGCCTCGGTCAAACAACAAACAACATTGCAGAAGACAGTGCAGTGATTGAATTATTATCTGAGTCTATTTCATTTGGGATTCGGAGTTTGATAGTGAGGTTGGATTCTAAACTCGTTGTATTACAGCTTAATAGAGTATATGCCATTAGAAATCCTGTGTTACTGAGATTGTTTTTGAGAGTGCGTCTCTTGGAATGTGAATTTGATTACATTGAATATCAGCATATTCCAAGGTCTTTAAACACATTAGCAGATGCAATGGCGTCTCGAATGTTAAATAGACATTTGTAAACAATCATAAATGCAAATTTATAAACATTTCATCATACATGTTAAACAAAATAAGCCGGTAATAATGATATATATATAGATAGGAGTGTGTCAAAAAATATACATCGTCTTCGATCATAGGTTTAAAACTCCTTATGATCGGCAAAATGATAGGTAAAAAAAGTCAAAATGTCACATGTGACTACAAAAGGTGACCATCCAGTCACTGGTGATGATCTCTGTAAGACACTACTGCACGGGCGACCTTACATAAAAATCTCCTAATAGGCCCCGGGACCGCGACTACATAGCGCTGCAGTCTGATAGGAATGTCATCTATGGTCGTCTCTGGTATGTCCACCGTGAGACGCTCTAGATCATGCTCCAACTCAACTAGCATCTCTGCGGCCGCATCCTGTGGGGCCGGTGGCGGTGCAGGTGGGTGTCTCCTCTCGAAAGCCCGGAGATTGGCTGGACGCCGTGGGCCTACATCTGCATTTTGAACATTTTTACTGTCAGTTTGAGGCGATATATATAAAAAACAAAAAAAAATACATAACTTAAAAACTTGTGAAAAATAAAGTACCTCTGTCATCCCATTGTTCTCCCTGTGGAAGAACCATGTCCGGATCACCTCGAAAATCTACTCCGGCATACGGAAAGTCCTGGATCGCAAACACCTGGTCCTCTAACCAGTGAAAATAACTATCAGGGAATCGAACAACTGCCGCACCCTCGTCAGGATGCCGGGCCATCACCGTAACCCATCGTATCAGCTTTGGCTCCCGAGGACCCAAGATATCAACAGTGAGATGCTGAGGGATCAGCATCGGAACTCTCTCTAAGGCAAAGCTCACAACTAGAGGCCCATATCCAAAGGTCTTTAGTTGTCCGTTCTTTGCCCTAGTTAGTTGGCCCTTCAGGTTGGCCGACACAGCATCGCACCAGTTGAAGATGGTGCCTCGGAAACAGTCAATTGCCATCCGCATTTGGGACCCGGTGGCAATATGTAAAGTGGCTGAGCCGCAAATTCTGGTAACCGTGAAAGCTATGACCATGAGTTCACGCCGAGAGATGTATTTGATTTCTATGCCTTTCGCATGGTGTTGATTGGGTATGCACCAATCTGCCCGGAGACTAGCAAGGGATTGGCCACCCGGCCTAGTCCCGGCTAGATTGAGTTGCTCGCCCCTATTCGGCAAGCCAGTGAGAAAGTATATGTCAGAGGGCTCTATCTCGAGCTGGTGCTCTCCGATGTAAAAGCATTGCTCATGGATGTTCCATCTCTCAACCAACCACTCCAAGAATCTCACCTGAGCCCTCATGCCAGGTATGGCCCAGTATTTATATAGTCCGCATGCTTTTAGGGCATCAACGGAAGGTTGGTGACCAATGGCAGCTTCATCAACCTCCTCGTGCTCTCTTTCTCTCCAATCCAACATGGTGAGTGCCCTACACACCAACAAATAGAGATTAGAATTAATTTAAGGAAATTTGAATGGTTGATTTTGGAGTTTGGGGTTTCAAATTCCGCCTTTCGCGGGGGACGCACCCCGCGTTTAGCACACAGAGCGCCGGGACGCAGGTGGCCTGAAGGTAGGCTGCGTCCCCCGACCTTTTTCCTGTGTAGGAAAAAGTCGAGGGACGCAGGTCACCCTTAGGGCACCTGCGTACCCCGCGGAGCGGATTTCAAAACCTAAAATCCCCCAAAAATCAAAACTAAAACCTAAAATGAAATTTTAATCGGATGAAATTGAAGAGGAGGATGTTGTGAAATACCTGGAAGAGACGGCGTTCGATTCTGACGGTCGGATTCTCCGCAATGACCACGGGAAGTTTCTTGCCAAAAGCCCTTTTCTCAACCTCAACAGTAAAATGGTAAAAATGACATGGTAAAAAGTCTTTTTATAGGTTTTTTGGATAAATGAGTTCTAAATTTGTTTATTTTTCACCATGGAAGGATGTTTTTCAATGTATTTTTGCCTATCTTAAACAGGTATGAGTAATGTGTCGTTTTTGTGCAGGACAAAGGGATTTAGAGGGAAAATTGTCATTTTTCACGAACAAAAATATCAGAGTCATCTTTTAAGCCCTTTTCTGACTCCTAAAACATGAAAAGATTGCCGAGCGTTTCTTTTACACTCGTTAAAACGGAATTAAAAGACGGTCCCCTTATAGCCCTTTTCTGACCGTAAAATCAGGAAAAGATTGCCGGGTTTTTGTCGTTTCAAACTCGATACTGGAAATAAAACGACGTGTCCTTGATCGCTTTTTACTTTTCAGGTCAACGACACTAAACATGAAAGTACTCCTTGGTCGCAAGATCAAGCGGTTCCCCCAGGTATTATTTTATACTTTTTCGGGCTTGAGGGACACAAACTTACGAAAAAGTTCACCGTGGAGTCTCCTTTAGTTTTTTCAGACTCTCTAAAATTGAAAAACGCCGAGTTTCTCCTATACTGGACTCGTTAAACATTTCACAGTAAAGGACCTATTCAATTACAAACATGAACGAACCACTCCTTCCTAGGGTTCGAATCAAAACTAGGTTGGACTCATCCGAAGGATGAGCTTATAATCAAGCATATGTTATCCTCCTCAAGCTTGTTAAAAATAAAGAGGTACTTGCCAGAAATGGTGGGGGAAAAGAGAGAAGAATGAACCTATTTGTTATCTTTTGCTACAGAAGAACCTTATCACCACTCTTGAACACGACACTTTTTATTCACCTGGGTTGGGAAATCCTTTACCTCACAGTTGATCAAACCACTTTGAAAGACTTCAGCCAGGTTCCGGGGATTAACTTTGAGTCGTTTATCACCAAGCCATCTGTCGTGTCGTTATGTGTTCAAGAGGTCTGCAAACAAAAACTTTCATCTGCAAAATACTTGTCATCCATTTGACCATCCCTGAGTCAGTCCTTACAACAACATTTCTTCAACTTGATCAATGATTTCGTGTTGTGGGCTTGCCTACAATGGGTCGCTTTCTATCGACATCAGCACATTATCTAGAGAGATGACTTAGAAATCATCAGTACCTTGAAGTCTGCATGCATCAATGGCAGGTTTCTCGCCTTTGACGTCAGTTTACATCATTGACTTTCGATCAAGGGATTCCGTGAAATGTTCGACATCAACTCATTCATTCACATCTCATGGATTGTACTGGGTACTTTGAGAACCATTGACATCACTGGTGGTCTCTCTCACACTTGTTAACAGTTTACATCATCGACTGGTAATCAAGTGGTTTCTACCATGCTCGACATCAACTCATTTATTCGCATGGATAGGATCGTACCAATTCGAGAAGTAGAAATGAAGACCCTGGATCTAGTTTCCACCATCCAGGCTGCGAGGAGTTTTGTATTCATTATCTAAGTAGACTAATCATAAACAGATGGTTGCGCCCATACTGTGTCTACAAAAGTCTATGATTATGATGTACTGCAAGATCATTCCTGTATCAGAGTAGTTAGTCTGTTAGTTAAAGTTTTGATCTGAGTATGGGAATGCCTACCTCAGTGATGATATAATCTTATACATGTATTTTGTGTTGAAAATTGCAGGTTCTGACCAGGCTCTCCACGAGATAATCCTTGAAATGATAAAGCGCTTCACCCTTCCTAGATCTTATGAAACCCTAATCTACTACAGGCTTCGCAATTTAGGGGGCAATCTGTTACACTAAAAAATGTCACCATCGCTATGTACAGTTAGTATGGCTCTATCAACAGTCATGCTACCCTCTTGAGCAAGTCTTATGCCTCTTCTCTCCATGTCAAACTCCAAGAAGAGAGAAAGTATTTATAAATGTATTTATCTCTGGGTACGCAGGTTCTCTCAACCTTACCTGCAGGTACGCACCCAATGTTCACAATGTCTGCATCCAAAGATGCTCTGTATGTAAAGGGGCAGGTGCGTCCCCCTGTAAAGGTCAAAATGTGCAAGTTTCATCTTTAAAAAGTTACTTGTGGTCATTTCTAGAGCATTCTAGAAGGTTGTTCGACGTGTATGAAGCGCCTCCAGATGGTTCATGTACCCCTACCAAAGAGGAACTTATCCCATCAATAAGGGAGCTATCCCATCCAAAGAGGGGATTATCCCATTGATGGTGGACCTGAATAACTTCCTCTTGAACACTATAAATACAGGCATTGGGCCAGAGGGAGGGGAGGCTGAAAGCTAAACATTCCTAAGGGTAGATGCTGTTGGAATTAGGACTTCCTTGTGAGAACTTGTGAGGAGAGATTACCATCTTTACTTGTTTCCATTGGGAGGTGGGTGAGCTTTGTCAAAGTAAAGGAAGACTCTTGTGGACCCTGGAAGGAGCTTGCACAACACCAAGGCTCAGGTTGTAATGGTTCCTTTTGTTACCTTTAATGCAAATTAGTCCATTCTTCTCAATAACTTGTTGTTTATGAGTTGTTTCATATACTCCTTGGTCTATATGTTGAATATGCTTTGTTTTATGTTATAATCAGGTGCTATTTAATGTTTTGACTGTTGGTGAATGCAGGTTTCGGAAAGAAGGAGGAGCTCATCCGGATCAGCGGAGCTAAGCTACTACAATAGCGTTTGGACAAAGGTAAGAACTAAACACTTGATTTCTCATATCATAATGCATGTTTAGAGAAGGATTGCTCTTTTTTGTCTTGTTTGTCATTAGAATGTCTTAGACTTCTAGGAAGGTCGGTTGTGTCCGCACTATTGACTGATTCCGTGTGACATTATAGTTAGAGAATCAAAAAGAAAAAACAAAAGATTTGAACAAAGCGTTTGCTAAAAAGCCTGTAGATACCCATGTTATAACATCTGACCTTGAGAGAAACATAAGACAAAGCATACAATGCAAAAATATGGACTTGTTCATGTTGGGATGGCACCTCATGAGCTTGAGGGAGAATGGACCAACTACATTTGTGCACGTTCCCTATTGATTGGACCAACAACCTCAACTTTTCTGGAGCCAAAAGGGCCTTCTTTGGGTGGTTCCTCCATAAGAAACAACTAAAGGGATAGGGGTATGGAGGAGAATTCATTTCACCAACCAGTTGGAAATCCATGGATTGGAATGAGGTGCCCAATGACCCACGAACAAGAGAATTACCCCCAACACCAATGTAAATGGTGGAGGGTGGGAGGAGTCGAGAGGGACCGAACTTGATGTGAAAGGACAAGGAAAGGATGTTAGGTCCCTATAATACTAGTGTATCCCCCTTATAATTATTGTTAGTGTATCCCCCTATTGTTATTGTTGTGCCCATGTAGGCCCCATATTGTTATTGTTGTTCCCCATTGAAGCACACTATTTTTATTATTGTGCCCTTACATTATTATTGTTATGTAGGTTCTGATTATCTTATGACCCCTTAGGCTCCTATATATACCAAGGAGGTCTTGTCATTTGTATCATCCGAGAATTGTTCATTTATGTGATGTAAAGGAGGTTCCCCCCTCGAAGAGGATATTTTTTAAGTCGTTGATCTATCTTTTATTCAGTTTTGAGAGCTGGTTGCGTAACATTTGCTATCAAAGATTTGGATTCGAAGGTTTCGCTTCTTCAAATAGGTTATATTGGAATTTTTGCTATAATTTTTCTCTGCGAGGCTTACGAAGCTGCAGTTGAAACCACATGGAGTAGAAATATTGGTGAAATTTGTGTACGCATTTCAGAGCTTGATTCACTATATTTTCGGAGATATGATTTGAGGAAGTTAGGGTTTTTGCAGGCTCTCGAATTCAATTTCAAGCAGGTGACCTAGGGAAAATGATCATAACTTTCTCTCCGAGAATTGGATTTGAATTTAGTAAAAAGTGACAAAAATTTCACATAATGTAGTTTTTCATGTATCATTTTCAGGGACAAAGGTGGAAACAGTGACACGTAGTACTCCATACAAGTTCGTTCTTCTGAAGTAGTCTATAATCAGGTCATCGTGGGAGATTGGGTGTAACTCTTTCTTGAAGAATCCAATCTTGGTCTAACTTGTGGGTTTGGAAGGAAGACTCAGACGGATACCACAGGATGAATTTTCAAACCTTGAAGATCCAAAATTACATAGATACATCAGTTTCAATATCGATCTCCTAAAAAGAAAGAAAAAGGAGTGTATTTTTTTAAATTTTGTTTGAAAAATCAGTTTGAAGTGATTCAAAGGGAATAGTGAAGCATATATATCATTGTTTGATTCCAAAATAACTTGAAGCAAAAAATGGACACAACTAGTAAGCAACCGAAAATCTCTTCCATGATGCATGAAGAAGAGGAAGAAATGCAAAACAATGTAAACTTTGAAACGAGAACTCATACTGTTACCCATTTTGTAGAGATAGCAAAAAAGTGACCCGATTTTGAAAAGTGGTGATGCAGAGCACACGTGTTTTTCAGAGCATATTTTTTGGCACTATAATTTTTTTTATGTACATTGCGTTTTAGAATGGTAGTGCTTTTGATGCTGATTTAAAAAAGTGGTAATTCTACACCAGGCCCTTTTTTTTCTTTTTTTCTTTTTTTCTTTTTCTTTTTCTTTTTTCTCTCTAATGTATGAAATGTAAATAATTATTTTGTAAATTTAATAATTTTGAAGTGGTTGTTTTCTTCATATTCTCTTGTTTTTATTTTAATTTTAATTTTTTTGTAGTGAGGTTTTTATTCTTTTGCATTTTTAAATTAGAAGGTCATTATTTTGAATTTTTGATATTCTACATATTTATACATCGTTAATTAATTTTTCAATCCATATGAAATAATTGTTTCTAAAAAACAATATTTTTTAACAATGAATATAAAAATAACCATTTTTAACACAAATATAACTAAAAAACTACATGTTTTGATAACTTTTTGCTAGAATTGACATGTCAAAATCACAATTTTTATACGACAATTTTAACTAAAAATGGTTAAAAAATAGTTTTTTTATGAATTTCATGTCAAAAAAATAATAATAATTGTTGAGCCCTAGAAAAGGTATGTAATTACCACTCACTTTGTCATCTTTTCCTTGAATTCATAACTCCTTTACATTATGAAATAAGTATATGGCAAAAGATTATGATAGAATCTAGAAGAATTGTATGCAACGTAAAATGACTAATAATTACCCTTTTCCTATGCAGAAAAAGGAGAAAACGGAAGATCGTCGTTCTAAAGGAAAAGATAAGACAAGGTTAATTGTTGTCCCTTTGATAGGGAACTGTATCCAAACAAGGCAATCTAAACTGGAGCGTATAAGCCAGGAAAAGGAAGAGGAGGTACCAAATCGGCGTAAAAGAACAAGAAGATAACCAAGAACTAATAGTATGGATCCTGAGGGATCGCCACCTTAACGATTCGTTGTGTCATTGATATCTCCGCTCGACTGCTATAAGAGGAGGCAACATTGCTAGCCCAAGGGACGGAACTATTGTGGTTTTTATGAAATTTACTGTTGTAATTGAAACTTTGATCATCGACTCTCTCTAAGAGTGATTATTGTAACTCTGTTTTGATGTGTAATATATAAACTTTGGTTGCTATTCTATCTTTGATTCTGGAGTAATCTTAAGCGGTGTGTCCCTGGAGGCTAAGGGCCTGGCCTTGGTGGAACACTTGCTCCTGTACCATTATTTCCGATTCGTGTGTGGTTTGATTTCTTTTACCCGCTCTGTTCAGTAATTTGATGTTCCATACTATTTTACATATCGGTTCTATTATATTTCATTTCTACTTGAATAAGTAATGTTATTCTCTACAATAGGAATGTTATGCTATTCATCCTAACTGTATATCGCATCGTTGTTCCTTTAACAACTGGCATTATCATATAACATTGTTGTTCCTTACAGATTACCATTGTTGTTCAATTACAGAGTAACAGTGTTGTATATTCATAAATCGGTATTACTGTATTTATCTATGGTTTACTCTTAAACGTGATTGCTGTTCATTTGGGATTTTTGTTCCATCGTGATCACAATTGTTGTTCCTTTATACCTGAGATTCATACTTGTTATATTGGAGCTCAGATTGTTGTTCCTTTTAACATAGGAGTGCCGTGTGTAATATTTGATCTGGTTTGTTGTACATTTACATTTGATTTAAGTCGCTATTCTATATTTTATTTCCATTAGTTCACTGTCTTATTTCCGTTTGTTGTTCAAATCATTTCTAAAGTAAATATTGTTACTCAATTCCTGTAGGATACATTTATTGCTTCATTCATTCCTGTAGGTTAAGGTTTTGTTGTTCAATAGATTAGTTGCTATTCCATTTCTTGTCAGTTGAATTATCATTGCTTCAGTGTGAAGAACGATCTGAAACTGTAGTGAACATTGACATACGCTATCCAGTTCCCAGATTGATGATCTTTTCCTTGATTGCTTTTTAATTGTATCAGTTTACAAAGGGAAGAGTTACCACTACTGTACCCTTGACTGATAAATTGTTGTAGCTTTTTAAGTGCATGATTTGAGTTTTAAGTTTCTTTCTGAAAGTAGATTTTATTCCAAGCATCCATTTACTCTTGTATTTTAAGCACTATACTACTAGCATTACTCTGACAAATGACCGCCTCAAACTGAGTACACTCTTTGAAATAACAAATCGTTCCTGGATTGACAATTAATGTAGGGTAAATAGAGGTGAAAAAGACCCTTTTTACTACTCGACATTTTGGCGCCGTTGCCGGGGAAGAGTGTAGCCATTTGTTTCCTTTTCAGAGTAGTGTAAGTACCTACTAGGAAAGAATTGGGTTTTGAAAACGGAAGGTAAGAACCTACGTATGGAGCATGTAACAGCCCTGCTCCTTTGCCCGCTTCCCTGTAGATTTGTTGTTGTTTTGGGTAGAAATCAGTATTTGATTTGTGTGCATGACTAAGCAGAAAAAGCCTGAAAAGAACCCCAAACCACTACCCAAGCCTGATAAAGCTAAGGGGCCAGTGACCCTTGGCCGTTCAACTTTCATAGACAAAATCCTAAAGAAAGAAGAATCTTAGCCTTCAGTAGGACCTAGAAAAGTTGCTTCTAGACAACCTACTATTTCCCTTCAAGCCACAGGATCACCATCTGTAGCCTTTGTTGAGGTGCATAGTCAAACCAAGGAGCAAGATTTTCAAGAAATTGAGAATTCTAGCCCAAAATCATTGCAATAAGGGAACCTTAGCAACTTCTGTGAAGGAAGAGGAGAAACAGGGGAAACTGAAGAACCAAGATCTCCTCCTGGAATAATTCAGCCATTAAGCAGCCCAGATAAGGGAAGTGCTGTAAAAATAATTCATAACAAAGTTGAAGAACCTCAAGAATCAAAATCCCCCCAGACATTAGGGACTCTCATCATCCCAAACAAAGGAAGTGTTGTTAAGGCCATTCCTATTAAAGCCATCCCCCCTTCGTCTAGCCAACCTAGGAACACCCTCCTAGAAATTTTAGAAGATTATTGGCACATATTTGACCAAATGGCCCAGAACCAGCGAAACACCCAAACTTCCACACTGCAATATCCCATTGTAGATACTACAGCCAATGCACCAATGAAGGCAATTCCTCTCCAACATATCCCTACATTTCATGGCCTAACATCGGAAGATCCAGATGCATTTTTGTTTGAATTTGATGTGCTATGCAGAGGATATGACTATACCACTGATCCCCAGAAGCTGAAACTATTTCCTTCTACATTAAAAGGAGCTGCTTTACAATGGTTTATGGGGTTGGGTGGAGGTGTTATAAATAACTGGGAACAAATGAAAGATGCTTTCCTAAAGAAATATCAAGATTATTGTAGATCTAGAGAGTTAAAAGATGAAATATTTCAGATGGTAGCTAGACCTAATGAAACACTAGAAGAATATGTTGAACGTTTTCAGTATAATCTTCAAAGATCTCCTTATGCATCATTACCCTTACCTGATAATGTATTAAAAACAACATTAATTAAAGGCATGAAGGAACAATGGATTGAAACATTGAATATTATGGGAAAATGAGACATTTATCAAGAGGATTTTGCTAACATCATTGATTTATGTATCAGGAGCTCACGAGGAAGTACAAGGCTAAAACCAGCAGAACATGACAGGTTTACAAGGGACAACAAGATCTCTGGAGAAGGAGTAACTTGCGCAGAAATTGGAAATTTATTAGAAAATTTCAAAACTGATATATTGGGAACTCTGACAACGTAGCTCGATATTACGAAAGCTAAGCAGAAACAAGCAGAGGCAAAGCAAAATCTGGCGATCTTTTGTCCCAGATGTAGAAAGAAATACAACCACAAAGAGTTCCCATTAGATACAGTTCAATCTTGCACCATTTGTACAAAAGACCACTCTACAGAAAGCTGTCCCTCACTTCCTGGTTTGAAAGCAGTGTACAAAGAAGCAGAAGAAGAACTAGAACCAGTGTACCTACTTAATCAGCGCCATCAATGGCAGCCACGACAATTAGGTATGTTCCCCGATCCAGCTTCTTCTTTTTAGCCTCCACAATATCATGCTTAGCAATATAATACAATGTGGCAAAATCAACCTCTTTTCTCAAACTAGCCACAACAACCATTTCCTTCATCATCACCATGGCCGAATCAAACAAGCCAATCTAATTGGCCAAATTTTCCCTATGTGCCACCATATTGGCAAAACAATGCATATCCAGCACAATGGTCCCCTCCTATTTCACAGAGTCAAGCTTGGCAGACAAACTGGCAAAGACCGATGAATCAGCCAGTAGGAACCATTCTTCTCCCTCAACCTACACTGTCAGCATTGCAACAAAATCCCCAGTCTAACTTAAGACCGCAACTCCCAACCCAACCCAACCCTAATCCAAATAATAGACCAGTTCAATCTATTCAAATAATTGAAACACCAGAGATAGAAACCGATCTAAGGGAATGCAATGACCTTCAATTAAGATCTGGGCGCATTATAGAAATTGAGGGAGATAAAAAGGTTCAAATTGAAAATCAGTTACCTATAGAATAACCATTACAAGACAAAGATGTGGCTACAAAACAAACTCATGATCAAATAACCACATCTTCTCCCCCATTCCCAGAACGATTAATTATACCATGACCTATAGAACATCCTGATTTTGACATTCTAGGAGAACTTAAAAACCTGTACATAAAAATCTAACTCCTCCAAGCCATTCAAGACATCCCAATATATGCAAAGACCATCAGAGAGCTATGTATAAAAAAACCGAGGAGAATAACAAATAACCCAACAGTCCAAGTAGGTGGCACCTTATCTGACCTATTATCAAGAAGAGAAACACCCGTCAAATATGAAGACCCAGGAAATCCAATAGTAACAATACAAATCAATTGACAAACCTTTTCAAATGCCTTAGTCAATTTAGGGGCTGCAATCAATATCTTAACAACTACCACTTGTCGAAAACTAGGCATTACATCAGTAGAACCAACCTCCACTTTATTAGAACTGGCTGACCGATCAGTGGTTAGGCCGGAAGGTACACTACATGATGTCATGGTATCTGTTGATTCTTGGGAATATCCTTCCGACTTTCTAATAATAAACCCTAAAATCCGACTTGATGGACACCCATTAATTTTAGGCATACCTTAGCTTGCAACGTTGATGCTTATATTGGCTACCAACAAGGCAGTATGACCATAACTGGAGGGCCTAAGATAAAAAATTTAGCCTTATATCCTATATCCCAGCCAAGTGTCACGATAATAAAAACTAACAAACACCCTGTATCATACCTTACCGAAAATATTAGATCCCCCTTAACTATAGAAGATGCCCTTGATTTCAAAGATCAAACATAAGATGATATTATTAACAATTTTATTAACCAACCTAAATCTAGATCTCATATACAATGTCACATGATAGAGGTAGCATTTGATAATGAATTGGAAGAAGATCCTCTCAAAGAAACTCATGACCAAACGATGCCTACTACCACTGTTTCAAATAGCAAAACTGTAGAGATTGAGCCAGGCAAAACTTTAAACATTAATAGTAACCTGACTCCTGAACAAGAACAAAAATTGATCCAACTACTGAAAAAATATAAGGAAGCATTTGCATGGGATTATCCAGATATGAAGGGAATCGATCCCCAGTTATGTACACACCACATTTATATAGAAAAAGAGGCAAGACCTATTCGCCAACCCCAAAGAAGACTTAACCCTCATCTAAAAGACATTGTGAAAATTGAACTACAAAAACTTTTAGATGCAAACTTTATTTATCCCATCTCTAATAGCAAATGGGTCTCTCCGCTTGTAGTGGTGCCGAAGAAGAATGGAAAGTGGAGGATTTGTGTAGATTACAGAGAATTAAATAAAGCAACCCAAAAATACCACTTCCCCTTCCATTTATTGACCAGGTATTAGATACATTAGCAGGAAAGAAATTATTTTCTTTCCTAGATGACTTCAGTGGATACAATCAAATTTAGATTGCCCCTGAAGACCAAGACAAAACTACTTTTACCTGTCCTTGGGGAACGTTTTCTTACAGAGTCTTACCTTTTGGTCTATGCAATGCCCCCGCCACATTTCAAAGGGCTATCCTTAGTATCTTTTCAGATTTAATAAATGAAGGGCTCGAAGTATATATGGATGATTTCACACCATACGAAGATGATTTTGACCCAGCACTAGATACACTGGAAAAGGTGCTCCAATGATGTATAGCTACCAGACTCTGCCTAAGCCATGAAAAATTCTATATGATGATGACTGAAGGCCTCATCCTAGGTCACTACATTTCAGCAGCTGGGATACAGGTAGATCCGGCCAAAATTCAAATAATCTTGTTAATACCCACTCCCACCACGCAGATAGAGGTACACAGTTTCCTTGGATTTTTTGGTTATTATAGAAGATTTATAGAGCATTTTTCTCACATTGCTACACCTCTATACACACTAACAGGGAATGTTGACTTTGTATGGACAGATAAATGTGATCGTGCTTTTGAGGATTTGAAAAAGCTTGTGTCAACAGCACTAGTACTCAGAGGTCCAAATTGGGACCTGCCATTTCAAATTTCATCAAATGCCTCAGACATAGCTATTGGAGCAGTCCTTGGGCAGGAAGAAGACAAAAAACCATATGCGATTTATTATATTAGCAAGAACTTGTCTCCTGCTGAGTTGAACTATACTATTATTGAAAAAGAATTCTTAGCTGTAATACATGTTGTAAATAAATTTAGGCATTACATCACTGGATATCCTGTTGTTTTATACACAGATCACTCTGCCATAAAATATTTAGCGAATAAACCAATCACAAATGGTAGAGTAACAAGATGGCTGATTTTATTGCAGGAATTCGATATCACAATAAAAGACCGACCTGGAAAAGAAAACCCTGTAGCTGACTTTCTCTCATGAATGCTGAAACCAGTGGACGCAGCAGTAGTCGAGGATCAGTTTCCAGACGAACATTTGTTCGTTGTTACTGTCAAAACACCCTGGTATGCTGATGTTGCAAATTATCTAGCAGTAGGAAAATTACCAAAACATTTGACTCCCAATGAACAAAAGTAGATTGTTCAGCGTAGTACCCAATTTTCTTGGATTGGGGGCTACCTATTTCATACAGGGGCAGATATGCACATCAGGAGATGCGTCCGTGAAGATGAAATTTTTGATATTCTGAAAGCCTGTCACGACGGACTGTGTGGCGAACATTTTGCAGATCGAAGAACTGGTCACAAAGTTCTACAAATAGGATATTATTGGCCCACAATCTTCAAATATGCAAAGAAATTTGTTCAAGCCTGTGACAGTTGTCAAAGAACAGGACGCCCTGGACAGTCTGATGAGATGCCTCTAAACCCACAGCTAGTTATTGAACCATTCAAACGTTGGGCGCTCGATTTTGTGGGCCCAATTAATCCATCATCGAATCAGAAAACATATATTTTGGTAGCCACGGAATACGTCACCAAATGGGTTGAATCAAAGGCATTGCCAAGAGCTACAGAGGATTCCGTCATTCAATTCCTGTTCCACATATTCATGCGATATGGCCTTCTAAGAGACATAATCACGGATGGAGGAACATAGTTTTCTGGTATTAAAATTGCTGCAACATTGAAAAAATATCATATTCAACACAAAATTACCTCTCCATATCACCCATTGGAAAATGGCCAAGTAGAGAGTACGAATAAAGTGATAGAAGCAATACTGACAAAAACCATTGCGTCACACAAATGCGATTAGGCTACAAGATTGCATGAAGCCTTGTGGGCATACAGAACAACATGGAGAAGCACTACTGGTTATTCAACATATCAACTAGTATTTGGAAAGGAACCCATCTTTCCAATCGAATTCGAAATACAAACCCTGAGAACAACACAAGAAGTCGATCTAGACTTGAACGAGGCCTAGATTAACAGACTATAGTAGATTAACAAGCTGGATGAAATCAAGCTCTCTACTCTCCAACATACCGCATTGATTGAACAACAGAGAACCAAATGGCATGACACCCTCATCAAAAAGAAAGTCTTCCGCGAAGGAGATTGGGAACTCCTATACGATTCTAGGTTCCAAGATTTTCTAGGGAAACTCCAGACTCGCTGGCTCGGACCATACGAGATCCAAAAAGTACATGATAATGGTACCATTACCTTAACCACCATTGATGGATCAGGACACACCTTTAAGGCAAACGGCCACCGAGTTTGATTATACCACAAACCACTCACTCGGGAATCCTTCTACTAGCAACTCCGCGAAGACTCTGACATGCAGATTCTAGTTGAGGAAGAGAAATCTTCCCCACCTTTGGTTCATTAAGTGGTTTGATCGCTTTTACATTTTGTACATAATTTTTTATTTTCTGTACGTATTTTTGCATTTCTGCAGCTTTTGCATTTTGTTGTTCCTTTTGGAAGGAACAACATTTTCACTACGTTGTTGTTCCTTTTTGAAGGAATAGCGTTTTCACCACTTTGCTGTTCCTTTTTGAAGGAACAACACTTCTGCATTTTTCTGTTCCTTTCTGAAGGAACAACATTTCCGCCATGTTGTTGTTCCTCCCCGAAGGAACAACACTTTCACGTTTTTACTGTTCCTTTCCGAAGGAACAACACTTTTGCGTTTTTGCTATTCCTTTCCAAAGGAACATCACTTCTGCATTTTTGTTGTTCCTTTCCGAAGGAACAACAATTTCATTTTCTGTTGTTCCTTTCCAAAGGATCAACACCTTCATTTTTCTGTTGTTCCTTTCCGAAGGAACAACACTTTCATTTTTCCGTTGTTCCTTTCCGAAGGAACAACACTTTTGTTTTCTGTTGTTCCTTTCCAAAGGAACAACACCTTCATTTTTCTGCTGTTCCTTTCCAAAAGAACAACACTATCATTTTCCGATGTTCCTTTCCGAAGGAACAACACTTTCGTTTGCTGCTGTTCCTTTCCGAAGGAACAACATCTTCATTTTTCTGTTGTTCCTTTTCGAAGGAGTTGTTCCTTTTCAAAGGAACAACACTTTCGTTTTCTATTGTTCCTTTCCGAAGGAATAGCACTTTCATTTTCTGTTGTTCCTTTTCGAACTTTCATTTTCTGCTGTTCCTTTCTGAAGGAATAGCACTTTCGTTTTCTGTTGTTCCTTTCCGAAGGAACAACACTTTCATTTTCTGTTGTTCCTTTCTGAAGGAATAACACTTTCATTTTCTGTTGTTCCTTTCCGAAGGAACAACACTTCAACATTTTTTCATTTTTTGTGTTTGCGCCTATTTTCTTTGCTGTTCCAATTAAGGGACAACTGCTGTTCCTCTCAATGAACAACAGTTTTGAGTTTTTTTTTGCGATTTTGTGTGCAATCCTTGTTCTATATTTTTAGAGTGAATTTTCTCCTTTGTGTGTTTTATCATTTAAATCATTTTTGAAAGTCATGGTCATCTAAAGCATAGCTATACATCTATGCAATGAATACAAAAACTAGAGTATACCGAAATTAGCGAATTACACAAAAACTCGTTATCTTTAGAAGAAAGTGCTTTGAATTGATAAAAGAAAAGAGGGAAGGACACAACTATTGATCACTTTGTTGTCATTATTCTACTAATACCGATATGATTGATTATTTTTATCATGATGTTTCTTTCTAAATCCCCATAATTCTCTTTGATCATTATTATTGAATAAGAATAAGAGCATATTTTTTTCTATTGAGATGTTAAGACTTCTTCCACCATCCCTACTCTTAAGGAGTGTTCAACCACCCTCTGTATATAAATAGGAAAAGTGCTATATAAAAGAAAAAAGAAGAAAACGAAAAATGTTTATATGATTGCTAACATGATTTGTTAGATGAAGGATAAGGGGTCTCATCAAGAGCCATCCTACCATGATCATAAGGAAGAAAGTGAAGTGGCATTCCCACTATGGCCACCACACCAGGGACATGATCCAAGAGGCACATTAGAAAAATAAAAAGTCCTTGGAACAGGAGGTCTCATCATGAGCCGACCTGCCCACCTTTCACTCCTTCCTGATGAATGGCATTGTGATTCATCTGGTTACCAAGCCAGCATAATGACCTCCACTCTGACATTACACAGCACTTTCCTATGCATACACAAAGGATTATGGTTCCAAGGGTGAAATAAACAACTCTGTCAAGGTTATGGACACCTGTGGGCAATAGAGCTCTGTTGATGTTATTGAAGTCATATTTCTTATACACCAATAGCAATTATATAACCCTTCTTCTTATATCTTTATAAATCGTTCAAATGAGATTATGTATATACCCCTTCCGAACCTTTGAAACATGAAAATCAATTACAAATCAATTATGATGGAAAAAGTTGATAATGACCACATCGGACCTTTTGTGCACATCAACTGTCCTATCCTCCAAATTCTCGCATCATATCACGACACTTCCTTATTTATTAAGTGATTCTATTTTATGCCTCGATTTCAGTAATCCGCTCGTTGCTATAAACATGGCATATCTGTATAGGTTGTTCCTTAATGACTCTGTACTATGGCAATTCACCACACTGCTCCCTCATTTGACGGCCGAGGGCAATCTATCACAATGCACGCGGGGGGGGGGGGGGGGCAGGTAATCCCCATAATTCACTAACATACATGTCAGCTCATCAATTGGAAGAATTAATGACTTGGGAATAGCAATGCTTGGCGGTACTTTGTTTTCCAATGTGCATGGCTTGTTACTTTGAAGTTATTTCCCTGAATCGCTCTACAAAATTAGCAGTAAGTTTGAAATTTGAATAGCTTGCTATTCCGACATCTTCTCTGTGCTTTTCTAACAGCCAACTAAAATTTGAATAGCCTATTGTTCCATTATTGTCTCTGCATTTTTATAGCGTGCTAACCATGGAAGGAAGATCAATTTGCAGGGAACCGCAGGTATTGATAGTTTCTGATGCCGCAGGAGAGATCCTAGCAAGAGCAAGATGGCTAGTTTATCTTAATCGCATACAACAATCCAACGAAATGGTGGCAATTGAGTTTTTACAGAACCTGCATGAACATTATTCCATGGTGAGAGGAAGACAGATAGCAGTCACTGACGACATAATTGCAGAAGTTTCAGGACTGCTGGCCACGGGATCGGTGTGGACTCTGAAAAAGGTGAGATTGCGGGATGCCATGAAAATCTTCCAGGATGAAGGGCAGAACTTGACTGTAAAAGGGAAGGGAGTTTTACCAGCAACCTTGGGGGAGCCATGGGCAGAATTGGTGAAGATTATCCAAAGCTACATCACTTATGACAGCAGGAAAGATGTGGTAACACCATGACATCTTAAACTTTTAGCTGTGTTAAAACAAAAGTGCACTGTGAATTTGCCCGTGTTTTTAAAGTCTTTATTGCGTGATGTCGCCCGAAGCATGAAGAAGTCTCGCCACTTAGAATCAGTAGTAAGTCACCATGGCTTAATACAGCTGATAGTTAGTCACAGCCTTGCCCAACAACAGATCATTTGGGAGGAACTAACTTTTGCAATAGATGGAGGACTGGACTTGCCAACCCCAAAACGGAAACATGATACCGGTTCATCAAGCAGACCCTTGAAACGAAGGGAATCTGTTAGATTGGTAAGAATCAAGGGAATGCTGAGGAATCGCCAGGAAGACAATGGTCAGCCTGTAGAAATACACAATTCTGGAGACGAAGAGCCCCCACAGCTGGAAGGTTGGGAGAACGAAATTGAATTGGAAGAGAATTATAAAGAACCGGAGGAAGAGACTGAACAATCTGGTCAGGAGGAAGAGGAAGCAGAGCAACGCAGTGTAATTCCACTGCAAAACCTGCTCCAATAAGATGAGTTGGTGCAGATTCTGGCCAATATGGGCAAATATGCCCAAGATCATATCCCACTTAACACCCACATCGAAGAAGAAATGTAGGAGCACTCTATTCATGGAAAAAGTACATCTGAAGAATTGTGTGATGAAGATAAAGGAGAAGAGGGTCACTCTGCTCATGATGAGAGTATATTCGAGAAAGAGAATGATGCAGAAGAAGAGGAACAATCTGTTCCTAGTCAGAATACACTAGAGGAATTTCATGATGAAGAAGGGGTAGAAGAGGAGGTTACCCAGGAAGCAGCAGGGCAAGCTAGGGTTTCTACCCCTGCACAACCTGATCAGCATAGCACTGAAGAAGTACCCTGAGAAGAAAATAAGGAAATTGGCCAAGAAGAAGCCACGACACTTGAGGAACAAAGTCCAGGCCCGAGTAAAACGACTGTTCCTTCCAGGGAAACAGAAGAAATTAGAAAATTGTGAAAGGAACAGCAAAGATTGCTTAGCATGATTAAGCAACTTTGGTAGCAGATAAGGGTTTTGAAAATGAGGAAGAAGATAAAAGGGAAAACAACTGCTCAGACAAAACCTCTTAAGAAAAAGATTAAGAAGACTCACGACCAGCTTGCCATTCAAAACCAAAAGGAACAGCACTTGGCTATTGCCCATGTCGAAGTACAAACAGATGATATATCGGCCTATGACAAGGAAATTCAGATAGAGGCACCATCCTCTGAGGAAATTCAAACCATAAATACGAGACGATGTAATAAGAAGATTCAAGTAAATCTCCCACTTACAACTACTATGTGGGATAGTGACCCAAGGATAGTAACTCTGCGAAAGGACTTGGTGCAAACCCAGTAGGCAGTAGAGAAACTTACAGAGCAGACTGTCTCTCGAGAAAAGTATGAGAAATTACAACAGCAACTGAGGGACATTAACTTATCCGAAAGCCAGGCCTTTGAAGGATGGCGAAAGGAAGAAGAAAGAGTAAAAAAGGTAACCCATAGACTAGATATAGTCATCAAACAAATGGATTCACTATGCTCTTCGTACACTGACGTTCTAGCGTGTAGGGCACCTGCTAGGAATTATGCTTTATTTTTAATGGAAATATATTTACAATTGAAAATTAAAGCTGTTAAAGCAAGAGTCCCTATAGAAATAAACACTATTGATGACTTCATAAATTGTTGTAAGCACTATGGGGAGAAATTTCAGCACCTATTATGTGAATTCTATTTGCACAATCTGGTATTAGATGGAGAAACAGATCAGAACCCTGGCCCTTTTGTGGGAGATGTCCAACTACAGGCATTTATTTCTTTTGGTGTTAATCAAATAAAGTGGCTTAAAGCCTATAATGTCTTTCAAAGACAGGAAAATGGATTAGACTTATGGGTGAGAGGAGAACCTAGAGACCCACAGCAATTATGGAATAAACATAGGAGCCTAATGAGAACTAAGGGAGTAATCGAAGCATTGGGACCTATCCACACAACAGTCATACGACAAGGGATAGAATATTTCTTTACCATCAAAGACCTTGCCATAGCAGCAGCTAAGTTTCGATATCAGACTTCTAATCCGAACATCCAAAACCGAGAACCATTTAATTATGAGAACTTTAAGCTAGCTGCTGACTGCCTGAGTCTCTATGGTGACCTCGTTTTGAGAGAAGGACCATCTTGGTTAGGCTGTAGATTCAGAAGTCCAATTATTTGGCACCCTGCACCAAGATATCAAGCCTTATATGAAATGCTTGAAGGACAGACAGGACATTTCATTAAATTCCTAGCTAGAAATCATGGTTGTAGACCACCTCATGAGATCCCTTCTCTAGCCTATTCCCTCACTACCTTGCATGTTAATTATAATGTTTTCATGAGGGCATGAAAAAGGGTAAGCAAGGGGTTATGTTGAGCCCTAGAAAAGGTATGTAATTACCACTCACTTTGTCATATTTTCCTTGAATTCATTACACAAATGAATGATTCTTTGATGATCCAAATGACAAAACCTCCTTTCTATATATAGGAGTCTAAGGAGTCACAATATAACCCAACCGACCTAACAATAATAATATAAAGGCACAAAAATAACAATAGAGGGATTCTATGGGGCATAGTAATAACAATATGGGGACAATAGGGGCACAACAATATTAATAAGGGATACAACTACCATCGTAATGGGGTAATCCTAGTATTATAGGGACCTAACATGTCCCTCTCTTTAAAAAATGTATTGTCCTCAATGCTTCAGTAGTTCTGGATGCTTTTGTATAAAATTATCATCCTCCCATGTGGAATCTTCAGCGGATAAGTTCTTCCACTTGATGAGATACTCCAAAATTGATTGATTTCGTAGTTGTCGAGTTCTTGTTTCTGTGACTTCTTATGGTTCCAATATAATTTTTCCTTCCTCGTCAAGTTCTGGCAATATTGTTTGAACTGGGAGCTTGTCGCATATAGCCTTCTTTAAACATGAAACATGGAAAACTAGGTGCACCTAAGAAGCTGCAGGAAGCTCCAATTTGTATGCCATAGTACCAATCTTTTGCAACACCTTGTACGGACCATAATACTTTGGTGATAATTTATTATCCTTCTGAGCTTGCTTAATGGACATTTGTTTATATGGTTGTAGCCGTAGGAATACCCAATCACCTACATCAAAACTTCTTTCGCTGCAATGTTGATCTGCCTATTGTTTCATTCTATTTTGTGCCAACACGAGGTTATCCTTTAAGAGTTGGAGGACTTGTTGTTGATGCTTGATGTGATGTTCCACTGCTTGAACCTTAGAATTTTCTCTTAAATATGATGTGATGGATGGTGGCTGATATCCATAAAGTGCCATAAATGGGGTCATTTTTGTTGCTGTATGGAAGGAAGTGTTATACCACCATTCAGCCAGAGGCAACCATTTGACCCATTGTGTCTGTTTATCAGATACAAAGCAACAAAGATATCCTTCCAAACATTTGTTTACTATCTCAGTTTGCCCATCAGATTGAGGATGATAAGATGAACTATGAGCTAACTGAGTACCGAGACAAGAAAATAATTTTGTCCAAAAATTTCCAGTGAAAATGGAATCTCTGTCACTTACAATAATCTTTGGGTTTCCATGTAGCTTTTGAATTGTTTCCATAAATGCAGTAGAAATTGTACTGGCTTTAAATGGATGTGATAATGCACAAAAGTGTGCATACTTGGTAAGTCTGTCAATTACCACCATGATGACACTCTTTCCCTCAGACTTGGGTAAACCTATGATAAAATCCATTGAAACCTCCTCCCAAAGTTGGCTTGGAATTGATAAAGGTTGTAATAGACCCGGGGTCTTAATTGTTTCAACTTTATTTTGTTGGTAAACCAAACATTCTGCCACAAACTTTTGAATATATGATTTAAGGCCATCCCAAAAAAATTTATTCTTAACCATGAGGTAAGTTTTTAAAAATCCTAAGTGCCCTCCTAAAGGAGAAGTGTGCAATTCCATAAGAATCTTTTGTTTGAGTTGGGAATTCTTACAGAGGTATAAGCGATCTTTGTACCATAACGAATCATTTTGCCAGCTAAATGTATCAGATGTACTGGGATCTTGTTGTAACTTTCGAATAAGTGGCCACACTTCTTCATCATTCTTCCATTCCTCCCTTGCTTCGTTTATCCAATCTAGTTGGATAATAGAAATGGCGCACAACAATGCTTCCACATCCTCATCCTTTCTTGAGAGTGCATCTGCCCCCACATTTTGCTTCCCTTTTTTGTAGATGATTTCAAAGTCATAACCCAACATCTTTGTGACCCACTTTTGTTTCTCTTCAGAGGATAATCTTTGTTCTAAAAAATATTTAAGGCTATCATGATCCGTTTTTACCTTGAAGAGTCTTCCCATTAGATAGGGTCGCCATTTCTTAAATTCCTGTAGTATTGCCAACATTTCCTTCTCATAAATAGCTTTCTGTAAAAACTTTCCCTTGATTGGACGAATTTCAAAAACAATGGGTCTTTCATCCTGCATTAAAATAGCACCAATTCCATTTCCTGAAGCATCACATTCCACAATAAAGGTTTTTGTGAAGTCCGGTGTAGCTAAGACCGGTGCTTGGCACATTGCCTCTTTAAGATGTTCGAAGGCCTTTGTTGCTTCTGGAGTCCATGAAAATGCATCTTTCTTCAATAATGTTGTTAGAGGTGCTACTATTCTCCCATAATTCTTAACAAACTTGCGATAATACCCTGTCAACCCGAGAAATCCTTGCAAATGATTTATGGATGTGGGGATTTGCCATTCCTTAATGGCTTTAATTTTGCTAGGGTCTACCTTAACTCCTTCATGAGATACAATATGACTCAAATATTCCACCTCTTGTACTCCAAAGAAACATTTGGATCTTTTTTCATATAATTGTTTCTCCTTCAATAGTTGTAGCACCCTGTCAACATGTTAAACATGATCCTTCCAAGACTTGCTGTAGATTAGTATATCATCAAAAAATACTAACACAAATTTTCTAAGGAAGGGTTTGAAAATGGAATTCATCAAACCTTGAAATGTAGAAGGTGCATTGGTAAGGCCAAAAGGCATGACAAGAAATTTATAATGACCCTCATGAGTTCTAAATTCTGTTTTCGGAATGTCTTCACTCTTCATTCTGATTTGATGATATCCTAAATGAAGATCCAACTTGGTGAAGTAAATTGATCCATGCAATTCATCAAGTAATTCATCAATGACAAGAATAGGAAACTTATCTTTAATAGTGAGCTTGTTGAGCTCCCTATAATCCGGACACATGCGCCATGATCCATCCTTCTTGTGCACCAATACTACTGGACCAGAGAAAGAACTTTGACTAGGTTGAATTATACCAGCCTCTAGCATTTCTGCAACCATATGTTCAATTTCACTCTTTTGGGCATAGGGATATCTATACGGCCTGATGTTTGCAGCACTTCCTGGAATCAGATGAATAGCATGATCATGATCACGAATAGGTGGGAGACCTTTGGGAGTCTCAAATACCTTGGAGATCTGGAGAAATAGATGATTTCGACGTGGAAACATCTAGCAAACATAATTGTGAAATTACACCTCTTTGTTCCTTTTTTAAAAGCTTTGTCATACCATTAGAGATGATTATATTTCCCCGTTTCCCTGCAATACCCCTTAATTCAACTTCCTTTCCTTCTGTAGAAAATTTCATGAAAAGTTATTGAAAATTAAAAGCTATTGTACCCAAGGATTGTAGCCATTGGACTCCTAGTACAACATCAGCACCTCCCATTGGAATGGAAAGCATTGGGCTAGTCAATACATATTCTCCCATGGATAGCTTGATATTATGGCACTTTCCAGAGCAATTTATCATCTCTCCATTTGCAATCATCACTTGACACTTTGGTGTTGGATATAGGAAGCAATTCAATTCTTTTTCTATCTTACAATGAATAAAATTGTGGGTAATTCCTGAATCAATCAACACTATTACCTTTTTCTTCTTAGTTTGTCCTTCTATCTTGATAGTTTGAGGAGTGGTAATTCCAGCCAATGCATTACAAGATATGGTCGTATTCATTTCTTCTTTATCTAGGCTTTGTTCTTTGAGTATATCCTCTTCTTTTGACCTTTCTTGCTCCTTTTCTTCTTCCTCTTCACAATCTATGTAGAATAATTTATTTTCAGCACACTTATGACCTTTAATGTATTTGTTATCACAACTGTAACAATACCCCTTTGCTCTTTTTTCTTCCAATTGTTGTGGTGTAAACCTTATAGGTTGTGGAAGGCTAGGGAAAACAACACTTCCATCTTTATAGTTGTGAATGGTATGCTTCTTGATTGCCACAATTTTGCTTTCCATTTTTCTTGCTAACCTGAATGCCTTCTCTAATGAATCAGGTTCCCAAAGGCGAACATCATGTTGGATATTATCCTTTAAAGTCCCTATGAACACATCAATCCTATGCTCCTCTGGAATATTTTTGACCCTTATGTTCAATTTTTGGAACTCCTCAATGTGCTCCATTATTGAACCCTTTTGTTTGAGACTTATTAATTGGCTAAAAAAAGTGTTGCTTTTTGTATCCTCATAATGCACTGTCAATTCTTCTGTAAAAATTTCCCAAGTGATAATTTGTTTACGAGAGAAAAGCCATTGATACCATACAAATTGGTTGTTGGAAATAATACTGAGAGGGGGGGGGTGAATCAATATTATCAAGTCAAATATTCCTTTTTCAAATCCAGATGATATACGCTACTTCAGTTAATTAAAATCGCGTATATACACAACTATGTAGAAGGAAACCCGTGTATACAATGCAAACTTATTATTTACTTTATCTTTCAGATGTTGATTATTAATCTGTGTATCATAATCAAATAACCAGCAACCAGAAACAGTAAAACACACAAGAACACAAGATATAAGGTGGAAACCCAATGTGGGTGAAAACCACCTGCTGCAATTCGTCTCTATCTTGTTTTAATTAGAAACTTCCTTTTACAATGTACTGGTGCAGTCCTTTACCAATACGCAGGCTGCAACCTGCAGAGAGCTACAACCCTCTCTCGTTCTCCAGCTTCTCCTGGAAGGGAGCTACAACCCCCTTAGCTCTTGTACTAGCCAAGATACTAGTACGTAGGTGCTGGCCTACTGAAGGCTACAACCTTCTCTTTCTTCCAAGGACCACGTTTCATAAATTTTCAGACTGGATCCATGAACATCAATCAATCATCAAGTATATCTGCATCAAACAATCTCCTTTTCCAAATTAGCACTGAATCAAGTAAACACTTCTCTGACAGTTGTACCCAGAACACAGTAACAGTAACCACACACCAAATTCTGAACCCAGAATACTGCAGCAATAAACAGAGGCAGCTAGATCATAATTTAAAGATATACACTACTTCAACAACCTGAAACCTGCATGCAGATCTATAAAGGATAATTCACTCTTTCAAATATTCAGACACTAATTAACCCAAATTGTCAGATTTATAGATCAAGCATGCGCCTCATATAACAGATCAAAATCATACAAAGATACTATTATTCAAGCTTAAAGATTATGACCCATCAATAGAACTTATCCTTCTTTATGCGCTAAGGTTCCTCCTTCATTCAGATCCAGATCTGCACCATAACCCAATCACAAATATTTCATATCTAGCACTTATTAGATATTCAATTCATTCGATGATCCTTTGCCAAATGATCTCCTTCCTCTTTTATAGTCATAGGCCTTCCACAATACCACGATCCAAAACCATAGGATAAAAAAACTGTTGGACTAATACCATGAACCAACCATGAAAGTGCATGAGATCAACACTTTTGGATGCAATACCATGGACCAAAACCATAGGATCAAAAACTGTCGTACTAATACCATGAACCAACCATGAAAGTGCGTGAGATCAACACTTTTGGATGCAATAACACGGACCAAAACCATAGGATCAAAAATTGTCGAACTAATACCATGAGCCAACCATGAAAGTGCGTGAACTTTGTTATCACTGAGGTTGTTCCCTTTGACTCCTAATGGAATACGGCCGAGGTAACCACAGACCAAGCTTTTAGTTGCAGGTCCTAGCCTACCTGCAACCAGAGAGGGCTCTCTCTTTATGATTCAGCTTTGTTTTGGTGTGATTTTAGGCTAGTTATGAAGTGCAGAGTTTTGTTTTAAGTTTAGTTGGATGGATGGTTTCATTCAAAGGAAAAGGGTGCAAATCTAAGAAGTTCAGTCCATTGGGCTATGGAGTCCATGAGGATGAGCTGGATATGGTTTCTTTGACAGAAAGAGGTAATACAGAGCAGGGAATTAGTCATGGAGCAATCTGCAAGCTGAAATCAGATGGAATGGGGTCAGGGGTGAAGGGAAACTAATAATCCTTCATCTGACAGAGGGAAATTGAATGATTAAGACTAAGAAGCAATTAAGGATTTCTTAGCCTATAATCAAGATGTGATAACTAGGGAAATAGGAGCAGTTAAGTATTCACTGTTTGTGCTAATTATGAAGAAAACATAGAAAATAACATAGATTGAACACATATTACAGTTAAGAAAATTCTGGGCTATTCCTTTTCTCTGATATTTAGATTATGAAAGATGCATGATATAGAAAGACAGAGATTGAAAACACAAGTAAGAGAAAGACTTATTGATCTACAGAACGATTCAATAATTCTGTAACATAGCTCCCTGTCATCAATCCCACATCCAGAGTTCAGCAACAATGCATTCCAGTGGCCTTTTATTCAGAATATTCACAGAGTTACAGCGCAGTTCAGAAATGAAATAACAAACCAACAACAACCAACCCCCAATACATCGCTTGGGGAGGTATTTATAAGCAAAATATCTACAAACACATCTCATCAAAGATCTGAGAAAATATCTAAGTTTTAACCTAACTTAATCTACAAGCAAAGCAAAAATATCTAGCTTATGCTGCGCTGGAGGCAGCTCCTTCAAAATTTGGCTTATGGCCATCCTTTGTGGCTGCGCCGACTGGGTGCAATAACTGTTTCCTTTACTTCTGATCTGCTCCTCTTAGTCGGCTTCAATGTGCATTAATCTGATCTGATGTAGCTTTTAATTCCCACTGATACTCTTTGACTTTGGTGGGATCCTCTTTAATGCTCCTCTGCTTTGGCTTTTAATCTCCACTGATACTCTTTAATGCTGAAAACCGCCCTTGCTTTACTATAAGGCAAAAATAACTGCCACCGTATCCATTTTACTACTTTCTGTGAGCTTTAGAAGTGTTTCGGCGCTGAATAATATCAAAAAGAGGAGGACTCCATTAATGGTAACTTTAGCTGAGAGCCAGCTCGCTGTTCGGAGCTTTTCTAGACTGAGGCGGTCAAAATAGATGAAGAAATGACCAGGTCCCTTTGCACCTGAAGTGCGAGCGGGCGCCGAATGAAAAATATAAGGAAAAAGCCTTTTTTCCCTTTTAACTGGAAAAAACGACTTAAGCGGGAGAAATATGACTTTACAGGGCGGGAGCGATCACTGTAGAAAGGAATAAATGCAGGCCATTGGATCTTGCAAAGGCAGATCCAATAGCTGAGAGGAATTCACAATATCGCATCGAGGGTGGGCAATGGGGCGAAGTCTTTTATATATGGGCAATATGCGATATAGCGATAGCGATATTGCATCGGCGAACGCATATCGGGGGAGGCTTTTATATACGCGTGATAACGAAGCGATATGGGCGATGCGATATAATATAAACCGTTGGATGGCGGGGGGTTAATCGGACGGCGGATGTGAGATCGCAATATCGCGTCGGCGAAGGGGAAGGGGTTTGGAGCCTTCATCCTAAGCGATATGCGATAAGCGATGGCTTGCGATGCGATAGAGGGGTGATTAATGGTAAAACAACAATTTGCGGTAAAACATGTGATTTGCGGTAAAATAGAGATGGGCGGAAAAATGAAGGTTTGCGACAAAATGAAGACTTTTGCGGTAAAGTGGGGATTTACGATAATGGGGCAATTTCACGTAAAACGGAGGACTGTGATTAAAGCGGTGATTGGAATAAAGCAGGGATGCAATAGAAGGGGCGATGCGATAGAATGACCTGCGATAGCGATATCGCATCGATTGCGATAGTGATATCGCATCGGAGGAGTCGGATCGGGGGAACAAACAAAGGGGGCGGTCACTGCAATAGCGATTTCCGACTGCGATATCGCGTCGGAGGGGGGATAAAATGGATCGAAGGAAGGTTTAGTGCATGAGAGGAGGGTAAATGAGATCGGAGAAGGGTTTTAATGCATCGGAAGGGGTCCAATTGCATCGGAAGAGGGTTCTTACTAAGTTTCAAGTAAACTTAGTAATTCCCAAAGCACTATTTATGGTTATATTTCAACCAAAGGCGGGGATATGTATATATTGGGGTTTTTTATCATATTTTTAATAAGGGGAGGGGGAAATCATGGGATTTATATAATAAAGTCAAGAGTTAATATGAAATTTGAGAAGAAAGCACTAAGTATAAAAAACTTAGGCTTTTAAAGGGGAAAAATGACTTATAGAAGGAATATGAGCAGCCCCTAAGTAAAGTAGAACTTTACTTAGGCAAATGTTTATGGAATGAGATGAATAATGCAGTGATATTAAGCAGATCTTAATATCTCTGGGGGAAATTAGTAGATGATTTGGGGAAAGGATGAAGGGGAGGTTAGCCATGCCTCGCTTGAGCTGCTCCAAGGGAAACTGCTTTGCACTTGTGATTGAAGTAAATTCACCACTTTGAAGCACAAAATTTATCACAACCTTTCATTCTGCAACCTCAAAACTACCTACCCTACCTACTTACCTAACATTTTTTCTTCTTTTTGGATGGGTGCACTTGGACTAGCAAACCCAGATTTTCTTCTTTTCTTTTGGCTATCCTCCTATCTAAATCTATCCTTATTTCTTCCAGGGGCTCAGATTAAACAGTTGAGCACCCTTTCTTCTCTACCTATCTAATGATCTGCCAAGATTAAACAGTTTGGACAGATTTTTATTCTCTATCTCTAAAAACAAGAAATTTAAACCTAGAGAGGCCAAGATTAAGCTGTTTGGCCCTCCCTTAACTGTAACAAAAGTAGTGATTGCTTGGAAATATGGAACCTTTGCAGCATGGAAAGGATGAACATATTTGGCACTTCCACAGTCAATCATGAAAAATGACACCTATTGGTATAGGAGGCTAACAGTGGCTCCACTTGGGGATGGCTTTTCCTTGTGAAAAGTCAAGAACAGCAGGTCAGATGGCCTTATATTCAATTCTTGTTGTATTCTAAAAACTTCCCCTTTGCTGGTTGCCTTATTTATATACATGACAGCACACTTGAGGAGCTTAGGGCCTTCACTTCGGGCTTCAACTGCAGCAAGTTACTATCCAAACAAAAAACCAAAATCTTACCTATTTACTCTAATCAGCCTTCTGCTTGCTGGTTAGGTGAAATGAAACACCCAGTGCAGCCACTTAAGCATTATATATATCAATGACCTTTGTTGCTTGTGCTTGCTGGTGCTTGAAATAGAGATCTTGCAATCAGATATAGCTGTGTTAACCTTAGAGAAGATAAGGAAAGTCCTGATCTCCTTTGCTGAATCTAGAAACTGTACAAAAGGGTCCTGCAAAATATATACATGATTCTTGAGCGGAATTAAACAACTGTACAAATGCTTTGGATAGCTATCATGCCTTGGAATTGGGAAATCACTATTGTCTTGATTTTGACCCTTACAGCCTGTTAATGGAGAAGAATTCTGATTTCTTCCATCATTCAACCTGTCAGCTGATGGATTATACAGAACTTGGAATGATTCTTGCAATTTATTACATACAGGTTCAAATGGGACTTGACAGATTTGTACACGTTGCTCCTCCTTTTCTTTAAATAATTCAGATGATTGAAAACAAAGTGGCAGGGAACCAACTTGGATCATTTGATCACAAGTTGCTGCTTCCAAGTCTTCCTCTGAAATCTGACATTCAATGGCACTTTGGGGCTGCAAAACTAGAGGTGATGCATTATGAGCAAAGATTTGATTATTCTCTAGATGGTCAGTACCAAAACTTGATGACATTTGATTTCTAACTTTATGATAGTTATCCCTGATAAACTGAAAGGATTCAAAACAAAATGGTAAAGTTCCTTCGCTGGCTTCAAAACTTTCTGCACTTTCCTCCTCCTCTTCATAGCTAATATGAACAAGCTAATCACTGGGTTCAAGGTGCTAAACCTGAACTCTCCCTTTTCCCAAAATAGCTTGTGATTCCTCTGCAATGTTAATTTGGATTTGAGGAGCATTATATTGATCATATTTGGGCAAACAAATGAAAGAAGAAAAGCTATTATATTCACACAGTAGATCAGGAGATTCCTCCTCCTCATATTGCTATATGAATATGTCATCTGATTTGGAAAAAAATTGTTCGTGAATATCAATTCCTTCCTCCTGCAAAACAGATGTGTCCTGGCGCTCTAGACATTCAACTTTCATTGTGATCTTTTGCATCATTTCCTCTGATTTCTTTATCAAACTATCAAGTTTTTCCTCTTTCTCTGCTTTCCGCTTTTCTTCCCTAATTATCAGATTAACTTCTACATCCACTGCCATGTTCTGCATCTGTTCCATAGTGGATGGGCTTCTTTCTCTCAGACGAAATTCAATCTCTGAATCAAAAGCTCTTGGATAATGCAGCAGAGCTAAATCAGGGGGAGGCCTTACATTTAATGGCATTGAATGATAGATTTGATTGAATCTCTCTAAAAATTGTTGCACTGTTTCATCTGGATATCTTTTTAACTGATTATATTCTTCTATGAGCATGAGAAGATTAACTTTGATTATCCATCTATCAAGGAAGAGTTTGAGAAACTGCTCAAGATTTGAGATGCTAGCTTCAGGCAAGGTTTTGAACCAAGTCCTAACTTTGCCTTGCAAAGAAAGAGCGAAAAGCCTAATACTAACATCCTCATGATCTACTTCAAATATGTTAAGATAATCTTCAAAAACTTGGATATGCTTTTGGGCAGTAACACCATTCTCTCCATCAAATCTTGGGAGATACTTGGGATGATCATTAGGTAAAGGATTGAGTGTGGGAGGCAAAATGAGTGGCTTATATCTATCAGGAACTTTATGAGGCACGGGAATATGTACAGGGATTGGATGATTGGGCTTGATTTTTGGGTTCTCCTTGGCTGTATGATGATCTTCAACAGAATTAGAAGACTGCTGTTCAAATGTGCAAGGAGACTTTTCATCAACATTTTTCAAAGGAAAATTATAAAAATTATCTCTACAATACAATATACATAGCAAAATCTTATGGATGAGAAAGAACATAATGTCTTGGATAATAATCCAGGTCAAAAGCCTGATCTTTTCATACAGTTCTTTCGGGTTCATTTCTCCAGTGGAGTCTTGATTGTGAAAATGATGTGGAGTCGCCAGGTGGATGATTTAACCTTTGGTGTGTCTGATCCATGTCCACCATCACAGATCAGATCTAAACATGAAAATAGTCCTGAAGAAAAGGTTCACTTTCTCCAGGAAACCGAATTTTTTTGAGTTTTTATGATTATTTTGATTTTTTTTGGGATTTTTCAAAACAACTTTTATGATTTATTTAAGAGGCGAACTGATCAAGTATTTGGATTTGTAGTAATAAACAAATGATTCAGTTCCCCAGTGGAGTCGCCAATGATGTTATCACTCAGGTTGTTCCCTTTGACTCCTAAGGGAATACAGCCGAGGTAACCACAGACCAATCTTTTAGTTGCAGGTCCTAGCCTACCTGCAACCAGAGAGGGCTCTCTCTTTATGATTTAGCTTTGTTTTGGTGAGATTTTAGGCTAGTTATGAAGTGCAGAGTTTTGTTTTAAGTTTGGTTGGATGGATGGTGTCATTCAAAGGAAAAGGGTGCAAATCTAAGAAGTTCAGTCCATTGGGCTATGGAGTCCATGAGGATGAGCTGGATATGGTTTCTTTGACAGAAAGAGGTAACACAGAGCATGGAATCAGTCATGGAGCAATCTGCAAGCTGAAATCAGATGGAATGGGGTCAGGGGTGAAGGGCAACTAAGAATCCTTCATCTGACAGAGGGAAAGTGAATGATTAAGACCAAGAAGCAATTAAGCATTTCTTAGCTTGTAATTAAGATGTGATAACTAGGGAAACAGGAGCAGTTACGTATTCACTGTTTGTGCTAATTATGAAGAAAACATAGAAAATAACAGAGATTGAACAAAGATTACAGTTAAGCAAATTCTGGGCTATTCCTTTTCTCTGATATTTAGATTATGAAAAATGCATGATATAGAAAGACAGAGATTGAAAACACAAGTAAGAGAAAGACTTATTGATCTACAGAACGATTCAAGAATTCTGTAACATAGCTCCCTGTCCTCAATCCCACATCCAGAGTTCAGCAACAATGCATTCCAGTGGCCTCTTATTCAGAATATTCACAGAGTTACAACGCAGTTTAGAAATGAAATAACAAACCAACAACAACCAACCCACAATACATTGCTTGGGGAGGTATTTATAAGCAAAAATATCTACAAACACATCTCATCAAAGATCTGAGAAAATATCTAAGTTTTAACCTAACTTAATCAACAAGTAAAGCAAAAATATCTAGCTTATGTTGCGCTGGAGGCAGATCCTTCAAAACTTTGGCTTATGGGCGTCCTTTGTGGCTGTGCCGACTGGGTGCAATAACTGTTTCCCTTACTTCTCATATGCTCCTCTTAGTCGGCTTCAATGTGCATTAATCTGATTTGATGTAGCTTTTAATTTACCTCTGATACTCTTTGACTTTGGTGGGATCCTCTTTAATGCTCTGCTTTGGCTTTTAATTTCACGGATACTCTTTAATGCTGAAAACCGCCCTTGCTTTACTATAAGGCAAAAAGAACTGCCACCATATCCATTTTACTGCTTTCTACAAGCTTTAGAAGTGTTTCGGCACTGAATAATATTAAAAAGAGGAGGACTGCATTAATGGTAAATTTAGCTGAGAGCGAGCTCGCTGTCCGGAGCTTTTCTAGACTAAGGCGATCAAAATAGATGAAGAAATGACCAAGTCCCTTTGCACCTGAAGTGCGAGCGGGTGCCGAATGAAAAATATAAGAAAAAAGCCTTTTTTCCCTTTTAACTGGAAAAAACGACTTAAGCGGGAGAAATATGACTTTACAGGGTGGGAGCGATCACTATAGAAAGGAATAAATTCGGGCCGTTGGATCTTGTAAAGTCAGATCCAATGGCTGAGAGGAAATCACAATATCGCATCGGGGGTGGGCAATGGGGCAGAGTCTTTTATATATGGGCGATATGCGATATAGCGATAGCGATATCGCATCGGTGATCGCATATCGGGGGAGGCTTTTATATACGCGCGATAGCGAAGCGATATAATATAAACCATTGGATGGCGGGGCTTTAATCGGATGGTGGATGTGAGATCGCAATATCGCGTCGACGAAGGGGAAGGGGTTTGGAGCCTTCACCCTAAGCGATATGCGATAAGCGATGGCTTGCGATGCGATAGAGGGGCGATTAACGGTAAAACAACAATTTGCGCTAAAACATGTGATTTGCGGTAAAACAGATATGGGCAGAAAAATGAAGGTTTGCGACAAAATGAAGACTTTTGCGGTAAAGTGAGGATTTACGATAATGGAGCAATTTCCGGTAAAACGAAGGACTGTGATTAAAGCGGTGATTGGAATAAAGTGGGGATGCCATAGAAGGGGCGATGCGATAGAATGACCTGCGATAGTGATATCGCATCAATTGCGATAGCGATATCACATTGGAGGAGTCGGATCGGGGGAACAAACAAAGGGGGCAGTGACTGCAACAACGATTTCCGACTGCGATATCGTGTCGGAGGGGGTATAAAATGGATCAGAGGAAGGTTTAGTGCATGAGAGGAGGGTAAATGAGATCGGAGAAGGGTTTTAATGCATCGGAAGGGGTCCAATTGCATCGGAAGGGGTCCAATTGCATCGAAAGAGGGTTTTTACTAAGTTTCAAGTAAACTTAGTAATTCCCAAAGCACTATTTATGGTTATATTTCAACCAAAGGCGGGGATACGTATATATTGGGGTTTTTTATCATATTTTTAATAAGGGGAGGGGGAAATCATGGGATTTATATAATAAAGTCAAGAGTTAATATGAAATTTGAGAAGAAAGCGCTAAGTATAAAAAACTTAGGCTTTTAAAGGGGAAAAAAGACTTATAAAAGGAATATGACCAGCCCCTAAGTAAAACAGATCTTTACTTAGGCAAATGTTTATGGAATGAGATGAATAATGCAGTGATATTAAGCAGATCTTAATATCTCTGGGGGAAATTAGTAGATGATTTGGGGAAAGGATGAAGGGGAGGTTAGCCATGCCTCGCTTGAGCTGCTCCAAGGGAAACTGCTTTGCACTTGTGATTGAAGTAAATTCAACACTTTGAAACACAAAATTTATCACAAGCTTTCATTCTGCAACCTCAAAACTACCTACCCTACCTACTTACCTAACATTTTTTCTTCTTTTTGGATGGGTGCACTTGGACTAGCAAACCCAGATTTTCTTCTTTTCTTTTGGCTATCCTCCTATCTAAATCTATCCTTATTTCTTCCAGGGGCTCAGATTAAACAGTTGAGCACCCTTGCTTCTCTACCTATCTAATGATCTGCCAAGATTAAACAGTTTGGACAGATTTTTATTCTCTATCTCTAAAACAAGAAATTTAAACCTAGAGAGGCCAAGATTAAGCTGTTTGGCCCTCCCTTAACTGTAACAAAAGTAGTGATTGCTTGGAAATATGGAACCTTTGCAGCATGGAAAGGATGAACATATTTAGCACTTCCATAGTCAATCATGAAAAATGACACCTATTGGTATAGGAGGCTAACAAACTTTTCTCTTCATGAAAGGAACTTTTCTCTGCATGAAAGTGCGTGAACTTTTCTATACATGAAATAAAAGTTTCTCTGCATAAAAGTGCGTGAACTTTTCTCTACATGAAATAAACTTTTCTCTGCATAAAAGTGCGTTAACTTTTCTCTACATGAAATAAATTTTTCTCTGCATAAAAGTGCGTGAACTTTTCTCTACATGAAATAAAATTTTCTCTGCATAAAAGTGCGTGAACTTTTCTCTACATGAAAGAAACTTTTATCTTCATGAAAATGCATGAACTTTGCTACACTATAATTTATCATTTGAGATGAGTGGGTTGCCATCAAGTACAACATATGTATCATAATGCCAACACTGATTTGGTTCCAAATATAAAGTTGCAATACGTACCTTTTGTGTGTTTTGCACATTATTGAGATTGAAAAATTGCTCCATCTGTAATATCCATGTTGCAGGATCCTTGCCATCAAACTTTCTCATATCGATTTTTGGAATATTTTGGGTCTTCAATCCAACATTAGAGTCTATGAAATCGTGATTAATATTTCTTTTGTTCGCATCATGAGTTTCCTTTACTACCCTTTCACCATTAGTAAGTATTTCTTGCAGAAAAGTTGTCAAATCTGTCTTCAAATCTGCTATGCCTGTCTTCAAATCTGTCTTCAAATCTATCTTCAAATTGTCCATCTTAGCTTCCATGCCCTTTATCTTAGATTCCATGCCATATATCTTAGCTTCTATTAGCTTTTGTGAGAGTGACATTTGTTGCACTTGGTCTTGTAATTTTGATATATCATGTAGCATTTCTTCCTCTTCTTCATGAGTCATGCTAGAGCTTTCAAGTTGCTTACTAAGTTTTTGCATTTTCTTTCCTCGGGGCATCAGTTACCAATAATAATGCTCTACTATGCCCTTTGAATTCCTTCAAAATACTTTTTCCAACCAAGCTTAAGCAAAAATTTAAAAAATTCTACACACCTTTTTTCACTTTGTAGGAGCTTGATATTGCCTCTGATGTATCTCTGTAATTACAGATCATCTAGTTTTGAAATTGTGACCTACAATAGCCCTCTATGTCCTTTTTCCAATGCCACTAGTCTAATCCAAATTGGATTCTCCAAGGAAGAGTTATGCCAAATCTCCCACAGTGACCTGATTATAGACTAGTTCAATAGAGCGAACTTGTACGACGTGCCACATGTCCCTGTTTCGACCTTTGGCTCTAAAAATATATACAAGAAACTACAGTCCATCCTCTTTCTATACCTTCTTACGAAATTTCAACCCGATGCTTAGAGAGAAAGTTATGATGATTTTCCCTAGGTCACCAGTTTGGAATATATTTCAGGAGTTTGCAAAAAGACCAACTTCCTCAGATCATATCTCCGCAAATATAGCGCGAAAAGCTCTGAAATGTGGACCTGATGTTCAGTGCGATTTTGTCTCAAATGGGTTTTTCTTTGCTTCTGAAACGTCACATAAAAAAAAATTTTATAGCGAAAATGCCACAATGCCCTATTTGGAGCAGCGAAACCCTAGAATCCAAAGCTCTGATACCAAATGTTATGAAACCAACTCACAAAAAGATAGAAAAGATAGATCAACGCCTTAGAATTCAGCCTCTTCAAGGGGGAAACTTTCTTTAAATTACACAAATGAATGATTCTTTGATGATCCAATTGACAAAACCTCCTTTCTATATATAGGAGTCTAAGGAGTCACAATATAACCCAGCCGACCTAACAATAATAATATAAAGGCACAAAAATAACAATAGAGGGATTCTATGGGGCATAGTAATAACAATATGGGGACAACAGGGGCACAACAATATTAATAAGAGATACAACTACCATAGTAATGGGGTAATCCTAGGGACCTAACATCCGCTCGACTGCTATAAGAGGAGGCAACATTGCTAGCCCAAGGAAGGGAACTATTGTGGTTTTTATGAAATTTACTTTTGTAACTGAAACTTTGATCATCGACTCTCTCTAAGAGCGATTATTGTAACTCAATTTTGATGCGTAATATATAAACTTTGGTTGTTGTTCTATCTTTGATTCTGGAGTAATCTTAAGCGGTGTGTCCCTAGAGGCTAACGGTTGTCCCTAAAGGCTAAGGGCCCAGCCCTAGTGGAACACTTGCTCCTGTACCATTATTTCCGATTCGTGTGTGGTTTGATTTCTTTTGCTCGCTCTATTCAGTAATCTGATGTTCCATACTATTTTACATATCGATTCTGTTATATTTTGTTTCTACTTGAATAAGTAATGTTATTCTCTGCAACAAGAATGTTATGCTATTCATCCTAACTGTATATTGCATCGTTGTTCCTTTAACAATTGGCATTATCATATAACATTGTTTTTCCTTACATATTACCATTGCTATTCAATTACAGAGTAACAGTGTTGTATATTCATAAATCGGTATTACTGTATTTATCTATGGTTTGCTCTAAAACGTGATTGTTGTTCATTTGGGATTGTTGTTCCATCGTGATCACAATTGTTGTTCCTTCATACATGAGATTCATACTTGTTATATTGGAGTTCAGATTGTTGTTCCTTTTAACATAAGAGTGCCATGTGTAATATTTGATCTGGTTTGCTGTACATTTACATTTGATTTAAGCCATTGTTCTATATTTTATTTCCATTATTTTGTTGTCTTATTTCCATTTGCTGTTCAAATCATTTCTAAAGTAAATATTGTTACTCAATTCCTGTAGGATACAATTATTGCTTCATTCATTCCTGTAGGTTAATGTTTTGTTGTTCAATAGATTAGTTGTTGTTCCATTTCTTGTCAGTTGAATTATCATTGCTTCGGTGTGCAGAACGATCTGAAACTGTAGTGAACATTGACATACGATGTCCAGTTCCCAGATTGATAATCTTTTACTTGATTGCTTTTTAATTGTATCAATTTATAGAGGGAAGAGTTACCACTACTGTACCCTTGACTGATAAATTGTTGTAGCTTTTAAGTGCATGATTTGAGTTATAAGTTTCTTTCTGAAAGTATATTTTATTCCAAGAATCCGTTTACTCTTGTATTTTAAGCACTATACTACTAGCATTACTCTGACAAATGACCACCTCAAACTGAGTACGCTCTTTAAAATAACAAATCGTTCCTAGATTGACAATTAATGTATGGTAAATAGAGGTGAAAAAGACCCTTTTTTACTGCTCGACAATAATCACTTTTTTTTTCAAAAAATAATGATTAACTTAAAAATTAATGCAAAAATCACATATTACAAATATTGAACGCATAACAACCTTAATTGAGTGTTTATTCTTCTCATAAAATGTCAAAGTCAAAACATTACAAGTATAACTACTTAATAGTTACAAAAAATGAGCTTGATTTCCAAGCATAACTTAAATTTAATCAACAATGTCACGTAATCCAAACTCTTCGTCCTCTAGAGTTTCATCATTGTCTTCTTCCACAATATTTTCTGCTTCCTTTTGCTCATTTTCCTCTTCTAATGGATCTTTGATGTCTGCGAATCTCCTAATGTATGTCTTTCCAAACATTCCATGTAATGGTGGTTGGGGTTCATTTGCCTTTTTTGCCACACGTGATTCACTAAAGTCCCCTTTCTTCAACGAAATTGAAGAGAATTAATTCTTTGCTGAATGAAATTGCACTGTATTGGATATTTTTCAATTGCAATGCAATTTCTTCCTTTTTGAAGGAAACATGCTAGTGTTGTACCTAATTATCAAGCAAAAAAGAAATAATGAAGTAAATTAGTACAATGACATATTAATTAAAAATAACATATTGAAATTCAATTCCATATAATAAAACTTACCTCATCTAGAAAATAAATCTAGGACCCAATCTCCTTCATTTGAACATATGTCTATAAGATAGTTAATCAATGATTGTGGTTTTTGATAAATGCTAACTATCTCTCCTTTTGATTCCTTGTCTTCATATGTTAGTTTTCTCACAAAAGCATCATAAGTCAGTATTTGGCTATGACTCTTTCCATCTACCCTATTAAAAATCATAGACATATAGCTATCATCTTTTGCCCAACTATCAATATGAATGAACTCACAATCATTTATAAATTGTTGATCTTCACGGTTAAGAAGATTTGACTTTTACCTATAACATGAAATAGTAAAAATTCAATTAACTTGTACATAAATGAAATTTTCAACATTAATCAAATATACATTTTAAATGTCTTACCATGTAAGCTGCATCCTTGAATTGGTTTTCCCCTTGAAGCTTGACAATATCATTGCCAATTGTGTGTCTGAATGAAATGTCACAAATCTCCATAATGGTGATGACGTGACTTCTACAAATCCGCAACCACTTTACTAAGAGCTTGATAAGTATAAGGGTCACTATCATAGTCAATGTTTGGAATATTGAAACCATGGGGAATATCTGCAATAACTAGGGCATAATCCCTTTTAGGTATGAGTTTAGCAACGTCTTCATAGTTGCCTTGTATTACTTGATATTGAATAGTGTCTAGCCCATTCCAAATGAAAGAAGAGTTGGATCAAGTTCAACATTCTTAATACGTTGCTTCCTCAGTCTTTCGATCTTTATTTTTTCAATAAAGGTTTTGAAACTATTTGGTGCTCCATTATCATCCTTCTTCATCTTTTATAAAATAAACAAATATATGTGTAAGTTATAAATGAAAAATAGTACACAGATGAATAAAAATGAATGTATAAATCAAGATACCTTTTTAAATGCAATATAAAAAGCTTTTAATGTTGATGTAGAACTTGAGTTTGGATAGTTGCGTACAACATCATCCCAACTATCTTCATTCAACAATTTAACCATTTGTTCTTGAATTTTCATGTAAACTTTGTGACTGTGTAGATAAAGTAACAAAAATTTAATATAATGATATGTATAACAAATACTACCAAGAACAACATGTTTTATTTAAAAGAAAATTATAATCTAGAAATAAATAAAAATAATTCAACAAACTTACTTTTGAAATTCCTTAGACATTTCTTCCAATGATAATTCCCCTAACCTCACACGAGATAATATTGTTTTAACAATTTTTTCATCTTTCACTCCTTGCATTACTCTCCAAGGTGTGATAGTAATATCTTCTGGAAGTTGCTTCATTTCAGGAGTTGATTTACTACTGCTACATATCAATGGCTTAGACTTTTTGATCTTTTGGTTTTTAATGCCAATGTTTTCCCACATGTTAAAAATCTCATCAATCAACTTCCAAACATCTCTAGTTCTAAATGCCAATTGGAAAATGTTATCAACACCTCTAAATAAATCATTAATTTTGTTGCATTTTCCACCTTTTGAATTGGTTTTATCTTCAATTTGATAGCCTATTTACATACAACATTCCTTTCGGAAATCTGCAGTAACATTTATCCTAGCCCCACCACATTTTCCTTGAAATTCACTATGAATAAATCTAACCCTTTGGATGAAAATCATAGACATCCTATATTCATTATCTGAGTTATGATCCCATGCCACTAACTTTGCTTCTATATCTAATAAACCAGCATAAATGATACATTTCATTGTTTCAAAACGTGGATTATTAGGATATTCCTCCATCAATTATCTTTGAGCTTCTACAAAATGGTTCCACCCAAGCACATAATAATTGTATTAAAAACATTTTGACTTATCAAATGCTTCTTTGTTGAGAACTTGAAGTGGATCAACAAGAAGCACATAACTAACCACATGAACATATGGATTGTACCACATCAATGTCTTCAAGTTTTGAACATGTAGATGATGTGGCTTTCTGACTTGATATTGACATTGTCCTTCACTTGCCTTATAGGTTTGTCTGACATTAAGCTGAAATGTACGACCACCATCAATTAAGTTTCTCTTTGTCAAATGATTTCGAATGGCATTTTGTTTTGTTTTGATAATGCCATCCTCTAAATCAACTCCTGGTGTACTGATTTCTCTGCTTTCTTTTGAAGTTTCACTAGGTTCTTCACTGCTGGTAATGACTACTTCAAAATTGTCAACTTTACTTTTCTTCGTCATAACATTCTCAACAGATTTATTCTTGGGAATTTTTAATTTTGGTATTTTACGGCTCTTCCAAGTTCCAATGTCATCTTCAATAACGACAACATATGCTTCACTGTCAGTTTCAACTTCATCGTCCTCAAAAGTAACTTGTCTACCCTTGCTAGATTTATCCACTAGAGGCCCTTTTTTCTGATCCTTTCGATGTAGTTTTGTAGCATCATCAATTACTACCATTTGCTTGTTTTCCATATCTTCTTCTGACACTGAGTAAAAACTACTGACAACTTCCATGATATCATGCTCTATGAAATGAATGCCTCCCAACCTAATTGAATAACTTTCAACAAAATTTTGCCAAACAAAATATCATATGTCAATAAAAACAAAGTTAAAAAAATATAGCAAGACACTTTCAAAAATGCAAAATACAAATATAAATAACAATACTTACGATGTTTTGTTTTATCTCGTTTACGATTTGTTTACACAACTTTGTAGATACCTCTCTCGTGTCATACAATGAATATGATAGTCGGTATTTAATCCTTTCATGTGACTTGGGAGCTTTTGTAAGTATGAAAACAACTTCAGTGTCCAGTACCGAACACATATATATGACTCTTCCCATCACCTCATAAATTCCATTATTATTTGGTATATCAATATATAGATATATATTCACATTTTGGCTTTCTCTTTCTTTCACATACCAGATTCTTGATGGAAATTTCACCTCTTTTGAATTCTTCCAGTATGAAATCATCTTATTATCATTTGAGGCACTTGAAAGATTTGTAGCCATGAGCTCCACCCCGCGCCCCCCCGGCGGGTAGGCGAGTCGCCAGGGTGGCGCGGGGTGGGCACTGCAGCCCCACTCACCTGCCCACCCACCTGCCCAACGCCCACCCGCCCTCCCACCTGGCACCCACCCGCCCACCCGCTCGCCCACGCGCCCTCCTGCCCACCTGGCCCCCACGCGCCCTCCTGCCCACCTGGCCCCCACCCGCCCTCCCACCTGGCCCCCACCTGCCCTCCCACCCAGCGCCCACCCGCTTGCCTTCTCACCCTCCCACCCACCCGGCGCCCGCCCACATGCCCTCCCGCCCACCCGCCCGGCTGCACGCCCTCTCACCCACCCAGCCCCCACCCACCCTCCCACCCGGCCCCCACCCACACGCCTGCCCACCCGCACTCCCGCTCGCCCACGCGCCTGCCCTCCTGCCCACACGACCTCCCACCAAGCCACTCGCCTCCCGCCCGTGTGCCCACCCAACGCCTGCCCGCCCACACTCCCGCCCGCCCACGCACCCTCCCGCCCACTTGGCCCCCACCCCCCCTCCCACCTGGCCCCCACTTGCCCTCCCACCCAACGCCCAACCACTTGCCTTCTCGCCCTCCCACCCACCCGGGGCCCGCCCACACGACCTCCCGCCCACCCACCCAACCGCACGCCCTCTCGCCCACCCACGCTCCCACCCGGCCCCCACCCACATGCCTGCCCGCCCACCCACCCACACTCCCGCCTGCCCACGCGTCTGCCCTTTTGCCCACATGACCTCCCACCCACCTGCGCGCCCTCCCACCCAGCCACTCGCCTCTCGCCCCCGGGCCCTCCTACTCGCCCACCCAACGCCTGCCCACCCACCTGCCCCCCCTCTCGCCCACCCACCCTCCCACCCGATGCCCACCTGCCCGCCAGCCAGCCTACCCACCCACCCACCGCCCTGCACACTCGCCCTTTCGCCCACTTGCCTGCCCGATCACCTCCACGCCCCAACCCCCACTCGCCCTCCCACCTGCTTGCCTGCCCTTCACCCACCCGCGAGGTTGCCCGCTCACCCGCCCGACGTCCACCCGCGGGGTTGAACGCGCACCCGCCCGCCCGCTCGCCCATCAAGCGCCCACCCGCCCCCCGCCCGATGCCCATTTGCCCACCTGTCGCCGGGTTTGCTCGGGTTGAGGCTACGACACCCACCCCGCGCCACCACGGCGGCCAGCCCACCCCCACAGGGGTGGGCGGGCCTCTAGGGTGGCGCGGGGTGGGGCTGCGGTGCCCACCTTGTGCCACCCTGGTGGCCTGCTCGCCTGCTCAAGGTGGCTGTTGGGCGATTCTCAGAATCGCCCAACAGCCAACCGGGTGGGCGGGCGGGCTGCCGTGATGTCGCAGGGTGGGCTGCCATCGTGAGTTTTGTCGGGCCCACCATGCTCACAACGGACGTATTGGTTAATTTGGCTCACAAAAAGTATTAATTTAAAAATAAAAAATAAAAAAAATAATAATAAAAAAAAAATCTACTTCATTAAACTAATTTAATATGAAAATTTTCAAGGAAAAAAATTTAACTAACCTTTCAATTGCGAGAATTCTTCGTTGAATATGTTGTTGATAGCAATGTATTTGCTCCACAAATTCGCAAGTCTTTCAACGAACTTCAGAAAACCACCTTGAGGTGACATCAGTAATAGTGATAATGGAATTTAGTATATAGGTGAAATTACGGAGATGTTTTACCGTACGGTTAATGTGGGATAATTTGTTTTAAAAAAATTTAACATGTTAATTTTTTTATGGCAACAAAGGAAAATATGATAAAGTGAATATTATGGAATTGTTTTACAGCGGGGTGAATGTGGGATTAATTTGTTTTAGAATGTATTATAAAAATTAAAAAAAACATTTAATTGTTTAGTAAATATCTTATACTTTAACTATTAAAATAATTAATGTAGAAGTTGTAGTTTACAATTTTAACTTTAATGATTTATTTCATAAAAATTTTAGTTTACATTTTTCAATAAATTGTAGAATAAAATAATGAAGGGAAATAAATCTAACAAACTTTTTGGAGGGAAATATTTTCGCGAAAATTTTTGGAGGGAAAATTTCGTTCTCTAAGCTATATAATATCTTTAGGAGACTCTCCATTTGTATTATTCAGCATCTTCTATTTGAAAGGGATGGATTGTCCTGATAGTGAAATTTCGATTTATACAGCATCAACATCTTCATCGCGTAGCAACTCTATTCATATTGATGAATATAGCGGGAATCCTTTCACTATGAATAGAAAGTCAATTCTTCCACTTAGTCCTAATCGTAAGGACTATGAGAGCAACACTGATGAAAGAGGGGATGGAGAATTTCAAATAAATAAAGAGTCATAGATTCCACTTAGTCCTAATTCTAAGGACTATGAAAGCAGCAGTGATGATGAGCTTGATGACAAATTTCAAAAGAATGGAGAGTCACGGTGTCCACTTGGTCCTAATTCTAAGGACTATGAGAGCAACAATGATGAAGAGCATGATGGTGAAGTTCAAAAGAATGGAGTGTCATGGTGTCCACTTAGTCCTAATTCTGAGGACTATGAAAGCAGCAGTGTTGAAGAGCATGATAACGAATTTCAAAAGAATGGAGTGTCACGTTATCCACTCAGTACTAATTTTAAGGACTATGAGAGCAGCAGTGATGAAGAGCATGATAACGAATTTCAAAAGAATGGAATGTCAAAGTGTCCACTTAGTCCTAATTCTAAGGACTATGAGAGCAGTAGTGATGAAGAGCATGATGATGAATTTCAAAATTATGGAGTGTCATGGTGTCCAGTTAGTCTTAATTCTAAGGACTATGAGAGCAGCAGTGATGAAGAGCGGGATGATGAATTTCAAAAGATTGGAGTGTCATGGTGTCCACTTAGTCCTAATTCTAAGGACTATGAGAGAAATAGTGATGAAGAGCATGATGATGAATTTCAAAAGAATGGAGTGTCACAGTGTCCTCTTAGTCCTAATTCTAAGGACTATGAGAGTAGCAGTGATGAAGGACAGGATGATGCACTTAGTCCTAATTCTAATGAGTATAAAGGTAGCAATGACAAAGGACAGGATGTAGCATCTTCAATAAGTAAACAGTCACATTTTCGACGTAGTCCTAATTCTATGGACTATGAGAGCAGCACTGACAATGTACATGAGGAAGAATATCCATTAAACATCGAGTCAACTTTTCCATTCAGTTCAAATTCTAAGGACTATGATAGTAGCACTGAAGAAGGGGAAAATGAATAATATCCTCCAAGTCAGTATTTGAAAAGCACAATTGATCATAGTGTGGATAACATGCCTCTTAATGATGATGAAAATCCTTATACAAATGATGATCCAATGATGGAGATGTTGCCAAGAAATATTGTATCGACGAGTAGGAGCAGGCCTTTTGGTATCAATGAAAGATGTTCTAGTTATACAAGGGGTAGAGAAAAATATCTAACGAGAAGAAGTTCTATCAGCGCTCTCATTTCAAGTGAATGTTGCCAAAAAGATTTCTTGAAACATATGGATTTCAAATTTTCATTAGAGAGCAGGAAGAAGTATTTGTCAATGAATAAAAGCAAGCAAAATTCATATTTAGTTGGGTGCATGCAATATACATTGTCAGGTTATGATTATCATATTAGGACTTTATTTATCTGTAGAAGAACTTTCAAAATGTTTCATTCGATTTGGAATTTTCATCTCTCGAGAATTCAAGAAAATTTGGAAAAAGATCCCAGATTTTATTCAGAAGTACATCACAAAAGACAGTTTGGGCCATTATCAAATACTCCAATGTCATGGATGAAATATTTCTTTTCAAAGCATGGAGAGTGTATGCCAAATAGAGAGACAATACATATTCTAGATAATTTTTCAAGATGAGAAAACTACAACTTATACAAAGAATATGCAAAAGGTGCTGAGGAACATGGACAGTTTATTACATATCAATATTTTGTGAAGGTATGGAAGAAAGAATTCAACAATGTTCGTATTCCTAAGAAGACAAGGATGGGGATTTGCAGTACATGTGCTTCTCTTAAATAAAAAAGGGACAAATGTGAAGGGTCAGAAAGAGGTAAGCATTCATAACTTTAACTTTTAAAATTGTATAGTCATCAACTATGAAAACATATTTCTTAATGGCTCTCTTTTATGTTGTGTAGATTCAATTGTCAAAGAACTTCAAGAGCATCATGCACAACAAAGAAACGAAAGGAAAAAGTTGTAAAAGCATCAAAAGAAGTGTTATGATAATCCGAATAAATATTTGGGTTTGATAATTAAGGGTATGGACCAGAAGAAAACACTTTTACCACATTTTGTTCGAACACCCAAAAATTTACAGAAGGAAAATTTTATTCAGTATCACTTGGTCGATTGTATGGTCTTCAATGGGAAAATGTTGCCAAGGGTGTACTTCACAGCTCCAAATATTCATAATGATGCAATTTTGACCATAACCATAATTCATGATGTGCTTTCTCATTGGTCTGGTAATATTCCTAAAGTTTTGTATCTACAATTGGATAACACTTGTCGTGAAAACAAAAATCAGGTTGTTTTTGGATATCTAAACATGCTTGTTGAATTGAGAATTTTTCAAAAGGTAAAGGTTGGTTTCCTTCTTGTTGGGCACACTCATGACCATATTGATCAGATGTTCAATCATTTTTCAATCACATTGAGGAGGAAGGAAGTTGGGAGCTTGCCATTATTGATTGAATGTATTAAGAAATCATACATGCCAGAGCCTACTTTTGATGTGTTGGAAGAAACTGTTGACATGCGAAGGTTTATTTTGGGATCATATGGTGAGGGGAAATGCATTGAACAACTTAATGACATTAGCTTCCAACATCAATTTCATATTAAAAAAATTGATGGGAAAACATTAATATGGGGCAATAAGTATTCAACTACTGTAGAATGGGCACTGTCATCAGGTTTAAAATTTTTAAAGTTCATTCCAGATCATCCAATATTTGCATCAAAAATATTGTTATTACAATCAGTTGGTGAAGTTCATAATGCACGCAAAGAAAATAGAGATATAGATTATTCTAATTGCCTAGAAGAAATTAAAAAATGTATTAGATATACATATGAGTACTTTGACATTGCTGATTCAGTTTGGTGGGAGTCATTTTTCAATAATCAAAGTGATATCATTTCAACAACAACAAATGAAGATATACCTTTGAAAAATCCATTTATTTGGCCACAAAATGTGTCAAATGAACATGAGGAAATAAACATTGTTGAACAGCAAAAATCTCGAGGTATTATTAATTCTTCACAAGTAGAGGAAAGAGAGATGTATATTGGTTCCAGAAGATCTCGTGCACAACATGAAGCCATGGAAGACATTTACAGGGGTTCAGTACAGGATATTAAGGAGGGTTGCATGATCGCAATGCTAGCAGATAGAGATCCCAATGGCTATCCATTATGGGTTGCTAAAGTTATAAAGGTATTTACAGAAAATGAGGATGTTACAAGTGTTGAAGTACATCGGTATGCCACAAATACACACCCATTCAGTGGTGTGTATAAGCCAGAGATGGTAGTTGACAAAAAAAATAGCAGAAAGAGAAAAATAAAGGGTACAAATATAAATCGTCGCCGCATAGACATATTAAAATTGGAGGATGTTGACATACTTGTTTATGACTTCAATTTAACAAAGAGAGGAACTCTTTGCTTCAAGACAATAGAGATTCTGAAAAGGTTGTTACCAGAAGGAACAATGTTGAGATGGGAGTCTGCTGAAACCAGTCGTAGATCTAGAAGAATTTTGAAATCTGAAATGGTGAGCATGCATGTGGACTCAGATGGGGCACTAGTTGATGAAAGATAAAAATATGGAACATCTTCATTAGCATCCAGTCACTCATCTGAAGATGTGAATTCTGATGGTGTGCAAGAAAATATGAGTGATTTTGAATAATTGTTTAAGACAGTTTATATAACTGATGTATGCGTCGTATCTTGAAATAAAATTTTTGATTTCCATACGGTGTTAAATGAGAAGTTATGAGGAATTTTTATGTTGTTGGATTATATGTCTTAATTATGATCATTTTTATTGTTTAAAATAACTACAATGCAACATTAAATTAGAAATATAATGTATGTTTTATTCAATATACAAATAATGACTTTTGAATTCATTTAGTGATGTAATTTGTTCATAATGTCATGGTTTTTTAATTTTATAGTTGAAAAAATTTCAATTTCTTTTGTATCTAGCATGTTATGGTTGAGAACATGTTGAATTTATACTTAGGAAAGAAAAATGATATTCTACCAAAAACATTAGTGTGTTTTTTTCCTCATAAACAACTTTGTTTGGCACATAAAAATTTGGTTTTACTAGCATTTTTTTTAAATTTTGAAGATTGACCCTAAAAAAAATCATCATTCCAGTATCATCACTTTTTCGTTTTCAAGCTATATTTTGCACGAAAATTTCGTTTTCACTGCCATTTTTAAAACATGTTCAAAATTGACCCTAAAAAAAAATCCATCGTTCCAGTATACACACTTTTCGTTTTTAGCACCGTTTTTTATTTTTTTTGGGATTTTTTGGCTAGAATTCTCGTTTTGAGTTTATAGTTCTCGTTTCAAAGTTTACATTGTTGCAACATGATATGTCAAAATTATGAGACCAAGTGCAACAAATTTCAGTCTCGAAAAGAGTAACAAAAAATGAACTAGAATATAAGATGGATGGTATTAAAGCTGACATGGAAGCAATGATGAATATCAAGATGGAATGTTTGAAGGATGGTTTAAAAACATAAATGAAAAGGGACCTGGAAGGTTTGAAGGAAAGTTTGACAAATTTGCTACAAGAAATGCTTCCTAGTGGTGACAAGGTACTCCTCAAAAATCATGATGAGGATAAAAGGAATACAAATTATGATTTTAGAGACTACCATAGTGGGTTGAAGACTAAACACAAACCAAAGATCGATATGAGGAATTTTAATGGTAAGGATACAATGAAATGGATACTATAGATGGAGAAAATATTCGATCTACATGATGTGTCAAACACATAAAAGGTACACATTGCATATTTATATTTAGAATGAAATCAGTTTGTGTGGTATTAATAACTTTTATCTCATAAATCAATTGTCACTTGGATAATTTTTTCGGAGGAATTGGTAGCACATTATGAGGATACAAAAAGCAACACCTTCTTTAGCCAATTAATAAATCTCAAACAAAAAGTTTCAATGGCACAACACTTGAGGACTTCCAAAGATTGAATATCAAGGTAAATGACATTCCAGAGGAGCATGGGATTGATGTCTTCATAGGGACTTTAAATGATAACATCCAATATGAGGTTTGCCTTTGAGAACCTAATTCATTGGAGAAGGAATTTAAGGTGGCAAGAAAATTTGAAAGAAAAATTATGGCAACAAGGAAGACTACCATTCACAACTATAAAGATGGAAGTGTTGCTGCTACTAGCCTTCCACAACCTACAAGGTTGACAACACAACAATTAGAGGAAAAAAGAGAAAAATGGCTTTGTTATATTTGTGATAGAAAATACACTAAAGGTTATAAGTGTGCTGAGAATAAATTATTTTACATAGATTGTGAGGAGGAGGGAGAAAAGGAAAAAGAAGCATAAAAAAAGAGGATATACACTAAAGGTTATAAGTGTGCTGAGAAATACACTAAAGGTTATGAGTGTGCTGAGAATAAATTATTTTACATAGATTGTGAGGAGGAGGGAGAAAAGGAAAAAGAAGCATAAAAAAAGAGGATATACACCAGGAACCAACCCTAGAAAAGCAAGAAATGGATCCAACAATATCTTGTAATGCATTGGCAGGAATTACCACTCCTAAAACTCTTAAGATAGAAGGATAGATCAAGAAGAAAAAGGTAATAGTGCTGATTTATTTTGGTAGTACCCATACTTTTATTCAGTGTAAGATAGCCAAGGAATTGAATTGATTTCTATATCCAGCACCAAAGTCTCAAGTGATGGTTGCAGATGAAGGAACTATAAATTTCTCTGGAAAGTGCCATAATATAAGGCTACCCATGGGAGAATATGTATTGAATAGTCCAATGCTTTCCATTCCAATGGGTGTTGTTTATATTGTTGATTTTTGTGTAGCTTCAGAGATACTCCAAGCCCCAGGGTTTAGGGTTTCGAGGGAAAAGTGCCACAAAAGTCACTTGTGGGCTTGAAACCCAAGCTTGGGGTTTTGCACCCATCGATATTTGGGCCACAAAAATGAGCACATTTCAACATGTGATGGATGAGGATGATAGTTCTTAGCAAGACAAATCTAACACAATGAGAATCATCTGATTTCGAGTTGTAGAAATGGAGATATATATTTTTATATGAGCTCATAGTTTTTATATGGTTTACCTGCACTATCCTACTAAGAGAATCTGCAACCCTGTTCTCCTTTCCTTTAATGTATTTGATCTCAAAGTCAAATTCACTAAGGGTATCTAACCATATAGCTTGCCTAACATTCAGATTTGGTTGGTCAAACAAGTACCTCATCCCACTGTGGTCGCTCATCAACACAAACCTCCTACCAAGAAGATAGTGCCTCCACATATTTAATGCATGGATGATCACTTCCAACTCAAGATCATGTGTCACATCATTTTTCTCATGCTCATTCAGTTTCCCTGACTTGTAGCATACCACTTGTCCCTCCTGAATCAAGACTCTGCCAAGTCCTCTCTTGCAAGCATCTATACACACTACGAACTCTTTATCTAGATGTAAAATGTTTATCACCAGAGCATTTGTAAGAAACTACTTCAATTGCTCAAAACTTGTTGCACATTCCTTTGTCCATTAAAAATTCTTTCCTTTCCTCTACAAGGATATAGTATGATATGAAATCCTTGAGAAGTTACTGATGAACCACCTGTAGTAACCTTCTAGCCCCATGAATGATCTAACTTCATCCACATTTCTAGGAGTTTCCCATTCCATGATGGCTCTTATATTTTATGGATCCAATGTTATGCCTTCCTCGGAGACAACATGTCCCAAGTAATGTACCTTTTTCTAAAATAAGATGCATTTACTAAGCTTGGAATACAACTGATGCTCTCTTAGAAATCTCAACATTGTTGCTAAGTGTTCTACATCTTGTTCCTCATTCTTAGAATATATCAATATATCATCAATGAATACAATAAAAAACGAGTCCAAATAAGGACGCAACACACTATTCATCTAGCGCATGAAAGTAATTGGAGCACAAAAATTCATAATGTCCATATCTGGTTCAAAAAGAAATCTTATAGATGTCCTTTTCTTTGATGCATACCTAATGATATCCTAATCTCAATTAATCTTTGAGAACATTGTTTCTCCCTTCAACTGGTCAAATAAATCATTAATCCTTGGCAACAGATACATGTTCTTAATCGTCACCATATTCAGTTGCTTGTATTCAATGCACAATCTGAGAGTACCATCCTTATTCTTCATGAACAACACCGGTGCACCCCTAGGTGATACACTTGGCCTAATTTATCCCTTATCAAGCATTTCCTTCAACTGAAACTTCAATTCCACTAACTTTAGAGTGCTCTCCAATAAGGTTCCTTTGATGTTGGTGTTTCTCCTGGTAACAACTCAATAGAAAAGTCCACTTCACTATGAGGCAACAACTTTGAAATTTATGCCGAAAACACATCCTAACACTACTGCAAAACCGATTACCTCTTCAAGACTTTTGCATCCTCAACATCCTTACCTTTATCACTAGAAATATGAACTGCAAATAATACACACCCTTTCCTGCGACTATGCTTTTCCTGCATAGCTGTAACCATTCCAATTGATGTAGCCTTCTTCTTTCCCTGCAAGATCCTCTTTTCCCCATTATTGTCCAAGCACTTAATAGCCTTGTCATAACAATCTAATTTGGTCTTGTGGAGGTACAACCAATCCATGCCCAAAATCATACTATATGATCCCAATGGAAACACATTCAAATGCATTGAATTTGGCATACCATTTAGCTCAAATGCACAAGCTCTTACCCAATGATAAACTCTCTTTTTAGCACATGTAGTCAACTGCACCAACCAAGATTCAAAAGGAACTTATTTTCTCAAACCACACTTATCTACCAGGTCAAGATTAACATAAATATAGTTAGATCCAGGGTCAATCAAAATAGAAACAACTCGACCACAGAGCTTACCTTCCATCTCAATAATGGATGCTTGGTGATCTTTCTTCTTGTTGTCCATAACTACATAAATCTAAGGAATGTTGTGGCTCACATCCCCAACCGTCTGCACCTCCTGAGAATTATAGATCTGAGGTTTTCTACCCTGGTATGATGGAAAATACTTCTTGCGATGATCTTTGCCACATATCCAACATTGCAACTATCCCCTACCATCACCTCTATTCTACTGCTCTCTAGGCTGTGACTCATGTCCCTTCTCAACTACATTTAATTTCTTGTAAGGAGAAACATTTTCTTTCTCACCCACATCCTGAGGTCTTCCCCACTTTGGTGACCACTTCCCTTTAACCTTTTCATTACCCTTCAAATCACATTTAGGCTTGGCTTTACGCTTTGATTTCTCATAACAATGCTTTAGTTTACTGATGGATTTCTCCTATGACCAAGGCTCATCAAAGTCAATCTGGTCTCTATATACTGCTGGAAACCCATTGATGAACCTTTGAATCTTTTATTTCTCATCCTTGAGGTGAGGAACACACCTCAACAGCTCTAGGAACCTACTAGTGTACTCATCATCTATCATAGAACCCATCTGCAGCTCATAAAACTCCTTATCTGTGTCATCATAATATATCTCAGATAGATACTTATTCTTAAAGAGTCTCTTGAACTCATCCCAAATCAAATATTCTTCCTGACTTCCCTTGACATTCTTCACATATTTTCATGAAATGTTTTCTTTCCCTTTAATACTAAAGGTAGCTATTTTGGCTTTCATGTTCTCTAAGTAGTTATGTAATTTGAAGAATTTCTTCATCCTAAGCAACCATGCCTTTGCATCTTCTGACTTCTTCATCTCTCCATCAAATGTGGGAGGATTTACCTTCTTTAACTCCTCAGTAAAGTATTCACTCCTCCTATAAGGATGATGGTAGTGATGTTAGTGAGGATGTCTCCTAGATGAGGAACTATAACGATACGCATACAGAGCAGTCCTCCTCTCAAGTGTATCCAATGATATTCCACCTCTGAATATGTCCCCTTTGTCCAACCTGTATCCGGACCAAGACCTGCTACCATAGGCTCCATTAGTATTCGCTTCCTACTCTTGAATAATCCTCAATTGTCCCTTTCTCTGCAAATCTGACAAACTCTGAAGGATCACTACATTGACCTCTTCTTGCTTTTCCTGAGCCCTTGCAAGTATTTCTTGAGCCTCAACCAACCTATCATTGTCTGCCTTGCAACTTCTGATCTTTGCACTCAAAATCCTTAATGTATCTTCTATACTAGGAGAATACTCATCTCCTTGCTGCCCAACTGATCTGTAGGGAGAGTCACGTGAATTGTATTCTACCATTTTGCTCGTCACCTCTGATTCTCTTCTTCTTGCAAGCATTCCATGCTAGCTAAACCAAATAGATATATAATCAAAATTATACCTCAATGACATTTAGGGGAGGCTTATCTCATCTGCAAAACCAGTCCAAATTAGTATGATACATATATAATCATAATCATATCAATATATCAACAACATGCATGATAATACCAGCTACATCAGCGACCTCATGCATGAAAACTATAACCATGATAATGCATGCTTAACAAAATGCATCTAACCCATGTGCGGAATGAGCTAACCATAACCATACCACCTAAAGAGAGTGAAACTCGCTCTAATACCACTCTATAAATGCTACCTCCCACTTTCACCAGCATGCCAGGGTAAACATGAGCAAAGGGATACTATGACATGACTCAACCTCCTAAACCAGCTTAAGGAAATGAATTCGATAACACAAGACTTTACTGACTTCCCTCAAGTGCTATAGGATCCCCAAGAGCTAAACCACCCTTCCAGGTCCCAAACCCTCAGTTAACTTTCCCTTTTTACTAATATTGACTCGTAGACACTGGAATAACATTGCCTGAATTTGAATGTAACCCTCTAGTCACATGCATGAGCCTACAAGGGAGTAACTGCAGTCTTTTCTACCTATTTCTGTGCCAATGACCACGAGATTTATGCCACTTTTAAGGGCTAGGAGCCATATATCTGCCTAGAACTTAATGAAAATTTCTAGAATGATGAATGACACACAGACATAACCTTTAACACAAAACTTAGATAAGGAATTGATCTAACCCAGTATAACCATGATAGTCATTCTGTCAAACACATGGCGAAAATGAAATCTACAAGTCATGAATGCATATTTGAACATAGAGATATGAAACTTATCTGAGGTTTAGCAAGAAGGACTAATGCCCTCTCACCATATCTGCAATAACATCTATTAGGTGATGCATTCAATAACCATTCATTTACAAGTGAAAACATGTTAAGAGGCATAACTTAAATCCATCATTAAACCATGCTTATAACCAACATGTAACCAAATAAATAATAAGGATAGAACAACCATTAAAGCCACATAATAACAAGTATAATTATTCATGAATTATAAGATAATATAGCTCTTATTTACGAAAAACTAAATAGGTTAGGGACTTCCACGTACCCCCTGACCATAGATTGGGCTGAACCAAATATTTCTATCAACCAATCACCCCTGTGCCATATTCCAAGCATGAATGTGGGATCCATTGGGATAAACCAATGCATAAAAAACTAATGGAATCTAGACCTTAAACTACATCCACCCTCAAACTACCTTGATCTCACCTAAACTGGTTCCAAGATCACAAAACCAAACCAAACTTGGATGCCTCAGAATTCCTTCACTATCCCTTGAGGAACTTTCCTGTCTCCACCCACCTGTTGAGGGCTTCCTGGAGAAATACATCTCCATCCCCTATGCTTTGGATTTTCCTAAGAAACCCACACCCTCATCCAAAAAACTTCTGACAATCCAAAGCTCAACCAAGAATGAATTTTGTCACACCATTACTATTAGGAAATGGAAAGGAAAGGTTGAAACCACCGTCAAACCAGGAAAAACCCATGCCAATGACAACAAATGAATGAAATGCACACATTCATATACCATGCATGCCAAAACCAACTATGAAATCATACATGCAACCTGTTACCTACAAGTATTCCCACTAGACTTGCTTGATCCAACCTTATTTTACTTGATCCTTGCTTCCTTTTCTTTCCTTGTCCTTCATTTTGTTTTCATTGCTTGTTTTCTCCTCTTGGTGCTCTTCTCCTCTCTGAGACTATTTCCAAAACTAAACTGACAAAAGGTTGTGAATTGATCCTCTAATGTATTTTTATTATTGATGCCTCTGATTTCTTCATTTTTCCTCTATTTTCCTTCAATTTCCCCCTCACATGCAACCTATGACTTTTCACCTTCCTTTTCTCCTAATTTCCTTTATTTTCATAAATAAAATGCCAATAATGTATTTTTTCCTTTTCAAATCCTTAACACTTCCTTTTTCAATTTCCCTTAGCCATAAAAAACCAAATAAACACCCACTGGGATGTTTTTTGCCCAACATTTAGCTTGGAATATGCGTCCCATGACCTTGGTCTTATTTTTCCTTTATTAAATTTAGTACATGAACTTTTAACCCGAGGTTGTTACAGTTTCAACATCCATTATTTTTTGCACTTTGATACCTGGATAAGTTTGTTGATTCACCATTTTCCCAAGCTCTAGTTTTCTTTCATGAGGGTAAGGTGAAAAAATATTTTCCACCCTTTTATAAGTAATTATATGATGGGGATCATATTGCCACCTTTCTCCTTTATCAAAGCCAAATTCCTTTGTCATTTATTCAACTCGTGTGAGGGATTGTATGTTGTTCACAATGATTGTCACCACAATCCGTTCTAGTTTGAAGATATACCCTTTGTGTGCAAGAATAAGATGAACTTGATCTAAATTAAAACTTTGCCTTGTAAATTCTAGAGAAAATATTCTCATGGGGAAAAAGGTTGGGAAACGATATGGTTTGAATTTAGCTCCATACAGTCTTATCTCAGTGTAATCTTAAAAAAATATTAGTCTCCCACCCTTGTGTCTATACTAAGCTCCAATTATTATTTTTCCTTGGGAAACTTTTTGGGGGGCAACTCGTTATTCAAAATAGTATACACAATGGCCATGAATGATTACAAGTATTGGGAAAAAACCTCATTGTTTTCCTTCCTCCTAACAACACTAGTCCATTCAACCACAGATTTCATTTAATTCCTTGAATCCCACATATTCAAACTAAGATGGCTAAACTTATATGCATGTACATATAGGAACAGATAGACCAAAACAGAGGGGTATCTAAAATAACCAGCAATATGAAAGTTCTGAAATTGAAAAATGATGGACTTGGCTAAGTAAGAAGGAATTTCCAAAACAATATTTGGTTGCAGCATTAGGCTTAGAAACCCCAAGGCTTGTTCATTCACTATCTTGGTATAATCCTCTCCTAAAAGAGACAAAATTACAACTAAAACATGATGTGCAACTCCTGAAAACAGGGCTCTAGGATACTTTATTGCGAGTGGAGGAATTTGATAATTTGATGGCAGAATGAGTTTGAATAGACTTTCCTTGTTTTCTTTAGAAATATTTTTATAGGTAAGAAGCAAAGAATCATCTGTAAAACTCTTAGGATTCTCAAATATAGGAAAATTAAAGGCTTTGTGAATTAATTTCGATGGGACATCAAGAATATTTTCCCCTAATGAAGACATAATAAATTTATTTGTGGGACAAGGGAAAATGCTAACCAACTTATGAATTCGAAAAAAATTATAGATAGTTGGGACAATGATATGGTAAAGGCCTAGCTGAACAACTCAAACGAGGTTATTAAAGTCATTGAAGCGGTCAAGAACGTCTTGTCAAATATCCATAAGGTCAAAGGGGCAACGTGATGCAGGTGCATCTAACCTAGGTCAAATGTTTACTAAGGGAGTTGGTTTATAAAGTTAGGATTTAATTATTTAATGTATTTTTCTATAGTATTAAGAGAGAATGATAATTATTGTAAATAAGAGAAGATTCGAGAGTATTTTGGAAGGTTTGAGAGGTTTAAGAGATAGTTGGCTCTTATCTAGGGATAAGGGATTAGATGAGAGATTGTATGGATTATGAGAGATATTTTGGGAGTTAGTTTAGGGATCTAGAATCTACTTGGGTTCTAATTCATTTGTATAAATTTAGGTGATCCCATGAGGCATCAAAGTATGTAGAAGTGTGTGAGTGAGTATGAGGAGTGAGAGGCCAAGCATCAGGCCAATAGTTCTCTTGTAATTATTTTATTAATTAATTAATTTTGAATATTTTATGTGCATACTTGGTGTGTGGATTTCAGTTTAGTTTGTATGTATTTGTGTGTAAGACCCTATGGTTAGACCTGTATCACAACTAGAGCCATATACTTCTATTTCTCTATCCATAAGTGGCATATGAATAGAAGGTATATCAATTGTCGGCTTTTTAGTTGAATTATGAGATTTTTTTCATGTTTGAAGCATCAAGAAAAACAAATTATGAAGCCTAGAATTATAAATTACCTAGAAATAGGAGATGATGAGGGACAAAATGTTGATGCAGAACTAACAATGTATAATCCAGAAATTGGTTACCATAGCTTTGTAAAATTAAGGATAAATAAAATGATAGGCAAGAAAACAATTTAACCCTTGTGTACTGAGTGGGAAAATACAAAAATATTGATGATGTGAGGGAATACAAAAAGATGACATGGAATACAAGAAGTCATGTGGAATGTGATGCAGGAGCATACAGCTCAACAATTTCATTATGTTTTAGTTGACTTAGGGGGTCTTGTGCTTTCAGGGAAGTTTGATTCCTATGTATGTATTCATTAATGTTTTGAGTGATTGGAATATGAATTAATTAGATATTGTGAGGATATTTGTAAATGCTCTCGAATGTAGGAGGACATGAGTGATTAGTGGGAATTGAGAGAGTTGGAAATCAATTGCAACTCTTATTGGTCTCATGATTCGAGGAACTAGAGAGGATTCTTAGGGATTAACTGGAGTTAAAAGTGGACTTAGAGGTTATTCAAGATTTAGTTCAACAGATTAAGGATCTGAACCAGAATTAGTTCAACAAAACCTTTTGTATAAATGTAAGTCAGTAGTTAGAGAAGTCGTTAGTGAGTCAAGTAGTTAGTCAATATGATTGTAAGCCTACGGGCAGAAGAAGAAAGGCCACTAATATAGAAGATCAGGCCAAGAAGGAATTCACTGTGTAAATATTTGTTTATTAATACAAACAACTCAACTATGAGTTTATGTGTGTGTATGGAATATTTAGTTATAATCTGTGTGCGAACTAGAATAAGTTCTATGTAATAGAATTTGCATGTGCAAAATCAGAGGTGAAATACAGAGAAGAGTAACAGAGGGGTGTTATGGTGTTGTACACATTGACAGTACAGGAAGAAGCCTTTAGTGTTACAATGAAAGTGAGGAGCATAAAGGCGTGAATGGAGCTAAGGAGGAAGTTGTGTGGCAGAACAACGAAAGACCAGATCCATGAAGAAAGCCAAAACCACAGAGGAACATTGAAGGAATGGCATAAACCCAAAGTAAAGAGAAGGACTAAGAGTTGAGGTAACAATGCACAGGAGTAATTGGATCTAAAGATCAACGAACGAGGCTGAAAGCGATGGGCGACCAAGATTAACTCATGCCACATAAGAAAAAGAAATGAACGACGAAATTTAATTCCAAGTACTTGCAGAAGGGGAAAGGCAAGAATTGATCTGGACCATCAAATCGACATGGTAGATCAATGATGATTAGTAACCACAGTAGGGGTAGAGAGTACGGGATGCCATGATCATGGTCGAATACCTGCACTCAATCAAAACCATCGATTTCCTTTTCAATTGCTTATGTCAAAGTCAACTATGGGGGTTAAGTGTTTGGTAAGCTGCGTGCTAGTTGAAGGACCGCAGACCGGAGGAATGGATGGCTTCTGTTGTCTAATGGATATTTGGTTTTAAGTTGATCAGATGATAGTCTTACAACCAGACCCAAACATTTATAGATCGAGCACTGATAATTCTCATCGGCTTTGTGAGGGCGAATAATCGTCATGTAAGTGGTCTGTGCGATATCATTTGGATTGTTGGATCAAATGGGTTTTGATCTACGATGCAGGATCACCGAGTAGCTCTATTGATCGGGAAAGACATCAACTGTCGGATTCAAGACAATATCGACAGTGGAGATTGAGCGATAAGGCTTGGGTAGAGCGGACCCGAGAAGGTTATACGTGTGGTTTTATTTTTTTTGAAGTCCGGTTGTGTTATCACATATCACATGCGAGAGGCAATGAAGTTACATGTTGGAGTGATGCGATATTCTAACAACCATTGATCTAGTGGACGAAATCAATGGTGGAAAGGGTAATCGCATATCACAAGTCGGGGATCTTGAATGCATGTTCTATTTGATTCCTTTGAACTTCGCGATTGCGATATATGATGAGTTGGATTTTATATGCATACTGTGGGTATCGCAGGGAGTTTCCTGCGTCAAGTGGTATCAGAGCAGAATTGTGGCTGAAACATTTGATATTAAAGCAGCATAAAGAAATTCTACATGAAAATTTCTTTAAAAAGAATTTAGAACAGGGTTATGTTTTGAAGGTGTGTATACAGGAAAATGGTGATAAAAGCAGGCAAGAGGAGATCAGATTCTAATCTAACAAATAGTAAGCACACAGAGATAAAGTATAACAGAATATTGGGAGAATTGCAAATGAAAAGAAACAGAGGACAATCCATTCAAGGTGCAGGTGAATGGCAGAACAAGATCAGACATAGGTCTTGAAGGTGAGATGATATGTTTTTCTTAATTTGATTTGAATATTGGAGAGTTTGTGATCTTTATATTGATGCACAGGTAGTATCATAAGAAGGTGAGAAGATTGCAACAACCTAGAGCAAGGAATGCTCAATTGGTTCCAGAGGAAAGAACCAGAGAAATGCTAAAAGACTGAGCTCAGAGGAGAGAAGATTAGTGAGGCATATGTAGCAAGAAGGAGACTTCTTACTACAGAGGTATTGTTGCAACTCACAAGAAGATCATAAGGGCAATTCCATAGAGGATGTGGGTAGAATTGCTAAGTAATGAAGGAAGCTGATAAGACTTTCTAAGTGGAAGAAGAGGTGGTCATAACCAAGTATTTCATTGTGATTGAAATACAAGAGGACAGTTGTGTTCTTAGAAGATGGATATGAGTTGAAGCCTAGAAGAAGCAGAGAGAAGTGCTCAAAGAGGTTCCAGAGAATAAAGAACCAAGTGCTTGCCAAAAGACCAAGTACAGAGGAAAGTTTGGTGAGGTAAGTGGCAGCAGGGAGGGCTTGCTATTGCAGAGGCTTTAATGCAGCTCATAGTAAGTGAGTGAGGAACTCATGAAGATAGAAAAGAACACGACTACTGATAGCCATAACCGAGATAACAAAGGTTCTAAGGAAGACCGCAACAGAAGAAAAGTGAACAAAGAGAATGCCAAGGGAAATGGAAATAGAATGATTTAAGAGGAACGTGACAAGGAGATTGCAGAGTTAAAAGAACAACTCAATGTATTAAGGATGATACTAGAGGAAAACCAAAGACAAGTTTGGGTCTTGAGGAAAAAGGTAGTGAAATGGTCTGAGTTACAAAAAAGGCTACAACATAGGCAAGTGAAGTGGCTGGTGGAAGAACTCAGAGAAGCTAAGTTGAGAATGGAAGTTTCCATTTGTGAAACAGAACAGGTGAAGATGAAGACTTGAAGACTGAAACTTCAAGTGAGACCGAAGGGTCACATGATTTTAAATCTGATAATTTGGGTATGTTTGCAGGTGAAACATGTGAAGAAGGACAATTTTCTGACATTGTTGTAAAAAAGGAGGAACAAGACATGCATAATATATGTTCTGAAAGAAGATGAGATAGATAGGTCTCATGTAAATACCTGTACACGGTTGGGAAGAGGGACAGAAATGTAAAATGTATTGAAGAAGAAGGACATCTACTAAAAGATATTAAGAAAGAAGAAGTCTATGCAAAATATTTAGCAAAGGGAGAAAGGACATCTGATGATTTTTCAATAACAAAGGAAGGTATGGAAAATTGTGTGAAATTTCCAAATTCTACTCCAATTGAAATTATTGAGTTATATGGAAAATTAGACTTTCAAAGAAGGGAGTTGGAAAAGCAGAGGATATATACTCAGGATAGATTGCTAAAAAAGGAAGACAAAGAAATTGTCATGAATGACAATCATAAGGAAAAGGAGATGGTAATGAAAGTTTAGCAAATTGACATTACAGAAGGAGGAGTTCATTATTGTGAACCAGAGAAAAGATATATCATTGAAACAGATGATACGGAGGAGAGTTTAAATCAACATACTGATGTGTTGACAAAGGAATTGAAGGAAAACTCAGAGCAGCATACTGAGATGTTGCCAGAGAAGGAAAAGGTAATGAGGCCTTATATTTTTAATTCTGATAATTGTTTTATGATTACAGGATTTGTTGAAAATGAGACAAACATGTTTCAAATTGAGGAGTCAGTTTTAGAACTGAAGAAGACTGGAAGTTGCCAGGACAGACATGCTGATGAGGAAAAAGAAAAGCATGAAGATACTATGCTTGAAGAAGTTAAATTGATTGTTAGAATCAGTCAAGAAAGTGAAGGACAATTACTGAGGGTTGTCAAGGAAGAAGAAGGAAAATATGTTGGAACTGATGAACAACATAGTGATGTATTTGAGGGGAATCAAGTACAAAGGAAATTGGAGGACAATTTACTTTTTGAAAGTAAATTTACATATATTGAACAGAGGTTGTTTGGACAACAACAAGAGGGTAAGGATGAAAGGGTGGTAGTAAGGATCCAACAACTTCAAAGAGAAGACAGTAAACACAGTTTGAAGATGAGTGGATAAAGTACAACAACAATTGAAAAATTAATTATTAGTCAAAGGATAAATTGGACATAGATATTAATAAGATTGATGATGAAGGTGCCTGAAAAGAAAACAACAGTAAGAAGACTAAGGAGTAGCAGAAAAAGAAAGACAAAAACATACTGTGAAAGCATAGCTAGTGGAGAAAAGAAATATAAAGTGTGGAAACCTGGAGAACAACAACAAACAACATCAACAACCAAAGGCAAATTACAAAACAAAGTATGGGATCCAGGGAGACAAAGGACAAAAGCACATGATCAGGAGATCATGATTATTTTAACCTTGGGAGTCTGATGCAGGAGCATACAGCTCAGCAATTTCATTATGTTTTAGTTGACTTAGGGGGTCTTGTGTTTTCAAGGAATTTGGATTCATATGTATGTAATCATTAATGTTTTGAGTGATTAAAATATGAATTAATTAGATATTGTGAGGATATTTGTAAATGCTCTTGAATGTAGGAGAACATGAGTGATTAGTGGGAATTGAGAGAGTTGGAAATCAATTGTAACTCTTATTGGTCTCATGATTCGAGGAACTAGAGAGGATTCTCAGGGATTAACTGGAGTTAAAAGTGGACTTAGAGGATATTCAGGATTTAGTTCAACAAATTAAGGATCTGAACTAGAATTAGTTCAAAAAAACCTTTTGTATAAACGTAAGCCTAAAAGGCATAGAGAGTCAGTAGTTAGATAAGTAGTTAGTGAGTCGGGTAGTCAGTTAGTCAAATTGTAAGCCTACGGGTAGGAGAAGAAAGGCCACCGATATAGAAGATTAGGTCGAGAAGGAATTCACTGTGTAAATATTTTTTTATTAATATAAACAACTCAATTCTGAGTTTATGTGTGTGTATGGAGTATTTAGTTATAATTTGTGTGTGAAATAGAATAAGTTCTATGTAACAGAAGTTGCATGTACAGAATCAGAGGCGAAATACAGAGAAGAGTAACAGAGGGGTGTTACGGCGTTGTACACACTGATAGTACACGAAGAAGCCTTTAGTGTTACACTAAAGGTGGAGGAGCATAAAGGTGTGAACGGAGGTAAGGAGGAAGTTGTGTGGGAGAACAAAGAAAGACCAGATCCCTGAAGAAATCTTAAACCATAGAGGAACATTGAAGGAACGGCATAAACCCAAAGTAAAGAGAAGGGTGAAGAGGTGAGGTAATGATGCGCAGGAGTTGTTGGATCTAAATATCAAGAAACGAGGATGAAGGAAATGGGCGACCAAGATTAAGTCATGCCACATAAGAAAAATAAATGAACGGCAGAATTTAATTCCAAGTACTTGCGGAAGGTGAAAGGCGAGAATCGATCTGGACCATCAGATCGATGGTGATTAGTAACCAAAATGGGGGTAGAGAGTACGAGATGCCTTGATCATGGTTGAAGGCCCACACTCAATCAAAACTGTCAATTTCCTTTTCAAATGCTTATGTCGAAGTCAACTACGATGGTTGAGTGTTTGGTAAATCGCGTGCTATTTGAAGGGCCGCAGACCGGAGGATTGGATGGCTTCTATTATCCAATGGACATCAGGTTTTAAGTTGATCGGACGATAATCTTAAAACTAGACCCGAACATTTATAGATCGAGGACTGATAATTCTCATCAGCTCCATGAGGGTAGATAATCGTCGTGCGTGCGATATCATTTGGATCGTCAGATCAAATGGGTTTTGATCTACGGCGCAGGATCATCGAGCAACTCTGCTGATCGGGAAAGACATGAACCGTCAGATTCAAGACAAGATCGACCGTGGAGATTGAGCGATAAGGCTTGGGTAGAGTGGACCTAAGAAGGTTATAGGTGCAGTTTTATTTTGTTTGAAGTCCTGTTGTGTTATCGCATATCACATGCGAGAGGCGATGAAGTTACATGTTGGAGTGATGCGATATTGCGACAACCTTTGATCTGATGGATGAAATCAATGGTGGAAAGGGTAATCACATATCACAAGTTAGGGATCCTGAATGCATGTTCTATTTGAGGCCTTTGAACTCCGCGATTGCGATATATGATCAGTTGGATCATAGAGTGGGACTTAAACCTTAATTTATGAAGGTTTGACCAGGTAGGTCATTGAAATTCCTGGGATTGATGAGATTATGCATTTTATATGCATACTGTGGGTATCACAGGGAGTTTGCTACGTCAGAATGTGGGGGTGAGATGGAATGGTGACGTGGATACTCACTTGCTTGACTAGCTTTCCAAATTAATTTATGAGTTGTTGATGGCTTTCCGGTGTGTGGTTTCTCCAAAACTAGTTACCACTTATGATGGGTGCCCATAGTGGTTTCTAAAAATAAGGGGGGCCCATAGGAATGAACTACAATTTTCGATCCAGGGATGAGTTATACACCAGTTAATTATTAACTTTTACAATTTTTTTGACCCACTTTTACATAGTTTCAGTCAGTGCCTTTTAACTTGAAAGGTTAGGCTTCGATACACATATAAATCAAACTTTGATAAAGGAATTTTACATATATATATTTTTTAAGTCCCTATACTCAAACCACTTATATATATATATATATATATATATATATATATATATATATATATATATATATATATATATATATATATATATATATATATATATATATATATATATATATATATATATATATTATTTTACAAAATAAAGAAGTAAACTTTTGCTACAACAATGTCAGTAGAAAATATATTTACAAGATTATAGAAGCAATGCAACTTGAAAAATCTGCAACACACTATACTTAGCATGGTATATGAGCAGCTACATGTGTGTGCTTCATGGCTCTCCAATCTTCCACATGCTTTTCTTTAGACTAGCTCAAGATATAGTACATAAGATAGTCTTCTTGTTGATATTTTTCAACTCTCAAATATGACCTTGAACTGTTGTACTATGTTCCTTCAAACAAACCCAATTTAACTTTTACAAATGCTTCAAAAGGATGCCTGAATAGACCTTCTTCTGCACCTTAAGAAGACATCCTTTATGTTTCCAAGTAAGCCTAGATCAACCTCTTTTCTATGCCGCTAGATGGGCTAATTTGTCCCTAAATAGACCTTCTTTATGTAGCCTATATAGTGAAACTTATCTCTTAAACATATGTAGTTTAAACAATCCTTAAAGGCATTTTCTTGCGCCCTAAATTAAGCTTCAAATGACCCTACTCCTACAACTAAAACACTTTGAAATTTGAGTTTGAATAACATTATCTTTTGTGGCCTTAAACAAGGGTAATGTGACTCTACTATGGCCCATGCAGCCCATTTTCTATGTTTTTAGATAGGCCTAACCCTACAGTCTGACTAAGGCTACTTCAACCCTACTCTCTACAGATTAAATGGTATAAATGTGGCCCTTCTTCAATGTTCAAATATTCCCTTAAACCAGTGAATCTACCCAATGAATAACCAAATAAAAATAAAACAATAAAACCAAAATATCGTTAGAAAAGTAAAGACTTTAAGCCTATAAATACCTTTGAAAACTCAACCTACTTCCTCAGATTGGCGTGACTACACAGGCATCTGAAATATCAAATAAATTTGATAGATATGAATGTGAGAATGATGCACCTTGGAGGGGAATTGAGCCCTCAGTATATATTGAACGAGGGGCTTCTAAGGGGGGTTGAATTTCCCTAAAAGTGATGGAGCCAACCTGATTATGAGCACAAATTAAGATCATAAATTCAATTTTTATTGGGGTTAACCTGATCTCCATTGTTTAATTAATTTCTAAAATAATATTCCTTTTAAGGAGCTGACATGATCCTCCTTTGGAAGCTAATTTGGGCTAGAATATTCCTCATTTAGAGGGTTGATTTTTCAACCCAAGACCCACAAAAGTTAATCAAAATTTTCTTGAATATAAATTCCACTCTCTGACATTCCAATGGGGCAGATGAACATGGATAACGCTAAGGACCGAAGGTCATTCATTAATCTCACGGGTAGAGGTGATGAAGCATGTTAAGGAAGTTAGTGTGTGTGGCTTAGAGGATAAGGCTCCAGAAGAAACTTCATTTTAGTTTGAAGGAATACCATGAGCCACTTTTGTAAGGTTTTGGGGTATGGGAGGAGTGCTAGAGTTATGATTTGTTGTTCTTTCTAGAAAAGTGGTCATTAGTGCAACATTAGGCCTGGCATCCCTAATGCAAAGATACCTTATAGTAGTTGAGCCTTTAGTTGTAGGAATAGTTGGTGGAGCGAAGTGAGGGGAGAATTCAGTGTTTGGGACCCTGGACTAGCATTAGAGGTGTGGCTCAAGGACGTCCCATGGAGTTGGTGTAGACTTTGGCACCTACTTCAAAGCAGAGAGACCACATTAGAGGTAGATGGGTCACTTGTGTCTTTGACTAAGGTAATAATTATGTTTTCTCTGCATTTTTCTATACATCAATTCCGTAACTATGATTTAAATGTGTTTAGTATAATTTGTTTGAGGTTGGATGGATGACCCCAGCCATAGACCTCTTGTATGGAAATACTTGGTGCTTGGTCCCTTTGGAAACATTGTATCAGAAATGTAGGCATGTAGAGGCATGGACGCTTTCTAATTTCAGTTCGGGTGTGTTTTATGGAAATGGGTTAGAGTCTAAAGTGGAAATTACGCTTTTAGTCAACTATTTTTTTGTTCTTTGGTTTGTAGCTAAGTTATTGGACATTGGGGATGTGAAGCTTGGTCGCTAGAGTGAGTTTTTGGCAAGTGTATGGCTAGCCGTCAGCGCCATTCCTAGCTTCTAGCCCCACACTCGAGTAGTGTTCTTGGTGTTGGTCAAAATGCAATGGGTCTGGAGTAATTTAGGCGGTGAGTTGGAAGGAAGTTTGTGGAGGATTGCGAGTGGTGTGTTGAGGCTTGCGAACATGAAACATCGGTGGAGGTAGGTAAAACGAGTGGGTCCCTCAGGCCCAGGCATGGGGCATCAATAAAGCCAAATGATTTAGGAGAGGTAGTTGAGCATCCTTATGGGCTCTCACCTGGGTGTGTGGACCTACCACTTCCTTTTGACTCCCTAGAGGCACAACTTAACCAGGTCATCATTTTAATGAAGTAACTAGCAAGGGATCATCATGAAGACATAAATGAGATAATTTCATTCATGAACAATCTCCAGTAGAACCAGTGGAAAATGTTGTACCAAATGGCCTCCCTTTGTCATGGATAAAAATTCCTACAAAAGTTTCTAAATCGTCTAGGGGGGAGAGTGGAAAACATGGATGCGCATGTGCACAAAGCTTTCCATCAAAAACATGACAATGGTCCTATGGACTAGGCTCTAGGAAACAATGTGGATTGAATATGGTTGTGGGTTGTATTTTTTTTCTTGGTCTTTTTTGGGTAAGATAGGAAATATGCTTGAGAAAGTGTAGCTTTTTGTTATTTTGGTCAACTATTTTCTATTTGTATCATCTGGCCAACAATTCTGGTAGGACTAAGGCCATTATCATGATTTTGAAAAGCTCTAAAAGATGTACCCTTTTTTCAGAATTAATATAAACTATCAATTTACCAAAAAAAAATTTCCAATATTTGACAATTCAAAGGGTTACCTTTAACATCTCATTTGGGGCACCTTGATCACATTGTGGGGCTCCAACTTTGATAGGGAATATCTCCTCAGCTGTGTGGATTTATGTGGCATGCCACCAACCGTTAGAAATGACATGATGAGGAAAATAATCCTATGTTGGTCCTGCTTGCATATTCATTGATCTTCCCATTCAATTTCATCAACAAATGCAGGGTATCATGACCAAACCATGGGGACTTCTAAACATTTTGACTTCCTTCTCTCCATTGCAAGGCTTCTTGTCCATTGAGGCTTCCAATTGATGCAATCTATAGATGTATATTAAGAGTGTTCAAAGATTAACATTAGCATCAATGAAAACACCATTCAATGAAATGTTTCTAGGAGATAAATAGAACTATATAAAGAAGTACAAGCAATGTGACAATATGTCTCGTGAAACATATTTTAATTATTGTTCTACTCAATTGAAGGTTTCTCCCTTGGAGAGGAAAGTGAACATTAATTTCATGAATAAAGGTATAACATTTTGTGGTATTTTGATTCTTTATATGGCCATTATGGTTGCAATTTGTCATTTTTGCAATAAATATAGGTAAAATCTATTATTTTGCATTTATGTCCTCTAGGTGTCTAGTAAATAACATCATAGAATGTTTCATTGAACCACCACATGGGAACATTTTGGGGTATCTCTTACCTACTAGAGGAATATGAGTGTTATGATTAAACTATGACATGTGCTAAATAATAATGTGTCTCGAACTCACTTCAAGGTTGTTTCTCAAGTCTATGTTGGGGGTTCTTTAACATCCAAGTGGGATATAGGTGCCACTAGTAGGTTTTGTGCATTAGAAATGGGTCTTGAGGCATAAACATGGTCAAGGGGGATACAATGGGTTTAATATCTAAATGAATGTTCTTGAGCTTAAGTGTCATTGTGAGGGGAGTAAAACACTTAGGAATTAGGCCCTAAATATATTTTCTCATGTTGGACCACCATGAACAAAACCTACAAAGTGTTTGGCCTAAGACGCCTAATTTATACTTCATATACCAAAATACCAAATATAGAGCCAACTAGATATATAAGCTAAACTAGAAACTCAATAAATATAAACCTTTTAATCACATAAGAGAACTTAAATATTAGAAAATAAATATGAGAACATTATAAATATTTACAAATCACACAACAATTTAACCCGCCAAACACTTAATCGGGAAATCAAATCAACCTTTGAGCTTCACCACTCTTATGTTCTTGATTTAATATTATATCCCAATTATGTCGACCTTGGTTCACACCTATGAACAATATACTTATACATGACCTGATCTTTACTAATCATCATACCTCATCAACCTTACATCACACTCTACTTAAAGGCATAAAAATCCCTAATTCTAAGCTTCTTGAATCATTAAAAATGAGTGAATATCATTGTAAATATCCTAGGTATCTAATGATAGCTAAACATTTTCTAACTAGTTTTGATTGTAGCCAACTTCCTTTGAATGCTAGTTGATCACCAGTCTCTGTCAACTATGCACATGTACTTGACTACGATCCCTTTGACTACTCTAGTCAATTATTAGATTTAGTTAGTTACTCAATTGTCCATCGACTTTGATTGATGTAATTTCTTTCAGCTTGATTGTCGACCTATCAACTCGACCATTAATTTTTCTCCTTGACTTGACCTCAACTATTTGATCAACTGGTTGTCCTAGTTGATTATTCCTGACCAAAATTGTTTAGTTCATTCTTGGTCATCTTGCCCGACCAGTCAGTCAACCAACTAAAATCCAATTGAATGAAATTACTTAAAAAAATACAACACCTCAACATTTTCCCACTTGTTTTCTTATTTTCATGAATTGTTAATATTGTTCCTTTTGTGAACCAGGGTACCCAGGCCCAACTCTATGCACCAAAAGAATTTACCAACACTCATAAACCTTGTTAGGTAATCTACAACATTATTTACTATGTCTAATTTTACTAGCAACGTTATATTCCTCCAACAACTCTATATTCCAATTTAGCAACTCCCACATTGATAGAAATAGCTCCAAAATGGGAACCATTGATTTCCCATCTCCGAAATGACTCAATGGTGGATCAGAGAGATATTTTAGGATTTCCATCTATCATTAACCCTTTTTAACATGAAGAAAAACTTGCAAGAGCAACCACTTAAATGCAACCAAAAGATTTAATAAACCACAAAAATGATTTGACACAATAGCATACTACACAAAAAAGGAAAATAAATGTAAATGGAAACATAATTTACCATATAAATACAAATGGGAAAACCAACATTCAATTGGCTTCACTTAAACTCTTTATTATGCCTTAATAGGAAAGTTACATGCTCTCTAGTTCTTTTCTATGCACCTCATTGAAGTTTGGGCAACATCTCTCTTCTTTCTCAACCAAACAACCCCTTTTCTCTTACAAAGATATATAATATAGGAGGCAAGATGATCCAAGTGGATGTTGGTGTCCACCCACCTATCCCATCTGGACCCCCACAACTGTCCCTTTCATTTTTTCAGTTTCCTTAATTATAGCGCAGTTTACTATTTTTAGCAGTTTTTTGGGTCCTAAACTTCCAGAGCCGTTTTGAGGCCCTAAACGACGGTTTTTTGGGAAATCTACCACCAGTGATTTTTTTATCAAAAAATCACCTTTTTTGTCATAGTCCTCGGAGAGATCTTTCCAACGGGCTATCATGCGCATCAAACGGAGATAATACGACCAATTCACAACCCCGGGAAATTGATGTACCAACTTACCCAAAAACGGGGCCCACAATTTGGCGTTTCATCTTCTAGGGTTAGGTTTTGGAATGTGAAGGGTTTTCCATTGTTTCCCAACAATAAATAGGCCTTCGAGCCTCATTGTAACACAGTTCAGAGGCATGTAGCCACACATCTCTTCTCAGAGATAAGCTACCATCGCCCTAGCTAGTTTATTTCCATTTCTGGTTTTAAGCATATTTTAATATTTTCCATTAATGAAATGAAGTATTATTTCCGCTGCATCTTTGTGTATATGGTTATCTCTGTAATTTGTTGTGTTCCTGTTTAAATCCAGATCAGTGGTATCAAAGCGGTCTACTTTTTCTCTATTTTTTCTTTGCATGTCCCCAACGAGGTCGGGATATAAGGAATTAGGGCTTGAACTGGTCAAACCTTTGCAAGACCAGCCTCGCAAATCTCGACAACCTCCCATGGCGGATGAGAAGAAAAACAAGGGGGCAAGAGATCCTATCAAAATCTTACTCGAAGAAGCCCTCGAGCAACAAAGGAACGCGATGATGGACAGCTTTGCCCAGATCCTTCAGCGGCTACCCAGAGGCGACGCATCGGCTTCCAACAGCTACTCTGGAAATGCCACACCCTTTAAGGTACAAGTTAATTTTGAAATCCCCATCTTCAAGGGTCAAATAGATGCAGATGTCGTAGATAAATGGTTAAATCTGCTAAATGGGTATTTTTCTGTTCATGAATTTTCAAGTCGGGAAAAGATTGTTTTCGCTCTTCTCAAAGCAGCCCCCCACGTCAAGGACTAGTGGGAAACCTACTGCGAGCAGAAGGATGAAAGTACAGGCTCACTATTTTCAGCCACACCCACTTGGAATGACTTCTGGGATGCCATCAAGGAGCAGTACTACCCTGTCAAAAGCTATGAGGACAAATACATCAAATGGACCACACTGCGACAGGGACGAGACCAAGATGTGCTGGAGTTCACAAACATTTTTCATACCCTTCGCACACAATTGGGTATCAAAGATTCTGAGTTGCATCTGGTACTCAAATACCGCGGCTGCCTACACAGATACATCCAATAAGAGATGGAGTTCTTGAACATCTCCTCACTCGGCACAGCATACCAATACGCTATCAAAATCGAGAAAAAGTTGAAACAGAAGAAGCGAGACTTTGGATCTGCAAATCCGAAGCCCAAAGGACAAAGCCAAGGTGGGGTGGCCCAAGACAACCCGTCGAAGCCGCAAGAGAAGAACATCACCACGAAGCCGAAGAAGGACACAGGAAAGTGGTGTGAGTTCCACAAGAGTCCCACTCATAACACAAGTGAGTGTCGGACCAAGCAGTCGCTGGTGGCCGAGTTGAAGGCTTCCAAATCATATGCATGTTCCGACCCTGAGCCAGAACCTGACAAGGGGAATGGAAAAGGGAAGCAAATCATTGATGCGGATCTCAGTGCCACTACTGCCACTACCAAGATCCAGAAGAATGAGCCCGAAGACCCAGAGGAGGGGGAGTGTCTTTTCCACTCACAAATGTGGGTGAAGGGTTCGCCACTACAATTCATTGTCGACAGTGGCAGCCAAAAGAACCTTATTTCAGCAGAGGTCGTGAAGCGGTTGGGCCTACCGACTACACCACACCCACAGCCGTACAGTATCGGGTGGCTTCATGAAGGACGAGATCTCAAAGTTCACCAGCAGTTCCGCCTTCCCTACAGCATCAAGCCCTTCACAGACGAGGTAATGTGTGATGTTACACCTCTGGATGTTTGCGATGTACTATTAGGCCAGCCATATTTGTGGAGGCGACATGCTGTGTATGAGTCAAGGCCTCGTGCTGTCATTATTTCCTTGGATAATTCATTATACAGGATACTGGAGGTAGCCCCACCTACCGCCACCTCTTTGATCACTGCCAAGAAAGGAAGCAAGCTCATCTCCCAGACTAGGAAATTCATTTTCTGTTTGGTTCTCTCCCAAAGTAAGGGGAAGATCGTTGCTACATCCATGACCCCGCAAAGGATTCCTCCACATAGCAGCAGCAGCGAAGGGATACGGTCATGACAGAACACAGGAACAACTTCTCCTCACCCACAGGGGTACCACACAAGTTTCAGGTGGGCAACAAAGTTTGGTTACATCTGCAGAAAGAACGCCTTCCCAGAAGCCATCAGAAACTCAGACCACTCCGACATGGTTCTTACACTAGTACCAAGGCTACAGGAAACAATGCTTAGAAGCACAAAATTCCTCCATTCTTTCGCTTGCACCGAGTGTTCAATGTGGACCGTCATCAACCATGCTTCCCACCATTTCTGGACACATCAGAGATTGCAGAACAGCTCACCAGAGACCCAGCTCAGCAGAAGCTTCCTCTTCTAAGGGAGGAACTCAACGTAATGGGGACCACTGCTTCCTAAGGGGGGAGGAATGATCCAGGTGGATGTTGGTGGCCACCCACCTATCCCATCTGGACCCCCACAACTGTCCCTTTCAGTTTTTTAGTTTCCTTAATTATAGCGTAGTTTACAATTTTTAGCAGTTTTTCGAGTCCTAAACTTCCGGAGCCGTTTTGAGGCCCTAAACGACGTTTTTTGTGAAATCTACTGCCAACAATTTTTTAGTCAAAAAATCATCTTTTCTGTTGTATTCCTCAGAGAGATCTTTCCAACGGGCTATCATGCGCGTCAAACGGAGATAATACGACCAATTCGCGACCCCGGGAAGTTGATGTACCAACTTACCGAAAAACGGGGCCCACAATTTGGCGTTTCATCTTCTAGGGTTAGGTTTTGGAATGTGAAGGGTTTTCCATTGTTTCCCAACAATAAATAGGCCTTTGAGCCTCATTGTAACACAGTTCAGAACAGTTCAGAGGCATGTAGCCACACATCTCTTCTCAAAGATAAGATACCATCGCCCTAGCTGGTTTATTTCCATTTTTGGTTGTAAGCATATTTCAGTATTTTCCATTAATGAAATGAAGTATTATTTCTGTTGCATCTTTGTGTATATGGTTATCTCTGTAATTTGTTGTGTTCTTGTTTAAATCTGGATCACAAGATCAACTTAGGGGATAGTTGGAAGGTCAAGCATCCCCAACCCTTCAACTTCCCAAGTTCACTTCTCCTCTCCTATTTTTCTTTTCTTTTTTCTTTTGCACATTAGGGAAGAGTTGTCATGAAAGTTGTATTTTTTTAATACATCTTTTATTTTTCTTTTACAATAATATTCTACCTTAACCTCACATCCTATGTTCTTGCCTTACATTTCAATTGAATTCATGGATCACCATTAATTATGATGGAATGAGGCCCTTTATTTTAACAAGTCAATCTCCTTCATTATCCATAGCTTCAAATGTTAAGAATGTCAATCGTCATAGATCTTGTGTTGTATCTAGTTATTTACTTATATTTGATTCAGATCACACCTCCCACTGGGAGGCTTCTGGTCCCTAAAAGCTACCAAGGATAGGTGAGGGAAACTATTTACAATATGTTTCCTCTCATGTCACTTCACCTTCCTTGGATTCTATCCTTTGAAATACCATTATTCCACACCTCTTGTCATCCTGTATGAGTTCCCCACTCTTTATGCTACATGATTGTGTCTTCCTTTAACTATCCCATAGTTTGTAGTGAAAAACATTTGATAGTAGGAAGAACTTGATGGTCCTCCTCCTCCTCATTTAGAATGGAAGGTTCAAATAAAATCAAATATTCCACATTCACAACTAAACTAATATGCATATGAGGAAATATTAGCCTAAAGGAATTCTTATTCACTTGCCAAGTGATGTCAAACAATCCATATCTAAGGGATTTGAGTTTCTTTGTTGCTACTTGAATTCATTTCTAATGGAGGTAAAGTAACTCCTTGTCTCCAACATGAAATTTGTGATCCTCTCAGTGCTTGTTATGCCTAGATTTATATAGCTAAGAGATGTTCTCAAGTTGTTAGTGAACCCTTAGATGTGTTTGTTTGATCTTGTCCTTGAACATGATCACCTTCTTTTCATTTCCTTATAGCCCTACTTTGTCCTTTTACTATCCATACACAATATCAAAAGGAAAAGGAGGGATGTAAACAAAACAAGTCTCGAAGGGAGATTTGTTAGTAGCAGAATGTTGTAGGAGTGTTGAATGTAAACAAGTTTTAGGATGTTTGATATTGTATCCTCTTAACAATTATACCATCATTTGATTAACAACTTTAGTTTTTTCATAAGTATGTGGATAGGATGCAATGGAATACCTTAACTTTATATCCATTATATCCCAAAGTGTTGTCTAAAATATACCCAAGAACATGCTATGTCAATCATATGTGATGGAGTTTGGTAATCTAAATGGTACCCAAACATGGCTAAATAATAGTTCATCTACCTCACATCTAGAGATCATTTTCTTACACGGAATGAGAACACATGTTTTGTTGAAGTAATCCACCATAATGAGAAGTAGTCATATGAAAACCTCCAACAAAATCCATGGAGATGATCTTCCATGGCATGCTTGGTACTATCAATGGAACATATCAACAAAGTTTTAGGTTGCTTGGCTTATCTTTGCTCAATAACATCTAAAATATTTTCTATATCTTGTTCCCATATCTTTGGCCAATACATATATTGTTGCAAATTTTCCATTCCATTGTTATGCAAAAATTCTTGACAACTCTAGAAATGTGTGCTTGTTTCATCAGTTGAAATAGTCTATCATAGGGCATGCACAACTTGGCCAACTTGTGTAGCATCCCATCTTGTAGGTGGTATTCATTTCCTTTTATGGAAATGACCAACCTCTCCTTAAAAGTGCTTGTATACTATAAAATCTTCATCTCCCTCATATTATTCACTTAGAAGTTCATGAGTTAAAGCCTCAAGTTGCATTATCACTTCAATAGTTGCAATCTTCTTTAGTAGTAGTCAAAACAACATGTAATTTTTTTTTTAATTATAATATTAATTTGATTAATAATTTAAATTAATTTAATTGAATTATATATATATATATATATAAAGTCCCTACCCTAAAGATCTTTCTTTCCACCCACACTCAAATTATATGGAATTCCAAATTCTCATGGCATCAAATAAAACAACATCTAACATATAACTTCAATTCAAGATTTTGAAATTATCATTATTAGTCCCTACCGGGACTATTGCAATCGAAATGCCTCAGTTTTCAATCACTGGCACATACATCAATAAACTTTTATACTTTTAGCCTATGCTTTGTTAGAAATTTTGTCCCTACCACGTTTTTTTAACCAATGTTCAAATATATCAACCTTTTGTTTTGACCAACCAGCAAAATCTTGATTGTATTTAGCCTCTTAACGAGGAAAAACTTTCAATAATTTAGAATATTTATAAGTAATAGAAAGGATTTTTCCTCCAACTAAACTAATGATAGATATTCCTTAGTATTAATTCTCAAACATTTTATGTTAAGAAAATAGTTTCCCTTCCATATTGTGGCCACTATGACTCGGAAGGTGACATTATACTCATTTCCTTTGTAAATACATCTGACATAACAGATAGGTGGCTACTATGACTCATAAGGTGAAACTTTACTCATTTCCTTTATAAACACATGCTACTATGACCATTGTAGAAACTCGTTGGTTTTTTGTTGCAACAACTCGCTGGTTGACTAGTGTGGAAACTCGCTAGTTAACTGTTGTGTCAACTCACTATTTGACTGTTGCGACAACTCACTAGTTGACCATTGAGACAACTCACTCATTGGTTTACCGTTACTGCAATCGTTAGTTGACCATTATAGCAACTCCCTTATTCAACTTTGCAACAACTCACTAGTTCACAGTTGTGGAAACTCGTTAGGTCACCATTGTGGCAACTCGTTGGGTCACTGTTACAGTGCCTTTCTGGGTTACCATTGCAGCAACTTTTTGGGTCTCAAAATGTTAAAGCATGTAAAATGGGAAACAATCATTTCCCTTCTAGTGCAAGACCCTAAAAAAAAATGATCATCTTTTCTAGAAAGGATTTAGATTGGTTTGAAGTACATGGAGATTGATCAAATTACAAAAATCCCTTCAAATAGAATTAGAGTCTTTATTAGAGGAGAGGAAATGAACCTAGATGCTCCTTTTTCTTTCACTAAGGTACAAAATAAACAGCTAGGCTCAAGGCCTACTTCTCCCTTGCGATATGAAGTGTAAGTTTTTTAGAGATGCATTGTTTAGATGTTGTTATTAATAGTGCTCGATTATTTTTCATATGTAGTGAATTTTCAAACATTTTTATGTAGCTATGCTTGTTCATATGGCGTCAAGGACAAAAGAGGACAAAATTAAATGAAGCAAATATCCTCATTTGTGAGAAAGAGGGGTTGCCAATGCCATTTCATTGTAAAAGTTATGGTTCAAATCCTAGAGGTAACGATAATAACATATAACATGTATGGGCATGATTATAGCCAAGGATGGGCTTTTCATGGCCAATATGACACTTTGGGTGATGTTAGGTCCCTGAATCAACCAAATTTATCAAGGGACATGGTTTCCTATGTAGAGAATTGTTTCTTCTTGGAAGTGTCGATTGACTCGGTTTGAAAAATGCATGTTAAAAATATGTTGACATGGATGCCACAACTCAAGATAGTGATTTATTTTTGTGTAAGAAAGATGTTGTTAACATCTATAATCGTCTAATGAAAGGAAAGTATCAGTTGCATAAAAAGGATGAAATGAGTGTGAACCCTTGGTATAAAAAACACCAAGATGATTTTTTCTTTTATCAAAATCCCAATGGTGGAGAAATCCCTTTTATAGTTGGAATTCAGATGAAGTGAATGTTGGAGACCATGGTGAATCTATCGAATAATAACTTAATAGCCATGGATTCAACATTCAACACAAATAAATATGGGGTGAGTGTATTAAAAATGATTGATCTAGTACAATAATTTGATTTGTAATGATTGATAATGATTAATGAGTTGAAGTTGACTTCATATGTTTTTTGAATGTGATAATATCAGTTATACACACTCATGGTGTTTGATGAGAAACAAAGTGGGGTTCCAGTTGCATGGGTGGTGGCATCACGCAATACATCAAAAGACATTTCAATATGGTAGGAGCACCTCATGCATAGGTGTCACCAAGTTGATCATAATTGGAAAGTTAATGCCTTCATGGTTAATGATGCATTGGTTGAAATCAATGCTTTAAGGTAACTTCAATCTTCTTATTTTACAATACAACTTGTATTTATTCTAAAAAGAACATGCTTGAAATGAATTTAATCAAAAGATGCGATGTTATCTTGTGTGTTTGGCATGTACGTTAGGCATGGATAAAAAAATGTGAATCGATTGGCCAGTAGTCCAGAAATAGAAAAAGAGATGTTTAGTGATTTGGGTTTGATTATGAATTATTGTTCCAGTGATGAAGTGAGCAATGCAATTAATTCTTTCTTCAACAAATTTTCTAATGAGGAGAAGTTCCTAGACTATTTTCACAAGAATTGGGTTGTCGGTGACAAGATTTGTAAGTTGAAAAACTCTTTCTTACATTTCTCTTTTTGGTTTTCATACAGATGAAATATCTTCATTAAACAAACTTTCTTGAATTAGGGAAGTGGGTAAAAGGATGTCGGGATTTTCCCCATGCAAATCAGGAGACAAACAATGTTGTGGAGTCATATCATTGTTACATAAAGACAAACTTTCTATCTGATAGAAGAAAGAAATGTGCTCGTAGGATGGACTGGTTGATATATGTTCTTCTAACAAATGTTGAACATTGTTATCAGTTTAAGGAAATTCTAAAAAAGGAAGGATTTTTGAATAATTACAGGAAAGAGAAACAATTTGAAACATCAATGAAAAAATAAAAAATAATTCTAGATAGTGATTGCAGCCCTCATGAGAAAATGTCTCATTCTTTTTGGGTGAGGATTCAATCTAAACCTAATAAGCAATATCTTGTCACTTGTTATCGCACAAATTTCATAACTTGTGATTGCCCATGGTCTATTCGTGGCAACATTTGCAAGCATGCCATAAAGGTTGGTTGGTTGTGTTCCTATTCAATGGCTTCAAACCAATTACTAAATCATCAAAGAACAACTGATTCATACAATGACCCTCCTTAGATAAATATAGAGGAAATATCAGATCTTGGTGAAGATGCAAACACATTTTCCATGGATAGTCACAATGTTGATGTAAATGTCGAAGGACATGAGTTGGCCAAAGAGGAGTTATTTGGCTACATAGACCTACTTCGAAACAATCCTCTTGCTACTTTGACCAATATTGAACAGTTGATTTCTTTGGTTAAAAAAATGTTGGATGATGCCAACAATCTTCATATTATGGATTATGAATTCACATGTGGGTTGGGTGCTTTTGAGTCATATTTGAAGAGGAAGAAGAGTTTTCTGAGCCCCAAAAAGAGAAGAAAAACAAGCAAACAAAATGCAAGATTGGAAATTGACTTGAATATCGCTGCAGATGAAGATGAACCATTTGAGTTTGAACAACTCCACAAGTGAGGTCGCCCTCACTCCAACAATGCATGGTTTTCCAGGTTTGTTGTCATATATTTGTTTTCAAATTTATTTAATATTTATTATTTTATTACATGTATTATTGTTTTTTTTAATATGTTCATGCATTTTGGATAAGTGGTGAGGCTATGTTTTCTGATTTGGGAAATGTATCCCAATTGTCAATTAAGGTTAGTAAATAACTCCATGCATTTACATTCAATATTTCAATACATTGATTATTTTGTATGTTATGGAAGATGGATTTCATGGGGTTGTTCCATATTTGCATTATGCTTTCATACATTAGTGTCAACCATTAATTTGATATCTAAATTGGAATAAAAGCAACATAAATGTAAAAAAAAATGCAGCAGAAATGCAACAAAATTGTAAAAAAACATGTAAAACACAATTTTTACCTGTTTATGATAACTTCTCAACGTTCATGGTGATACATTATTGGAAAATAATATATATTACAACATAAAAAATTATGCATTTTCTGAAAATGAGTTTCTACACTAGTGGCAATGAGTGTTAGTAACGGTGAGCCAGTGTGTTAGCAATGGTGAACTAGTGTGTCAGCAAGGATGAGCCAATGTGTGAGAAACAATGAGGAAGTGGATGTTAGCAAGAACACATCAGTCACTCTGTATATGAGGATGAAAGGGGGTGATCATGAAGATTTCTAATACCATAATCACTATGGATTGCTTCACCGAGACGAAGATACCCTGTTGTTTCCATAATTTCATTCCAGCATTCAAACTCTTCTTTTTTATTCAAGGTATAGGACTTTTTATATATCTTTGTTGGCAGCCAAATCATTGGATAACGAAATCTAAGGTCGATCTAGTTATTCCCACATTGTTCCATGCAAAAAATATATTTAGCAATGTTTGCTAAGGCTATCTTTAAGTTTAGGTAGTTAAATGGATCTTTCTTTCGAGTTTGTTTTCCTAAGCCACCCCACTTTTCTTTACATCCTCCTTGTGCGGCAGTCTCCAATATTTCAATCTGGTTTGTGAAATATGTAATGGTTTTCTGCCTATTCGTGGCTATAATCTCTGCTTCCTCTAATGAACTTGCCAACTCTTGTTGTTCTTTTATCATCTGTGCAAGTATTCAATATTCTCCTCTAACCCATAGAATGCTCTCAAATTTTTTTATAAAAAAATTAAGAGCTTCCACCCAACTGGCCTGATTTCTCAAATAAGATACAAAGTCTCTCAATTAGACATCCCCCACATAAGGGTTGGGATTCCATCTTCTGTTAAGAGGAAAAAAATGTTGGTACAATTCACAGAGAAAGTCTTTATCTAGATTCGTACAGGCCCTATATGCTTCTATGAAACCATTTATGTATTCAACCCTGAAAGGCTTATTGTTGATAATAGAATTCTTTTTAAATATCAGAAATCTTTCCACCAAGCACAAGTTATAATTGGTTGAAGGATCCCTACAAATAAGTACACCGTCCATTAACGGTTTGAGTTGTTTCTTCTCATTATCCATCTGGTCCCCTTCCTTTGTAGCTCAACCACTATGTTTTTATGCTTTCTTTCATTTTTGTTTATATATTTTTCCCATGTCACGAATCAAGTTTTCGTGACATGGGAAAAACTTGATTCATGACATTTGCAGGGCTAATTAATCTTTTGGTTCCTCATCCTATGTTTTCACAACAATATGTTTGGTTAGTTTGATCTCTGGTTCTTGATCCTTTGTTTGCACAGTAGTGTGTTTGGTCAGTTTCATCTCAGGTTTTGTTCCTTTGTTTTCATAGTTGTGCATTTGGTCAATTTCATCTCTAGTTCTTGATCCTCTGTTTGCACAACATTATCATCGGTTTGTTTTTTTCCAAGGGGTATATTTTATTGGACCCCTGGAGAATGTATATCTATGACACAAATGGGTAGGAAATCTGCAACTTGGGCTAAGCAATTTAATCTTTCAAAACCTTATTTTTTTCTGAGCTCATATTTTAGGGTTTTAATTGTGTTTTGAAGTTGTCCTTTTTTTCATCTGGAGAACCCTATTCTTCCTTAACAACGAAATATATACATAGGAAGATATGAAGGGATACTTACTATTTTAATGTGTTTCTTTGTCAATTCTAGTTGCTTGGTCCTCCTCGTCATTGCCATAAAAAATTGAAATTAAGGAAAGGCCCTCTGATCCATACCATTTGGCTACTTCTTATATGTACTCATAGTTAGAAAGAGCAGAGGGAACCTTCTGAACCTTTTCTCCTGTGTTATAAAGGTGGTAGAATCCTTGTTCCATGAATCCTTGTTGCATGCTTCCTTGCTCCATGATTCCTTCCATTAATACATCATGTAGATGCTCTTTTGTAGCATCATTGTAAACCTCTATCGTTCTTTCTTCTGTAACAGTGGGGAGGGTTTTAGGAAGTGCAACAAGACAACCTCACTTTGTCATGTTCTTCTTTGATTTTGGCACCACTACCGGGCACTTCCTATATCCTCTCAATATTCTGGTGGCAAGTTTACTCCCCAATGTTTATAATTCTTCATCATCATATCGTTCATCTCAATTCTGTGGGGAATTAATAGCAAAATACTTAAAAACCCTCGTTGTTTGAACACTGGGTGACTCGTTTTGCATATGGAAAGGTTTTGTGGGAAGTCATGGAGCGGAGTTGCAACTATTAGGGCATCCTTTAGCAGGCTAGCAACATCAATATGTAACATCCTTCCAACTAGTTCATCCCAAGTTTTCCCTTCCCTTTGCAGCTCACTAACCACCAAAATTTTAATGAGGCAATGGTGGGACAAGGTTTGCAATGGTCACTTTGATTTCTATACGGATAGGGCATATGCTCTAGGGTTTTTGCAAGAATAAATGCATGTCAAAAAACCTTCTATGACGTAAGTGGTCTAACAATCAGAGGTGTTGGTGATAAAAAAAATTCAAACCTCCCTTCGCACATGAAAAAATTATAGACAAGGAATGCAACATCATTCCAGAGTTGTGGTAATTCCTTCCTCTCAAATCTTACTTTTATCTTCTACAATCGTTCACCTGCCTCAAGGAATTGCTGCAAAACATCAGGTTGGGGTTTTCGGGGTGCATACCATTGTTCTCTCATCTAGGGAAACCCTATCTCTTCTGCAAGTGCTTCTTCTATCGCATGCACCACTGTCCTTGATACCTCAAATCTTCTCTCCCTGTAATACATGGAAAAATCCAAAGATATGTTGTCAACATACCCCTGCAGTCTGTGAATATACTCCATCCATCCAACCCATTCAAAAAATGGTCTAATGTATTGAAATTGAAATTTGTGTAGCAATTATTCGACAAGTTCTCTGCCAACTCTTGGGCCTCCCATATTTAGTCAAAGTTCAGAGTGGTTATGGATTTGTTTGGAAAGTGCAACAGTTTGAATGTGGGAGAAAGGAAAGAAATTGAAGAGTTGAGAGTAAGCATGTAATAATCTCGGCTTATACTCATGTGGAATTGTTTAATGTGGCATCCATTTGGCATTAATTCTTCCTTATTGTTGTTCTCACAAGAGATAACCCTTATACATAGTCAGGAGTTGCCGCCATGACAATCATTGGAATGGGAGGGCTAACCGCAATCGATGCAATGATTTGCGACCCTAATTTTCCATCATAATAATTTAAATTTTATTTATGAGAAAATTTGTGGGCTCATGCACCATTACACTCACTCCTTAAATTATTTGCCTTAAAAAGTATTGGTTACAGTTTATTATTTATCCTTGAATGCATATTATAATTTTGCAAGATTATAAAGTTAACTTCATTGATTTGTGGGTTGTTCATATTATTTCACTATTTTGTAGGCTCAGTTGTTGTTGTCATCATGTATCTCAGAACATGCTTCAATTCAATTCACCTGATCTTGTGGCTGAAGATGTTGATAATGCAGAAATTAACAACAATTGAATGGTTTGTTTCATTATTATACAATGTTGTCCCTTAAATGAGGTTGGATTTATCAATTGGAAAAATTGTTGAATTGAGGCTTCTGTGATCCATAACATTTATTAAGAAGAGTTTCGGCATAAATCACATGAAGAAAACCTTTGTCGACACGTTTCGAACCAACTAGTGTGGTTCATCGTCAGGACAAGTTGAGGAATCAGATCATGGCTGCCAATTATATATGGAGAGAAGATCATCCAAACGGCTAGGTTGACTAAGTTGACCATCAACGGCTATCTAAAATGGCTAGATGAAAATAATATTAAAATATTAATAAGTCAAAGGTAATAGAATAATTAACTAATTGTAATATATTAGTTATTCTATTTTATTTTATTAATATATTTTTCTTAGGTTAATAAATTAAATTAATTAAATTAATTTATAATTTATTTAATCATATAACCACTAGGGAAAAGTAAAGGGGTTTTTTATATAATAGAATGTTATACTATTTAATTTTATTTATATATTAAATTACCTAATTCTAATTTATTTAATCAATTGAATCGCGGATGAGTAAAGGGGGATTTGTATATTAGAAATTAAGTAAAGGGTTTTTGATAATTATGAATTAATGCAATAAATTATTTATGCGTATTGGTTAAAATTGATTTTTATTTTTATTTTTTATTTTAATTATATGGTAAAGGTAGAAACTTAGTAACAAATAGGATTAATAATATTAATAAAAAAATTTATAAGGAAAAAGTAATAAAAATTAGAACAAGCTTCAATTTTTTAATACAAGAAGGACAAGAACCGGACAACTAGTAAAAAACTAAAAGGAGAAACCCTAGGAGGAAGGAAAAGACAGCTCTAAGGAGAAGGAATCGGGAAAATATGGGGAAACCTCATCTTCTTAGTCTTGACGAGGTTTCCCCATATTTTCCCGGTTCCTTCTCCTTAGAGCTGTCTTTTCCTTCCTCCTAGGGTTTCTCCTTTTAGTTCTTTACTAATTGTCTGGTTCTTGTCCTTCTTGTATTAAAAAATTGAAGCTTGTTCTAAATATTATTACTATTTCCTTATCAAAAATTTTATTAATTTTATTAATCCTATTTGTTACTCAGTTTCTACCCTTACCATATAATTAAAATAAAAATAAAAATAAAAATCAATTTTAACCAATACTCATAAATAATTTATTCCATTAATTCATAATTATCAAAAACCCTTTACTTAATTTCTAATATACAAACCCCCCTTTACTCATCCCTAGTGATTCAATTGATTAAATAAATTAGAATTAGGTAATTTAATATATAAATTAAATTAAATAGTATAACATTCTATTATATAAAAAACCCCTTTACTTTTCCCTAGTGGTTATATGATTAAATAAATTATAAATTAATTTAATTTATTAACCTAAGAAAAATATATTAATAAAATAAAATAGAATAACTAATATATTACAATTAGTTAATTATTTTATTACCTTTGACTTATTAATATTTTAATATTATTTTCATCTAGCTGTTTTAGATAGTCATTGATGGTCAACCTAGTCAACCTAGCCGTTTGGATGATCTGCTCTCCATATATAATTGGCAGCCATGATCAGACTCCTCAACTTTTCCTGACGATGAACCACACTAGTTGGTTCGAAACGTGTCGACAAAGGTTTTCTTCATGTGATTTACGCTGAAACTCTTCTTAATAAATTGGAAAAATGTAAGATATCACAATTACATTTTGCATATCACCATCTGTAAAGGATAAATTCAATAATAATGTTTGATCTATAAGTTATCTTGGTTAGCTTGTAACTAAGGGTATCTCACATAATTTGTTATGTTAGGGGCTTCTTTAAGAATTCGAGCACATTAGACTTGTATTAGGGACTTGTATAAATTTTTCATGTGCTGCTCATGGATAATGAATGAATGAATGTTCCTAGAATTTTTTTTGCATATTGAATCCTCGAAAGTCCATTTATTCTTGCCAACTAAGTATACATTCCAAGGCTACCTGTGAAGATGCCTATGGTGACAGTGGGACTTTTTCTGAAGTTGTTGTTGTGCCCTCTAGCTCTAGCATATTCACTAGGCATGCTAATTTGTGCAGCAACAAGTTTTAAAACCCTAAGTTCCAAACCCTAGATGCAGACCCCTATGTGCATTGTGTAGGAAAAAATCCTAAGTGGAAACCCTTACATTGTTAAAGATGTTAACCAGGGGTAATGAAACCCTGAGATTTATTTCTGAAGATGAAAACCATAAGTACATTGAAAAGTCATTGTTAAAGCAAGCCCTCATATGCATTGATGAAATCCTAATATGACCTAAGAAATGAATGCATAAATGAAGCCCTAAATGAATATGATAAGTGCATGAAATATTAAACATTCACTATTCCCTTACCCTAATGGATGAACAACACATGTGGAGAAACCCTAACATGAAATATGACCTAGAAAGACAATGTTATGAAGCATATATAAGAATCACTAACATTCTCTAAGGCATTTCAATATGATGCAAAAATCCTATTTGCAAGTTCAAAACCCTAGATTCAAAAACCTAGATTCAAAACCCTAGGTACATTGTCTATGAGAAAACCTTCAGTGCATTGTCTAGGAGAAAAAACTAAGTGCAAACCCTTGCATTGTTAAAGATGATAACGTTGGGTAATGAAACCTTAACATTGCTTGTTGAAGATGACACCTTAAGTTCATTGAAAATCCCTTGGTAAAGAAAGCCATAATATGCATTTATGAAACCCTAAAATGACCTAAGTAATGAATGCATGAATTAAGCACTAAATGAATATGATAAGTGCATGAAATACTAAATATTAAAGGTTCCCTTACCATAATGGATGAAGAACACTTGTGATAAAGACAATGTTAATGGATGAAGAACACATAGCATGAAAGTTTCCCTAGAAAGACAATGTGAGAAAGCATATGCATGAAGCACTAACATTGTCCAAGGCAAGTCAATATGATGGAATAACCCTAACTACAAGTTCAAAACCCTAAGTGCAAAGCCTTAGGTTAAAACCCCTACCACTCTCAGGAAAAAAATAGTTATACTTGGTAGTGTACTATAATCATGGATATATTTCCTAAGCATTTGTGGATATAGTCATTCTATGACATTAGTATAAATGCCTACTGTTTGGCCATCGTTGAAGAAGTCACTAAATTTCACAAATCCTCAGGATGTGTACGACCCCAAGGAAACTAGTGGGAAGCAAAGTTTATGGTACATGTTGAATGCATGGAACATGCACTGGAAATGTAAATGTTGTAAAAGGAAATGTTTCTTATTATTATTTTGAGTTTATGTAAAATACAGACTTGAGTATCCAACAATGCATGGAATCTGCACTCGGACTGTAAATGTTATAAAAGGAAATGTTTCTCCTTATTATTTTGAATTTATGTAAATTGTAGACTTGAGTATCTAACAAATATGAAGAAATTTTTTTAGCATATGTCAGATGCATGGAATCTGCACTATTTGCAGTAGACATAAAGATAGAAAATCATTTTAATTGTTAATGTTTTTAAATAAATTTCTACTTTTAACCATTGATTTAGAGGCTTCAAACTGTAGATCCATTTTTTACACACCTATCAATTTAAGAAATCTAATATTGAAAAGGATACAAAAGAATAATTTTTTTTTTCCCCTGGGAAAATCAGTAACTTTCATTAATATTTTGAAAATTACATAAGCAGATGCCGCGGCATTACTGTCATAGTTCATACAAAATTCACCTTTTCAGGTAGTTCTCAGAGTCATAACAAAAAGTTCTAGTTACATCCATGATCTGTGCTTTACAGCCTATTTACTATTACAAAAAGTTTCTGTTCATAAATATATCAGTAGTTCATATTGTTCTCTGTTCACTATTTAGCTGTTGGGACTGTTGTCCCGCTGCATCCTCTGATCTATATATGGCCGGTGGTAAAACTAATGTTCCTCCGACCCATTCTGCTCCACTATTTGTCCATTGCCTCGGGGAAGTGACGAGGCCTCTTTGGATAGTTTGTCAGCCTCGCTATTGTGTTCTCTGTAAATATGCACACATGTAAAATGTTCAAATGCTGCTTTGAGAGTAAGAGTATTTTGAAATAAATTGCTGAGCATGTGTACATGGCAATTTGTCACATTATTAATCCAATTTACAACCACCATTGAGTCCCCGAATATGTTGAGCTGTGTAATATGATGAGATAAAGCAAAATGAAGTAGATTATATAATGCAGAGAGCTCAGCAAAATTGTTCGTTCCAATACCAAAACCCAATTTTGCAAGATATCTATGATTTTCGTTAAAGTGCAATACAAATCCACCGCCACACCCTGTTTGATTCGATGCACCATCGAAAAAAGCCCAAGGGATTGTTCTGTCAATCTCAGGCATAGGCTGTATAACACGGGTTCTGGTTGGGGACGGTTCTGGAAGTTCCTGGTATGCTGCTATGACAGCTATTTCAATATGGCTTCCCGAGAAAGGTTTATCTTCAAAAATGGCTCTGTTTCGAGCAAGCCATGCATACCAAATGGCCACAGGGGGGAGGTTTAATAGTTTGGATTCCGAGTGGCTACGGGCCCATGAGCACCAAGCCTCCTGTAGGTCAGCGCCGCTCCAGTCTCCCGTAATTCCCAACTGTTGACAGATATTCCTCCAAATGCTTTGAAAAGTCGGGCAAAACAAGAATATGTGGTCTGTGTATTCAGATGCATTTTTGCAGAATATGCACCATGAGGGTCCCTGGATGGCTCTGCGGGTTAACTGTTCACCGGTAGGAACGATACCATGAAGCGCACACCAGAAGAAAAGCTTAGATCGAGGAGTGGCCCTTAACTTCCAAATGGAGTGCCACCAAGGATACAAAAGAATAATTAACATAAAAGCCATGTCAATTTTTTTTTTTTTCATTTATTCAAAGTTCTACCTACAGATAGCTATGGAATTTGGGTTTTTTTTCCATATGGTATGCATATGAATATGAATTGTTACACAGTAATTTGTCACTATCTTCACTCCAGTCTTCCTACTGTGTCATGTGTCCAAGTCATTCATGCTCATGTTAGACAAATGCTCTCTGATGTTGCCAAATGACACACTTTTCCAAAGGTTTCTGCCTCATCATGTCTGTTGGCTAAATAAACGCACTGAAGGGTGCTCCAGAATAGCCCGGAAGCGTTGCCATCGCGGAAGTACACCTGATTCTCGCGATGGTCAGATTTTATGTGCCAGCGCGACTCTCGCTTGTAATCTTGAGTGATGATTTGACTAGCTACGTTATTCAATAGCGATGTCAGCGCGGAAGGCCAGTTATGTTCCCGCAATGATCCAAATTGGGTGAATTTGTTCCAACAGTCGGCCTTCTAGATGACTCCAGACCTTGTTGTTGGCCTAGTTTATGTCGCCCTCCTTTCTCTGGCGTGGTTGTTCCGTCATTTGTGCTACCTTCCTTGGAGATAAGCTCACCTTCCCACCCTTCATGGGGACTCCTTCTCCTATTTAAACTCTCACCATTGCTATGTGTTGCTAGTTTTGGGAGTTCTTAGTCTTTGGAATGGTTGTTGATAGTGTTGTTAGTGTTTGTGAGTTTGCTAGATAGCTAGTGTGAGTGTGACAAGTGTGGGATTGTTGATAGCTTGAGGAAGGTTGTGAAGTGCCCTTAATCTTGTGTAAAACTTGTGAGTGAGAGAGACTTGTATGTTGGGAGATCCATCTTCAAAGAGTGAATGATTGAGGAACATGTTGGCTGGATCCCTTCTGAGCAGGCTTGTGACGTCAAGACTTTGGCTGTAAGCTTACTCTTATTTCATTATTAATGCAATCAATGAGGTTTTCCTATGTCTTGTATGTAATGTACTTGATAGCTCATGACTTCTTGACATTGTGAGTAAATAGATCATTGTTGTTCCGGTTACGTGCTTTGTTGTATTTCCTTTGCATTGTTTCAGGTTGATCACTCATTAGGAGAAGGAAGCGGAAGTTGGAGCAGCGCAACGGAACTCCATCGACCACCGGTTGAGGTAGGCCTCCAACTATGATTGTTTAAGAAAAGCTATTGTTGATATGTCCTTGTTTGTGACTAGACCCACTCTAGGGCTAGAGGGGTTGTCTCTGTCCGCAGAGGGAACACTTTTCTGCATCACATGAATGATAACTATTGTATACATTTATGCTATGTCATTTTTTAATGTGGTCTCTATAATTACTAAAGATCCTTCCTTAGCTTTTCTTAATAAATTCAACGTGGTTTTAGCTTGTTTTTTCTACATTGGAAGTGACTAAGCTCAAGGAAGGTGATTCTACTAGGACTATTGTGGAGATAATATGAAAATATGGTTGGCTCAAATTAGAGATTGAATGTGGAAATATTAAGAGAGTTCTCAGGGTGAATAACACGCAGAAGGCATTGGCCATATATGAAGAATATTGAGAAACAATGATGAACAAGGCCAAAAAACTACCCAAGAAACATCCTCAATGCTTAGCTGATGGGAATGAATTATTGAGGTTCCATGGCTAAGTATTAAGTATTAAAGATGCCCTTACCATAATGGATGAAGAACACATAGCATGAAAGTTTCCCTAGCAAGACAATGTGAGAAAGAATATATAAGAAGCACTAACTAGAGTATAATCGCAATGTAATTCCATTAATAACATTGACTAAAAAGTGCATTCCTTACATACACATTGTGTTGAGATATAAAAAAGGTACCAAAAAATAAAGTGAGCTCATATATTAAAAATAGAGCCCATATAAATACATCAAAAAGGATGGACATAATGGTTTTTTATGTTGCTATAATAACATCATAAGAAATAAGAACACCATAATAACCTTGATAACAATCACAAGAACAATGCATTCATTAACAAGCCACGTATATCGATGCCCGTGAATGAAAATTGGTGGAGCACATGTTGACTTCTCCACATATCTTGCACATCTACCTCCATTGGATGCTACTTCACAGAGTATATCATCAGCAACCCTTTGAACATCTGATCGGTAAGTTATGTTAAAGCTTTGAAATTGTGAAGCAATGTTTTTTGCTTGTTTATGGAGGGGTTTCAAATTTTGACTTCTAACTTGGTAAATTCCAATCATTGATTGGTTATGAGTTATGAATTGGTATAAGTGACAATGTCACTTGCACCATAATTCCTTGCTACATTTAGCCCATCAACTAGGGAAAGATAGTAAGCTTCGTTGTTGGTGGTTATGCCAAGAATTTATCTACTGTTTTGATAGACTTACTTAGTGCTTCATTGTGAAGCACAAATCTAGTTTGCGCTTGACCTGGGTTTGGATGGCACCAAACCTAAATGATCAAGGTCCACTTTTGCACCATCTACAAAACAAGAAAATAATTAAATGAAATATTATTAGATTTTGTTCAATCTACGTTGCAACAACTCACTGTTGCAGTGGCGGAAACTCATTGTTACAGTGGTGGAAACTCATTGTTACAGTGACGACAACTCACTGTTATAGTGGTGACAACTCACTATTACAGTGGCAGAAACTCCTTGTTACAGTGGTGGCAACTCCCTGTTACAGTGGTGGAAACTCACTGTTATAGTGGTGACAACTTAGGAGGGAAATGGATACTTCGTTATGAAAATACATAAAATATATTTTCATACTATCAATCAAATCATATAGCAACAAACAAGAATTTTAAAAGGTTGCAAGGCATGTTACTGCCTAAGTTTCAAACTTCAAGGTATGTTAAGGCACAAGCATCGACATTGTTAAATAATACCATCACATTTTCAAATTTGAAATGCATATCGCAAAAAAATCTCATCACCTTAAAACATTTGTTAATTGTTGTGTGCATGTCCTTATACATCAATCACAATAATTATGAGGAAATCATGGTTTATTAAGTTGACCTAAGTTTATTAAGTTTACCAAGCTTACCTAAGTTACTAGGTTGCCTTAGTTTGACCTAGGTTGACATAGGTTTACTAGGATTACCTAGGTTTACTATATTTACAAGGTTGACTTTGATTTTCTAGGTTTTCTGGGTTGACATAGGCTTACTAGGATTACCTAGGTTTGCTAGATTTACAAGGTTGACTTTGGTTTTCTAGGTTTTTTACGTTGACTAGGTTGACATAGGATAATTTAGGTTGACAAGATTTAGTAAGTTAACTAGGTTTACTAGATTTACTAGGTTGACATAGGTTTATTACATTGACTTAGGTTTACTAGGTAGACCTACGTTTACTATGTTCACCTAGATTTACTATGTTGGCCTACTGTTACTAGGTTGACCTAAGTTTATTAGTTTGACCTAGGTTTATTAAGTAGACCTACATTTACTATGTTGACCTAGATGTATTATGTTGAATTAGTGTTACTAGGTTGACCTATGTTTACTAGGTCGACCTAAGTTTATTAGGTGGACATAGGTTTACTATGTAGACCTATGTTTATTAGGTTGACCTAGGTTGACTAGGTAGACCTATGTTTACTAGGTAGACTTATGTTTACTACGTCGACCTAGATTTACTATGTTGACCTAGTGTTACTAGGTTGACCTACATTTACTAGGTTGACATAGGTTTATTAGGTTTACATGTTTAATAGGTTTCCTTAGTTTTACAAGGTTGACCTAGGTTTATTAGGATTACTAGTTTGACTTATGTTTAAGGTTGATATAGGTTTACTAGGTTGATCTATGTTTACTAGATTTTCTAGGTAACCCATAGTCAACCATAATCAATGATGGTCAACTATAGTAAACCATTGCCACCGTGGTTGGTTGTTGTAAACCTTGGTTGATCACTTTCAACATGATCAAATATGAACTACCATGACGAACCATAGTCAATCATAATCTATCATAGATCACTAAAGTTTAATGTGGAGAACCATGCTCATCCATAGTCAACTAAATATTTTCCATAATAAACCCTCCTCAACCATAACTTGAACATATTTAGCCATAGTAAGCTACATTTAATTTTTAATAATTTGAATGCTATCAATTTTTTAGCCCTTATTAGTGAAAAATAATTACCTTATGAAATACTCATCATTGTAATAATAACAATCAAATGATAAAAAGTGAACAAATTCACTTTATTTGCATTCTAGCAGAAGTTATAACAATACTAATTTTTGTATTCTAGAGGAAGTTATGATAATATTAATTATTTTATTTTAGTGGAAGTTATAACAATATTTATTTTTGTACTTTTACTGAAGTTATAATTGAATGTTGAGGTTAAGTTAGACATCAAATTTTTACATGATATCATATTTTTCGTGCATAGCATCATATTTGGAATTTAAAGTTCTGTAAAATGTTTTTTATTTGACATTTAAATAAACATTATTAAACATGAAAAGTTAATGTTAATTTTTTTTGAAATAGTATATTTGACCTGCAAACATTCAAGTTACAATTACTAATTATTCGCTAGTTAAATTACAGGTTTACAGTCAGAGTAATTATCCTTAATTTAAGAATATGCATAATGATTTTGAAAATTTATTTTATCTTCTTTTTTTCCTTATTATAAATATATTTATTTGCATTTAAAAAATAAATGCAAAGAACATGTACCAAAGCAAGTAGTTGTTGATTTCAATTCCACTAATAAGTTTTTGTTTTTTTACACTTTTCTTTTCTTATGATGTTATTATGTTTGGAGTACTCATTTTCAAATATATTAAGAAAGATAATTAATACTTGTTATTTGGGCAAAATTTAATAGAAAAAAGTCTAATTTGAACCAGATAAGAGAGAACATTGATGACAATTTTACTAAATGCCAACGAGCAGAAAATTATTTTTTTATGAAGAACTGGATTATGAAGATGACTATCTATTCCCAATATCCCCCAACTTCTAAAATTTTATTCAATTGTCACAGTTTTCGAGTATCAATTAACTTAGACCAATGTTAAATTTATTCAGTTGTCACACTTTTCGAGTATTACCCTAACTAAGACAACTGTTAAATTTGTTCAATTGTCACAGTTTTGGAGTACCAATTAATTTTGAAAAATGTTTTTTTGGATACTTACTTTCCATCCCACATCTTAATAAAAAGGTATATAATCAACCTCTTAAATTTTATTAAATTATCATGGTTTTCTAGTATTAAGTAATTTAGATAAATGTTAAATTTTATTCAATTATCATGATTTTACAACATCAAGTAATTTAGACAAATGTTGTTTTGGATAGTTACTTTCCATCCTACCTCTTAATTATTTGAAGAAATTTTATATAATTGCCAAATTTTAAAGTTCACTCACTTAAAAGGACAAGTGCTAAAAACAAGTAATTGTGACCAAAGTTTCAATGTAAATTTGAAATTTCAAGTTTGTATGTCCTCCCCATACTCCTAATAATTAAATATTTGTAGTACATGTAAGCAAACAAGTTCAAACTATGATTAGGAGAGATTTGTTCAACTAATGGCTACCAATCCTTTGTAACTTTGTTCGTTTTTTTGGCTAAAAACAACACACATAGGGCGACAACAAGAGAAAATTTTGTTGAAAATATGTAATAATGGTGACAAGTGAGTTGCTACAACAGTGACCGGTGAGTTGTCGCAACGACTCACATAAGTGTCGCAACAGGTTAACGAGCTAGTTAACCCATTGCGACACTTTATTGGGTTGCCATTGCAGCAACTCACTGGTCACCGTTGCGGCAACTCGCTTGTCACCGTTGTGGCAACTCACTGAAAAAATTTCAATGGAATAAACAGTAACAGAAAATGGGATTGTAATGAAATTTGGTAGGAAATTACCTCTGCTCACTGAATACCTCTACTTTGCATGCTCTAACTAGCCCAAATCGTTAGTAACCCTAAAACAACATCCCGCAAAATTGTTAGCAAGAGCAAAAATAATGCACAAAATTTGTAGAAAATGCAGATAATTTGTTAAAAAAAAACTAGTAAATTTACCTTTGCAAATGGTAACCCTCTATGCAAAATGGTAACCCTTTTCTCCTACAGTAACCCTTCGCGTCTACGGTAACCCTGTCATCGATTGAGCCTACTTCGAAAAATTCAAAGAGAATTTTATCGATCTCTCTCGGAAATAATTCCACGGGAAATAATTCGGAAGGGGAAAAGGACTCGGCGGGAGAGAAAAGGACTCAGGAGAGGGAAAAAGGACTCGGCGGGACGACGAATTTCTGAAAATGGTCTGCAAAATGAAGATGGATTCCAATGAAGATTGCTGAAGGATTAGGCAAATTTTTGAAAATGGTCTGCAAAATGAAATCGTTGGGAGCTCCAAATCGTTGAGTCTACAAAATGAAATGGGGCGTTCACGCAGAGGGATCGACGACAAAAGAGATAAGGGCTCTGTCTTTCCACACACGATAGATTGAAAAAATCCTTCGACTCGTACGAGTCCATAAATTTGGAATTCAAATTTCAAATTTCGTTCACCACCTGTAAACATTCGAAACACAACCACTAAAGAACTCTGCGACGGGTAGAGGAGTTGTCCCATCAAGGAGCTGGCACCGGATGTTGGCAAAAGAAACTCTCCACATTACGTTGACGACAACGGTGACGGGGATGGAGACGTCAACAGAGATTTGGTGATGGAGAAAAGTGTGCATCACAGGGCCCACTGTTGTTGACATAGCGGAGGAGCTTGATGGCGGCGAGCGAGCACGAAACATGGAGGGTGTTTCGTTGACCCATTAACCTACGCATTTTTGAAGTATGTGAAGGTAATCTTGGCCTTTTTGTGAATTTTTATAAACTTCCAGATAGCTCAAGACATAGAGTAAAATCATAGGTTCTGGATTGGGTTTCTCAGTTAGTTGGGTAAATCGAACTAATAATCTGCATAAGTCAACTCTTATCTCTATAATGGAATAAGTCAGAGAAGAAAGAAACAGATTTGAAGATGTATTATTTCAACATGTATACAAAGAGCTAAATGAGACAACTGATATGTTTTCTAAAAAAGCTCTAGGACTCCAATAAAGAAAGCTCATGATAATAGAAATATACGAGAGTGGATCTCCACCTAAGAGATCATATCTTTGTATTTCGAAGCAACATTTTGTTTTTTTTAGTAGAATCTGACTTTACTCGTGACGTTTCAAGTGTTCAACTATTGTAAAAAAAAGGAGCAGTCAAGGATGTCCTCTCTATCTTTAGTTTTGGGAAAAAGTTCATTTGGAGTTTATAAAATCTGTTGTCACTAATGTGGACCTTGCCAAGAACTTTACAAAATGAAGTGCTATTCACAGGTAAAAGTTTCTTGTTCTATAAAGTGTTTCATTTTATCACGGCTTGTGGATGAAGGTTCACTTCAGCAAGTTAAATTTGTCATGCACTAATTCCTTTACATGAACATCCTGCATGCAACTCAATAGCATATTGATATCTTTTCAATGCAATTGTACTTAAAAGTTTTCATCCATAATAGTGAAGAAAATGGTTCCCTATTATATGGCTACAGTGTGAAGCCACCAACACTTTCTTTCTATGTCTTCACTACAGTCCATGTATTGACCAATATTTCTTCGGTTTCTCTCTAGAGTCAACTTATGGAGGAATTGCTTCTTTCATTAATTCCATTTTTTATTCAACAAAACTACAGTTTGCATGGACTCTCTCAGATTTTAGCATATCGAGCAAATGGAACACTAAAATCCTTCTTTAAAGTGTGTGAAATATCTTATCACATATTTGGAAGGAAATGTCGATCATACGGGGTTGAGATCGTCAGTGGGGAAACACATGGACGCAACATGACAAGAATATTATGTTTCTAAAATGGAGATAGCAATCTATCCATTGAGCTCCTTTTCGACTGTGTTCCAGTTTCTACTGTAGAACATGTGATAGACTTTCTCGATGATGTTATAGAGGCAAAAAGTGGGCTTCCATGGAAGATGTTGTAACTATTAAGTTTGAAGAACTTGGAAATGTGACAATACATGACACTCCTATTTTCAAAAGAAAACATTCGCCCATGGCTTTGATGAAAGAATTAAATACCTCGCAACATTTACAAAAAAATTGCAATAATTGTACTAAGTGATTCTAAAGCATGGTAATTTTAGACAAAATATTTTTAGAGGACAACAAAACTGAACATTTTGTTTCGATGGGCAAAGACTAGTATTGGAGATATGATATTGTTGTACGGCATTTGTAGCCAAGATACTTGTGTGATATTGTATTAACAGTCAAATATATGATCACCCTCTAAATCTTAATTGGCTTGTCTCAAGGTTAACATATCATAACATAACATGCTATTGTAGTTTGATGCAATATTTATTGCCGTAGTCTAACTAGCTGGAGGAATTGCCCAGAAAGTTATGAAAATTCTGGTCATATTGAGAGAAAATCCGGCAAGGATTTTTGTAAATCCAAGTTATGGCTGTTAAACTTCAAAATATTAAGTGTCCTAGATGTTTTTGATGGTGCTGAATCCATTTCCACCATCAAAAACACGATTCAAACACTGTATCTACAAAAAAAAAATTGAAATGTTTTTGCCCGGATTCCAGCCATTTTTAGCTGTCCAAGCAATTCCTCCACCTGGTTAAACGACTCTATATTTATTTGTTTTTTTAGACTTTTTAAGAAACGTGCCTCAAGGTCCAAGTTTACCCGCATAATCTTGACGTGGAGTCCACGTCCCTGAATATTTAATGTATTGGTTTTCTCTCTTTTATATATATATAATGAATTGTTTTTTTTAGATTTTAAATATATAAAAGAGTATTATTAAATCACAATGATCTGGATAAATTCGGTTTCTTTAATCCAATTGTCATACAAGGAGGTATGTCGTATGCAATGTAGGCTAGTCTAAGGTACATTTTAACGTGGCAATGCTCGTATGTTTTTTTTCCAACTAACTAAATTTTGTTTAGAGTAATTTTACATAGTTTTTCCCAAGATTATATCAAGAAACCAAACCTCTTACCTAACCGATTGAAAAAATAACTCTCTCACCTAACTAGAACACATCCTCCATACTAGCAATGGTAGTATGTTACCACTTATCATTGCCTTCTTTATAAATTGGGCAAATTTGGCGTTCCCGCTTAACATAGTCAATTTTGTCATAATCAAGTTATGTGGTTTTGTCCTTTTTAATTATTATATAAAAATAAAATACTTATTACACTTAAATATGCGTAAATAATTAAACAAAATAAAATTTTAATATAATATTAATATAAATATAAATTTATAAATTAAACTCTAATAACCCTATTATAAGATATGGTTATTCATAATTACAACACAATATATTTTAAACAAGGGTTGGTTGAAAGGTTAGCGAGTCATGACATTCTACTCAATGGCTCATTTGTTTGGGGATAATTTTAAACATGTAGATTATTTTTATTTTATTTTATCTATTTATAATTGCACAAAGAAAGATGTAGCATTACAATGTATTTTTTGTTTTTATTAAATTTATTTTAATAAAATATTTACATAATTTTTATTTTTATTTATAGGATGTATAAAATATGATGATTTATTAAGTTTAAAATTATACTAGATTTATTTTAATTCCAAATCTACTAAGGGTCGAGAGGGAATAAATCTCTCGAGGTGTAAATTTTTTTTAGTGCAAAATTTGACAAAAGGTCCACACCTCAAGAAATTTGATCCCTCTCGGCCTTGATAGATCTAGGGTTAAGATGGATCTAGGTTTGTTTTAGTTGTAATGTCACCTCCCACATTTACTCACTTTCACCAGCTTGTTGGGGTAAACATGAGCAGAGGGCTATTATGACATGACTCAACCTCCTAAATCACCTTAAGGAAACGGGGTCGAAAATCCAAGACCTTACTGACTTCCCTCAAGTGCTACAGGACCCCCAAGAGCTAAACACCCTTTCGAGTCCCCAAACCATAAGTTAACTTTATTTTTTTACTGATCTGGACTCCCAGACGTTGGCATAACACTGCCCAAATTTGACTATAACCCTCCAGTCTCATGCATGAGTTTGCAAGGGATCAACTGCAATGTTTTTTACCTAGTTTTGTGTGAGTGACCGCAAGATCTATGCCACTTTTCCAAGGCTAGGAGTCATGCCTCTACCCAGAACTTAATGAAACTCTAGAATGATGAATGACACACAAAACAAGCCTTTAACACAAAACTTAGACAAGCACTTGACCTAACCTGGTCTAACCATGATAATCATTTTGTCAAACACATGATTATGAAATCTATAGGTCATGAACATGTATTTGAACATAGAGATTTGAAACTTATCTAAGGTTTACCAAGAAGGACTAATGCTCGCTCACAATAACTGCAATAACGTCTATTAAGTCATGCATTCAATAACCATTCATTTACAAGTGAAACCATGTTAACCCATAACCTAAATATATCATAAAACCATGCTTATAGCCAACATATAACCAGATAAATAACAAGGATAGAACAACCATTAAAGCCACATAATAACAAGTATAATTACTCATGAATTACAAGAGAAACTTAACTCTTATTGATCATATGCAAAACCAACCAAGTCAAGGATTTCCACGTACCACCTGACCATAGATTGGGTTGAACCAAATCTTTCTTTTAGCCAATCAACCTTGTTCCATATTCCAAGCATGAATGTGGGATCTCATGGGATAAATCAATGCATAAAAAACCAAGGAAATCTAGAGGTTAAACCACCTCCACCCTCACACTACTGTGATCTGACCTAAACCGGTCCCGAAATCACAAAACCAAACCAAGCTTGGATGCCTCGGAATTCCTTCACCATCCCTTGAGGAATTTTCCCATCTCTACTGACCTGTATAGGGCTTCCCGGAGAAAACCATCTCCACTCACAACCCTTGGGATTTTCGTGAGACCACCTCATCTGGATCCAAAACCTTCTGGTAATCTAAATCTCAACCAAGAATGAATTCCAACACACCATGGATATCAGGAAATGGTAAGGAAAGGTTGAAACCACCATCAAACCAGCTAGAACCCATGCCAATGATAGAAAATAGACCATATACACACATGCATATACCATGCATGCCAAAACCAATTAGAAAATTGTACAGTAACCTGCTAACTACAAGTATTCCCGCTAAAGCTACTTGATCTAACCTTTCTTTGATTGATCCTTGCTTCCTTTGTTTTCCTTGTCCTTCCTTGCTTGCTTTCTCCTCTTGGTGCTCTTCTCTTCTCTAAGACTAATTCCAAAACAAAACGAACAAAAAGCCCCAAATTGATGCTTTGATGTATTTTTATTATTGATGCCTCTAATTCCTTCATTTTTCCTGTATTTTCCTTCAATCTCCTCCTCACATGCAACTTGTGACCTTTCACCTTCCTTTTCTCCTAGCTTCCTTTCTTTTCATAAATAAAATGCAAATAATGCATTTGTCTTTTCAAAGTCTTTGCCAATGCCTTTTCAAATTTCCCCTTAGCCATTATAAACAACAAGTGATGCCAACAAGGATACTTTTGCCAGCATTTAGCTTGGAGTACGTGTCCCGTGACCTTGGTCTTATTTGCCTTTATTAACTTTATTACATGAAATTTTAACCTGGGGTTGTTACATTAGTCATGTGTCATCACAAAAAAAAATTTAAACATTTAATTATTTTAATCATTTTAAATATGTAAAAAAATTCTAAGATTAATCTAGTCATTTTAATTTTAAATTTACTTAGTTACCTCAGTTTGTTGAGATGGTAGAGATTGTTAATAACGTAAATGATGAAAAATGATGAAATTAAAATTCTGAATGCAAATTGACAATGTAACAATGTTGAATGATAGAAAATGTGAATAATAAGAATGTAGTCACTTACAAATAGCCTTCATTGTGATTATTTCTATTGTTCTTATTGTTACACCTATTAGTTTTGTCATATTTTCATATTGATCATATGAAAAGGGCGGTTGAAATTGTAGACCATTCAAAGCTTTAACTCAAGCTCTTATAGCAAACATCATACCTTGTCTCTCTTGTGTTGATTTTTCAAGTAAAATATAGACAAGTGTTGAAAATGCAACAAGAAAATCTTGATTTAATTTTTCCTTGAATTAAATTAGGAATTAAATTGTAATTCCACATCTCATGACAACTTGTAATAGTTAACTAAGTTAATTTGACTTAGTTGGCTCATTTAATTCGAGTTGAGGGTCTAACTAGAGTCATCTAGAGTGTCTCCTACTTTATAGGAGCCCTGGGTGAGTTTATTTTTAGTTGTAATTATTTAATTCATTTTAACTGAGTTAAATTTAGTTAAACTAGTTCCAACTGATGGAGGAAGTAGTGGAAGATCCAGTAGTGGGGAGTAATCTATAGTAGCGGGATGGAACTAGCACTGATCAACCAGTAAACCAAATATTCACTCATAATTAACTCATGCATGTCAGATCATAGAAAGACCTAGTTGAGATTAGAGTTTAGGGACAGTGTACTATGGATTGTATAATCATCTAAATTGTACAAGTGGTGCATGAAATCAGAGGAAGGCCTGTGAGGATTGCGCAATTCATAATTGTGGGATTTCCAAATTAAATATGGGCTAGTTCTGAAGGAAACTACGCAAGGAAGAAGGAGCTTGGCAGGTAGTAGAATTGGCTAAGTATTGGCTTGAGCTTGTTTGGGAAACAGTGAGACAAATAGAGATAGTGCAAAGGTTTCTCGGGATTGAGCAAAGAATTCTAATCTTCTCATATTTTTTTATTAATTCAGTATACAGATGACGAGGTTTTTTATCTGTGGATTTCCCCAAAAAAATATTGTCTTATGTGTGGTTGAATTCCTTCTTTTTAATGCTTCATGATTTCATCGATCGTTTATTGTTTCTGCTAATGAGTAGAGTAGATTCAAGTCAATTGTTTTAGCATATTACAATCTGCACTTTGAATTTACAAGGAATTTCTACATGGTATCAGAGCTGAAATCACTATAGAAGAGGAGAATACGAGTTTGTCATTTGCAGGAAAATCAAATTTGCAATATCATACTTCATAGCCAGCAAGATGTCATTCTATGGATTGAGACTTAAGTAAGCCCTTGAGGGTAGTTCGAACTATATTTCTTGGAAGGGCAGGATGGAGGCAGTATTGGAAGACAACAGGCTTAAGGAATTTATAGAAAAATATACTCCTAAGCTAGCTTATGCTAAGGATTTAGCAGAGTGGAGAAAGTGTGTGGCAAAGGTGAGAAGGACTATCCTAGAATGAGTTTGAGATCATATTGTCTCAAACCTCCACGTAACGAAACTCCATTTCTAATGTGGAAGGCTTTGAGAGACCTGTTTCAAAATATTAGTGACCACAGGATGCTGACATTGAAGGAAAACCTCAGAAATATCAAGATGGAGAAGAGCAATACAATACCGAAGTATTTAACCAAGTTCACCCAATGTCGGGATGAGCTTGGAAGTGTCGGTGTGAGTGATTATGGTCCAACTTGGTACAAGAAGAGATTTGGCGTAATACCAGAGATGGATCCTCATCCAAGCATGATGATGAGGAGAATTGTGCCTTAGCTAGAAAGGTGAAGAAAGGGAAGGGGAAGTCATCCCATTCCAAATCAAATTCCAATCAAGGTAGCAAGAAGAAGGAAATATCGAAGATTAAATTTTTTCACGATCACGAGTTGGGACACTATGCCACAAAGTGTCCGCATAATAAGGCTGGTAAGAAGCCCTCAAGAGGAGCGGCAGGTGAATCTCTTGCTTCATAACTCAAACTATATTTCACCCCCATCACTTGCATAGTGATATTAGTGATGAGTAGTGCGTGGTACCTAGATGGTGGAGCCTCATTCCATATGACCGAAAACAAAGAGATATTCAATGACTTGGAGGAGAAGCACCTCCAGATGCACATCGAAATGGGAGATGATGGGAGGTGTAGCACGACTGACATCGGCAATCTTACCTTTCAGAGGGAGTCTGGTTCTCCTCTCACATTAAAAGATGTCATGTATGTTCCAGGTTTGAAGGAGAATTTGTTTTCAGTTTCCATGTTGGAGGATTGTGTCTATGATGTGATATTTAGCAAAGGAAAGGCTTTCCTTTGTCACATAGCCTTAGGACAGGTGAAGCGGATCAGGGTTTGGGTGAAGAACCTCTACAAATTCGATGTAGAATACTACGTTTCTTTGAGCACAAAATAAGAGAAGGTGAAGAGCTAAGACATCGATGGGTTTTGCATAGAATATTGGGTCACTTGCACTACGCAACTTTGAAGATCATGCAACAAATTTCTACAGTACTTCCCAAGGGTACACTAGAGTAGAGAGACACATGAAAAGGGTGTACATTTGGGAAGTACACCAAAGATTCCTTTCATGATAAAGATATTCGAGCGTAAGCGATCCTTGATAGAGCTCACTCAGATATGTGTGGACCATTCTCGACAACATCCACAGCAAGCCATAGGTATTATGTAATATTTGTTGATGATTTTCTCATAAGTGCTAGATTTTTTTCATGCAGAAGAAAGATTAGACGTTCACTAAATTTTGTGAATTTAAAGCACTTGTCGAGAAAGATATTGGCAGGGAAGTTACAGCTCTTAGAAGTGATAATGTTGGATATTATGTGTCGAATGAATTCAAGAAATTATGTGCATCAGAAAGCATTTGATAGGAGTTAATAACACCTCATAACCCACAACAGAATGGGGTGGTTGAAAGGAAGAACAAAAATATCGTGGGAGTTGCACGGGCAATGTTACATTGAAGGGTGTGGAGCCTGGTTATCTTCTTTATTCAAAGATATCACCGCGTTGGACCCTAGTTTGTAATAGGGCAGAAATGTCACCCATTTGATCATCGTCAGGGGAGTCCAGGGGGGGTGACAACGATTTTATGAGCCCCCCCTAGCGAGGGTTCGGGGGCAGTGCCCCCGAAGCTAAAAATAGATGTAAAATTGTCTTATAAAATATTGTAATTACATAGTCAATTTGAGTAGCTCATTAGGCATATGATTTGATAGTAGAATTTCTGTTTAATTTAGGGTTTCTTTTTTCCCTACAAGGAAACCCCTCACTATATATGAGGGAATTGTATTGTGGTTTTGTATAGGTGTGTATTTTAAGAGAGAAATAGAGAGGAGACTGTGTGAGAGTGAAAAGGAAATTACAATAGCTCTGTTTTAGGTTGTATCTCTTTATTTTGTTGTATAATATAAAGGAAGGATTGGTTGTTTCTCCATGGACGTAGCCCAAATTATGTGAACCACGGATAATTGTGTCTCTCTTGTTTTATTCATTTTATGTGTTTGTGTTTCTGCAATATTTTATGTGTTCCATTGCTCTGTAATATATAATTTTGTAACAGTTGGTATCAGAGTCGAAGGTCTATTTGGCTATTAAACTCGCAGGAGAGAAGGGATACTGGTTCGAGTGGGAGCAATGGCAGAAGATGGTAGGTTTAGGGTCGAGAAATTTAACGAACAAAACTGCCTGCTATGGAAGATGCAGATGGAAGATTATCTGTATTAGAAAGATTTGTACCTACTATTGAGCGGAAAGACAAAGAAGTCGATGAGTATGACAAACAGAAAATGGGAGCTTCTCAACAAAAAGGCACTTGTAACAATACGGTTGTGCCTAGTGGCATCAGTGGCCTTTAATATTTCATAGGAAACGACAATAAAGGTTTTAATGGCAGAATTAGCCAACCTATATGAAAATAACTTGGCCTCAAACAAGGTATTTCTTATGAAACGTTTATTTAATATGAATATGTCAAAAGGGGGATTTGTTGTTGATCATCTAAATGAATTTAATATGGTTACCAGTCAATTAAGTGAATCTATAAGGGTAAATTTTGATGATGAAGTTAGGGATTTGTTATTTCTGTGCTCATTTCCAAAATTTGGAATGGTTTAGTTATGGCCATTAGTAACTTTGTCTCTAGATCTAGTACTTTAAAGTTTGATGATGTTTTTGGTGCCATTCTTAGCGAGGAAATGTGACAAAAATCTTTGGTGTGACATCAATTAATACTTTGACTGCAGAGACTAGGGAAATAAAAATGGAAAGAGGAAAGAATGCAATATATTGTAGTAAGTCAAGGAAAGGCAGATCCAAGTCTAGATCGGGGATAGTTTCCTGCAAATGCGGGAAGAAAGGACACCTGAAAAAAGATTGTAAGTCTCAGAAGGGAAAAGAAGGAGACACACAACAAGAAAACAATCATAAAGTGAATGTGAAAGGTGATGTGTTTCAATATGATTTGATTATTTCTTTAGAAAATATTATTGATGCCTGGGTGGTAGCTTTAGGAGCCTCATTCCATGCCACACCTCATAGGAAATTTTTTCATGATTATGTTCAAGAAGATTTTGGACAGGTTCGTCTGGGTGATGATAAACCCTATAAAATCATTGGAATGGGTAAAGTTTTCATAAAACAATAGAATGGAAACCAATGGATATTGAAGGAGGTAGGGAATGTTCCAGATCTGAAGAAAAATCTAATTTCAACAAGGCAGTTGGGAGGTGAAGGTTGTGTAACTACTTTTACAGATAAAACCTGGAAGGTCACTGAAGGAGCCCTCATAATAGAAAAATGAGAAAAGGTTGGTACATTATATTTATGCAACAGTATTTTAATTTTGTTAATTCTTTAACCTCCACGGGAGTAGATACAACATTTTAGCATCATAAGCTCGGGCACATGATTGAAAGGGATGCAGATTCTCCACTCAAGAAATTTGTTTCTAGGTTTGAAGCATGTTGATTTGGATTTCTGTGAGAATTGTGTTTATGGAAAATAGAAGAGAGACAGATTTCTCAGAGTTGGGAGAGAAAAGAGAGATAAATTAGAGCTTGTACAGACAAATGTATGGGGACGTTATCAGGCATCATCTCTTAGTGGCTCTCACTATTATGTTACTTTTATTGATGATGCAACTAGGAAAACCTGGATTTATTGTATTCAGAATAAATATGGTGTATTTGATACTTACAAGAAATGGAAAGCTTTGGTTGAAAAGGAGCCAGAAAAGAAGTTGAAGTGTCTCAGATCAGAAAATGGAGGAGAATATTACAGCAAAGTGTTTGATAAGTATTGTCCAGATCATGGAATTCACAGAGAGAAGACAGTTCCAGGAACACCATAGGAAAATAGTGTGTCAAAAAGGATGAACATGACAATCATGGAGCATGCAAGGTACCTGAGATTGCATGCAGGTTTGCCTTTACAATTTTGGGTAGATGTTGTAGATACTATTGCTTATCTACTAAATACAGGGCCTTCAAGTTCCTTGGATGGTGGTATTATAGGGGAGGCATGGAGAGGTAAAAAGGTAAACTAATCATTTTTAAATACTTTCCGTTGTGAATCCTTTGTCCACATTAATAAAGAAAATAGAATAAATCTTAAGGCAAAATCAAAGAAATGTACTTTTATTAGATATGGTGTTAATGATTTAGGTTATCACTTTTATGATTATGAAAATCACAAAATCATTAGGACTAGAGATGTCATATTCAATGGAAGGGTCTTGTATAAGGATCAAATGCAAGGAAAGAAACAAGAAAAAAAAAATAGGAAATACAGAGTGCTTCATGAGATCACATAAAAAGTAAAGGTGTTTGAAAATTATAATGATCAACATCCATAACAACCACAACAACAACAGGCACCTCAAACACCTAAAAGTGGTGTTAGAAGATCTACGAAGATAAGTAGACCCCATGAACGATACTTTCCTTCATTATATTATGTATTGTTGACTGATTCTGGTGAAACAGAATTTAATGAAGAAGCAATGCAGGTAGAAACAAAGAAGAAGTGGGAGCTAGCCATGAAAGAAGAGATGGACTCCTTGGTACATAATCAAACTTGGGACTAAGTCAAGTCGCCTGCAAGTAAAACAACATTACACAATAAATGTGTTTACATATTGAAGGAAGAAGATGGAGGTAGAGAAAGGTATAAATCTAGACTTCTGGTGAAGGGATTTGCACAAAAAAAAGGTATATACTTTGATGAAATATTTCCTCATGTTGTTAAAATGACTTCAATCACAACTATTTTAAGTCTAGTAGCAACAAAATATTTTCATCTTGAGCAATTAGATGTAAAGACAAAATTTATCCATGGGGATTTGGAGGAAGAGATCTACATGCAACAACCCTAAGGATATAAGGTGAAAGGGAAGGAGAATTTAGTGTTTATATTGAAGAATAGCTTGTATGGCTTAAAACAGGATCCAAGGCAGTGGTATCTAAGATTTGACAGGTTTATGTCTAAACAAGATTATACTAGATGTCACTCTGATCATTATGTTTATCTCAAAAGGAAAAATGATGGCAATTATATTATATTGTTATTGTATGTAGATGACATACTTTTTGCAGGGTCTAAAATGCAAGAAATAAATCTGCTCAAAGGAAAATTGGAAAATTCATTTGCAATTAAGGGTTTGGGTGTTGCAAAACAAATCCTTGGTATGAGAATAACTAGAGACAAGAAAAATCACAAATTAACATTGTCTCAGAGTGAGTACATACAAAAGGTGTTGGAAAGATTTAATATGCAGAATGCAAAACAACTTCTACACCTTTGGATATCCATTTCAAACTAAGCAAGGAGATGTGTGCCAAGGCTCAGGAAGAGATGAATTATATGTCTAAAGTTCCATATGCATCAACAGTTGGAAGCCTAATGTATGCAATGGTCTGCACAAGGCCTGATATTGCACATGCAGTGGGAGTTGTAAGAAGGTACATGAAAAATCCAAGAAAATAACATTAGATGGGAGTGAAGTGGATTCTCATGTATTTGAGAGGCACCACAAATCAAGAATTATGCTTTGGTGGTGTTGTGCTCTACAACAACCCCCCATTTCATATCATTTTTATTTATAAAAATTATCATATGAAATGGGTCCCTTTAGAGTTTAATTGGTATCAATATTGTATTGTTCAAAAAGGTCCGATAACCAAATGAAAACATTATATAAAACCCTTTTGAAAAACCCATTTGATCAAATAAAACAAACCTTTATCATTGCGATAAAGCGATCGCAAGATCGCATATCGCAATGACATAAGGTACATAAATAAGTGGCACATTGGTCTCCGCCGATGCGATATCACTATCGGCTATTGGCAATACTCTATGCATATTTTAAAGCGCCCCCATGCCATTAGCCCCGATGCGATGCGCAATCGGCGATCGGCGATACTCTATACGCAGTCTTAAAGCGCCCCTAGCCTTTCACCCCGATGCGATGCGATATCGCAATCGGCAATCGGCGATATCCTATGAACATTGTTAAGGCACCCAGGTGATGCAGCCCGATGCGATGCGATATCGCAATCGGAAATCGGCGATATGCTCTCCATGTCATATATATTCCCTTTTCTCCCAACGCTATGCGATATCGGCTATCGGCGATCGGGGGTTTTAAATGGTGTCAATACATAAGGATTTAAGTGTTCCCGACGCCCGATTATGATATAGCGCGGATTTCAAAAAAGCCGTTAAGTGAAGGAATATTACGATTCATTCATATTTAAAGCTTGATCTGTTAAAGCAATCATTCACCTGCGCTCAACCGCCAAAACATCCACAGCACGCTTAAACAGGTCATTCGGCCGATTAATGGTATAATGGGCATTTAAGGGGTGGCAGGTTTTAAACGGCCATTTAATGTAATTGTAAGATCTTCCCATGGATTGTTTCCGCGGCCATTTTTAGAGTTAACCTCTTAGCACGCTTTGATCAATATATCTTTCCCGTATTCGATTTTCATTAGCATATCTCTGTGTTACGTTTACTTTCGCCGCTGTGCAGAATTCATCTAAAGGAGAAAGCTCAAGCAAGATGGGGAAGAAATCCAAGAAGACCATAGGCGCTTCTGCTACACCAGCTGCAGGACAAGCTGTCGTGGACAAAAAGAAGGGCTTGATATCTGATACTACATGTACGGGTCTCATCAGAGTGACTTGGCAAGGTACCTACAACCTTATTGAAGCCGAAGAACCAGCAGTGACAACAGTAGAAGCTACTGTGGATTTAACTCGAAGTCTGAGAATACTCTCAAGGACTTAGCCGACTCTTTCCTTCACAGGATAGCGGCCAGGGAGCAAATTCTCCCATACACAGACGTAGTGCGGTGGGCGATTGAAGAAATCCCAATCTTGGATAGAACCTTCAGCACCAGAGACGGGAGAATTTTCGGGTCATTCAGGGCGGATGATCTAAGGCAAATGTATCATTTGCCTGAGCCAGAGAAGATATATAATAAGGCGTTCCTGGAGAAATTCGCAAACGAAAATGAAGTTGAATCCGAACCCATCCGGGATTGGAGACAAAATCCAGCCAAGCACAAACACGAATCTTCCGGTAAGTATTCGGTTGATTCTCTGGCTTCTCCTTATTGCTATGCGGGAATAATGATGTGTAGACTATGGGGATTGCATGACTCTGCTAATTTTACCATAGAAATGGTTCCTCTAATGGAAGCCGCATGCAACAGTATAATTATGGATTGGGCCACTATCCTCTCTGACAAATTAGCAACAGCTGTGCTTGAGTTTAGAAACAAGACCCGTATTTCTGAAAGGGTAATCCCCCCATTCTACTACAGTGCCTATATTCTAGATACCCTGTGTTTTAACTCTGAATTCCCTGTACTCGGCTAGAGGTGGACTGCACAAGACCCCACGCCTATTCATATATATCATCAGAAATTGTGGAAATCTTCTTATAAACATCATCTATACCAAGTCTGTAATGGCTTTATGTTGCCTATTTATTATTCCATTTTCGATAAACCTGCTCCCAAGATTTCCTATCAAGCCGGAATTGATTTAACCGCAATAGGTAGTTGGTTTGGAGAGGAGAGATTTACCTACATAAGAGTTTTCGGTAGCCAAGCCAGACCTCATGTCCTCCCTTTATACATACCGAATAAACTACTGGCGAGGGAAATTTCTTACCAAATCATTGCTGAGAGTGTTACACAAACACTCAAGAAAAATAAGAAGCAAGGCTGGCCCTCTTTTCCCTTAAGGTGTGGTGTCTATACTCTGCATGATCTCAAGCATGCAGAAAAGGAAGCCACAAAGATTCAATCCTTAACTCTGGCGACTCTCCCAAATAGGCAGTTCGATCCAAATAAAGTTGCCTATAATGCACTAGAACAGGCCAAATTGTCAAAATTTGATCATAAGGAAGATATGTTTGATGACCTGTTCTCTTCAGCTGAGTCAATAAATCAGGTTAAATCATTCGCCAAAGCAAAATATAATGATGAAGGGTTGACTGAGTTTAATAAACTTAGAGAACAGAGGTTGCAAACTCTGCCTCTAGATTTACTAGCAACAACCCCAGCGACATCATCAAGCGAGTCTGGTCGGCAACAGTCAAAGGAACCTCCGGTTATAACAAAGGATCATAAGAAGGAACAGGAGGAAAGGCAGAGAAAAGAACAGGAAGAAAAGCAGAAGAGAGCACAGGAAGAAAGACAGAGGAAAGAGAAAGAGGAACAGCAAATGAAAGAGCAGGAGGAAAGACAAAAGAAAGAACAAGAGGAGCAACAGAAGAAAGAGCAGGAAAAAGTGCGGAAGGAGTCCCAAGCCGAAAAGCAAAAACAAACCACCATTGATGTCAATATAGATACTCATTTTGACCCTAAATTGCTCCAGGAATGGAAGCAATTTGACTCTATCATCAGTGGGTTGGAATGTTCAAAGGATACAGACACTTCCAAGACAAACGATACACAGGACATCACTTCACCTCAGGTTCTAAGTGGAACCAGCGGCCCACCCATTTCTAAGGATGTTGAGATAATACCAAAGGACCCCTCCGACCAAATCATTTTGCAGGTAGAAGATATTCCTCCCCTGGATGTCTTCTACAGCCCAAGACATAAAGCTGTAGTAAAGCGACAAAGGAAAAGACGAAGGACTGATCAACCTTCCATCTTTCCAGAGCAGACAGTCACGGGTAATGTGGTTTGGAAGGAGGAATTTGACCCCTCCGATGACCTGACAAAACTATCGCAGTATGCGGGAGCCTATTCGGCAGCGACAATTGATAAGGCATCGGAGGTAAGTCTTCTATTGAAAACCAAGGATCAAGAGATTTTCTCATTACAGGCAGAGTTGGCTGAGACAAAGCAGAAGGCAGAGCAAGCAGAGCAGCAATTGTTGACACAACAACAAGTGAACAGTCAATTAACTCAGAAATTGCAAGCAGAAAAGCAAAGGATCGACCAAAGCGCGATCCAGAAACAAAAGGAATTATCAGAGGCATTGGCACAATTAAGGGCAGCAAACGAGCAAATGATGAAAACAAAGGATGAGCAAATCACTCAATTGTCGTCGCAGCTCGAAAAAATAAAGGGCGCTTCACAAGTGGTTGAATTCAGAGCAGAAGCATTACAAATAAACAGTGCATTAATATCCCAAATTAAGCTCCTGTGTCAACAAATCGCTCAGGCAGAGCCACTGTGTGAACTAATGACATCCATAAATCAGCAGGTAGAGAAGGCCAGAAATGAATTGGATCAAGCCGAAGAGATCATAACTGCATTTCTTGACTGGCAAGATTCTGAGCAAGGGAGAGCAGCAAATTTGCCTAGGATCTTAGAAACACATAAAGATATACTCTTCACAGAATGGCAGTCTCAGATGATGAAAGCAGAGAGGGCGGCTTCAAGATGTAAGTCAACTTCCAGTAATCTAGTTGAACTAGTTAACAACACTCTCTACTTATCAAATATGATTTCCCAATGTACACCAGGAAAGTTGACAACAACAAACACATTGGAGCAATCATGTTATCCTGATTTAGAGGAAAAGGGGAGATTAATCGTTGGGATTAACAGTTTAACCTTGGAAGCATATTGGCTCTTCCTGATTAAGCCGCATACACAGAGAGCCGCCCTTAAGTGCCTAACAGATGTGATCGGGTATATAATTCCCGATATTCAGGATGCCACCTATGCCGCCCAGCTCAGTTCGCGCATCAACAAACCTCCTGAAGTAGAGCCAATGCTTGCGATAAGTCAGCTCAGATTTAAAGGCAAGCAGCCTACTTGATGAATCATGCCGCCGATTGCCAGATCGCTGAGGAAAATAAGATCAAGATTTATTGATACCGATTTAGTAGGATTTCAGTTTAGTAGATATTTAGATTAATTTAGTATTTATAGACCCTTTCATTGTTTTGGAAAGGGTCGTAAAGTTTTGTACCAGACTTAAAGACTGAAGTTTGCACTATTGTGCTTCAGTCAATATTCTTTTATGAAACTGGACCAGTTGTTCTTAATTCGATAAGGAAGCTTTTTTATGCAATTGTGCACTATTGTCTTTGTTGAGAATGTTTTTGCGTTGAAGGAAGAACTACAAATAGCAATTGATATTGGGAGTGTCAAGCAGCTCATATGGTATTTCTATCTATGTCTGAATTCATTCCTTTCATATGAATTGTTATGTGATTATTCTTGCTATTATTGATTATATGCATGCGCTGTAACAGCAGATCTTTATTCATTCCACTATTGGATGTTTTATGATGTGCCTTTTCTTTTAATCATGTATATGTCAATGATATAAATGATAAGTGTGGTAATATCGCTTTAATCGCTTTGCTTAACTATTTAAGCACAGTAATCATAAATGAAATAATGTCCCTGTCTGTTAGATGGAGTCATCTATATGCCTGTTTATAGACACGGATCATCAAGCGCTGCACTTTAAAAGCTCAATAAGTCCCCGGGATAGATCATAGTTATTGTATTCTTGTTAATAGTTTTAGTTATTCGCTCACCGCTAGTTTAGTTTATAAATCATCCATTCATCCCGTTTATCTACTTTTGGTAAACTGGTCCCATTATCCCCAGTCGGAGCCACTATTCCAAACGGAAAAGGAGTTGTACTAAGGTCCGGACCGGGTGGTTATCCCCCAATGTTGTTGCAGCGATTTTCGAGGCATCAACATTTTTGGCGCTAGAAGGAGGGCCTGACTGTGAATGGCAAGCAAACCCAAATCTGCAAGCCATTCTAAGAGTAAATCTCCCTCCGAATCCCCTCGAACTTCTCATTCGCATGCTGGTTCTCCAGTATCCAAACAAGAAGAAGAGGAATCAACTACCACTGCTCAAACCCATCATACTCCAAAACAATTAAGTCTTGAATCACTTGAAGTCCAATCCCTTATCCACAAACTTCAGAGCTCCTCGATTTCACCACAGAAATCTGAGGTATCGCAAAGCAGTGCGACTTCACAGTTCAATTTATCTCATCCTCTCACCAGACTTCAAAGCGAAAAGCTCGATATTGAACCCACTGAGTTCCCTTTACCCAAAAGGAAAAAGGCGAAGAAATATACTGAAGAATCTGATAGTGGAGAGCTTTCATCCTCATCCTCCATTTCAACTTCCCATCTGCAAAGTCAACCATCCACTCCCCCATTACATATTGTTGTTCACCAGGGATTAGAAGCTTCAACATCCCAACCTGCTCACTCCTCAACATTATTTCCTTCCCAGACATCTGGAGTTCCAACAGTAGTATCATCTACTACTGCTATTATAATGGCAGATCCATGGACCAGGCCTGGTGCAGTCAATATGCCTGCACCATTGCATCCATTACCAGATTATCCTTAAAAATGGCTACCCAAATTTAATCCAGATGATGGGACCCAGGCTGAGGAACACATTAATAATTTCATGTTGGCAATCAACTTGAAAGGAGTAACAGAACAAGATTTTGTTGTCAGACTTTTCCCTTACACCTTGCAAGGATCAGCAGGATCCTAGTATTTCTCTTTACCCTCTGGTTCCATTACCAGTTGGAACACTTACCAAGAGCAGTTTCTTACCAAATATGGAGATGATAGGTCTTTGGCTACTCTAATAAACGATCTCTCCAATCTGAGAATAGAGCATAGGGAACTGGTGAGCTCGAGTATTGTAGCAATAATGCTACAACTCCTGGGGCTTCCTATCTCTAATTTTATCAACCCGGTAGTTCGTACAAACTTGGAAGCGACGGTGTTGTATGCACAAGTACTAGCTCTTGTCGCAGTTGTCACTTGGTCAGCTGGCACAAGTCCGCTAGGGCTCAAGCCAACTTCTATATGCTCTCAGAAGAAGCTTTATGAGTGATGGACGAAAGCTATCTCGAAGAAAGTTAACCTATTTTGCAAAAAGGAAACTGAAAGCCAACAAAGCATAGAAACCCTAGTAAACCCTAATCTGACTAGTCTATCCTCTATGATGCAAAGAATGTGAATGAAACTTCTACCAATGATGCCATTACTTCTAGTAAGTTGAAATGCATGAATCTAAGCTACTTGCACCTGAAAAGACATGTTTTTGTATTTCTTCTTTAAGTGGATGGAGTGATTGTGATTTTATTCTTATTAGGGTTTGGTTGTGCAGAGGTGGTGCAGGGGGAAGGAAAGCTTGGGAAAGGTTAGGGAGGCTAGGAGAGGTCCCAAGGGATCCTTAGCATCAGTCCACAGAAGTTCCTCACGTTCAGATGCTCAGTACCCGAGTGTGTGGGCTCCTACAGGATGTCTGCAGGGGATCCTACAGGAAACTCAGGAATTTCTACAGGAAGTCTGTTAACTTCTACAGGATGTCTTACCGTGGGAGTTTTGGGTGATGGTGAAGTGATGGAGTGGTATGGGGGAGCAGGTATGATGGAGATGGAGTTTGTGATGGCTCAGGGGTAGAGAAATAGGATGGAGAAAGAGTGTACGAAGTTGGTTGGTGGATGGAAGGCTAGAACAACGAATGGTCAAGAAAGTGAAGCTACGTGGGCAATGGAAGCTAAACGAGCTGAACAAAGGTCAAGGATGTGGCTTTAGGCGTGGTCAAGACGAAGAAGGAGGAAGTGGAATGATGTGGAGCAGTGTAAATAAAACAAATTGCTTATGACTGTCACCAAAAACGAGAATGCATTAACCTATGCTACCTGTGCTATAAACTCAATGAACAGCAATGTAAATCATGAAGAGAAGTTGTGCATGAAGTTAAGATGAAGAAGTATGACTCAAGATTGAAGTGCATGGAGAGATCTATCATGAACGTGACAGTGTTGCAGCTTGCATAAAGGTAAAAGACTGCGTTTTTTTTGGTGGTTGGTGGAGACTGCACCCCAATCTCCAAACAGAGATGGCAGTGGGATCTCTCTCAACCTTTTTCTTGGAGCTCCAATGAGTTATAAACCTCCTATTCTGATCTAAGCAACTGAAAACAATTTAACCATAAGCTAAACTCACTCAATCTCATAAAAACTAAATCAGCAGACTGTAATCTCGAATTGCATGTTAAAGCAAGGAAACGAAGTGCTGGAACAAAAGGAAAATAACATTACAAAACAGAGGAGATCTATTGCTCTCAGGTTGGGCCCTAACCTGAGAGCTATAGCTCCCTTAAAAGCTCAGAACTAGATCCAAATCTGCTTGCCTTTATTCATATTCAAAAGTCTAATGTCATGCCAAAACTGGCTTACACAAAAACAAACACCGAGCTTGTAACTCGTGCACATCAATTACAATAGTAATCCAAAGGTTCAAAAAGCTTCTACAAAAGGCTACGGCCTGCATATTTATACACAATGATGATCAAGCTGGCTTCCTTCATTCGTGGGGCTTGGCTGTCCAACTGAAGTCAAACTGCTGTAAAACTGCTGATCCTGTAGAACGTGTTGGCTGCCTTTGAGCTCAGTGGGGAGAGCTGTTGGAGCTCGGAGTTAAGGTGATAATTACGAGGGAGGTCATTTAAGCCTGTAGACAACCTCCCTATAAACCTGCAATGTCACCTTTGCTGCCTCCTTGTCTCCATTTACGTGGTCTTTTGCTCTCTTTAATGCCAAAAACTTGAAATCACCATGTATTAGCCACATTGATATAATGCATGCCCTTCTTCCTACAAACAACACGAATATACTAAGAAATGAATGCATAAGTAGTAAAAGATGAATGGTTGAGCAAGTGAAGTAGGCCAAAATGAGCCCAAATTGTACCAAAAATTGGGGCTCATCATCACCCCCCAGCTAAACCATTTGCTCATGCTTGAGCAACCTTGCTCCTGCTCCTTGTCCTTGGCCGAGGACTAGGGACCGGAACATGCTCTTCCTTTCCTGTTTTTTGTGGCCCTGCCTTCTCTGCCCCTGGTGGTGACGAGGGTGGAACTTCTTCTCTCTTTCCTGTTTCTGTGAGCCAGGCTTCGGAAGGCGATTGGCCTATCTTTCGTGTCCAGGAAGTGACTTTTGGGCTTCCCTTTTCGGGGTGGCCGGTGTTTTAGAGGGAGATTTCTCACTGGGTGAAGTAGGGACACTCCCTAAAGTGGTTTGGCTGCTGGGTGGAGGCTGCGGCTTGCCCGTTTTCATTCTCTGACTTCTCCTGGCTTCGACAGGTAGAGGGATCTCCCTCTCTCTCTTCTCCTTTGGCTTTGCAGATGTGCTGAGGGCGGCCAGCGCAGCTGCTGCCTCCTTTTCGAGAATGCCAGCCTTTTCTTGCTTGCTTTTTACTCTCCCAGTGCTCCTTGTAGAAGGCCCCTTCCTTTCTGATTTCGGGCTTCCTGTAGAAGACCCTGCTTTATCCCCTTTCGGCCCTCCTGTAGAAGACTCCTTCTTCACTAATTTTGGGCTTCCTGTAGAAGACCCTGTCTTGACCAATGTCGGGCTTCCTGTGGAAGACCCTTTCTCTGTTTTTGGGCTTCCTGCAGAAGCCTGCGTCTCTATTTTTGGGCTTCCTGTAGAAGCCTGTTTCTGTTTTCCTGTAGAAGCCTGCTTCTGTTTCCCTGTAGACACTGCTTTCGGGCTTCCTGTAGAAGCCTGTTTCTGCGTTCCTGTAGACACGGATGTCACCACCTTCTCTCGCTTAGCTGCATGGGTTTTTCTTTTTGCTTTGGTTGCAGGTGCTGATGAGGTACTTGGGCTGACGTGGACCACCTCGGCTTTGTCCGTTCTGCTCTTCAACCTCTTTTCTCTTGCTGACAAGATGGGTGAGCCAGCTTTCTCCTCAGCATCTTTTTCCTCATGCTTGTTCTGTTGTTCTTTCTTCTGCACTGTGGTCGGGGTCTTCTGGCCTTTTTCTCTCTTTCCCTCGGCCACTGCTTCTCGTTCCTCATTGCTAGAGGAACCCGTTTCTTCAATCAACATTTTTATGTCCCCCTCTCTTGTTAAATTTCTGAATGATTCCCATGAGAGGGGAACCTTATATGAATGGAGCGCATCCTCCACAAGAAGCTTGATCAACCCATGGTGGGCTACCTGATCTGGTATGCCGTCTTTGAGCTTTGTAGCACACTCAATCAAGGACTGTAGCAGGAAATAAGGAATGCTCAGTCTCTGTTCTACAGGAAGATCAATCCGGTGTCTTAATTCAGTTAGCAACCGAAAGTGATATGCATACACGATGCTATAACAACCTTCACAGGTTATATACTTCATGATTTGCAAGCTGACTTCATTCCATGGTGGCAACAAACTTGTTCTTCGCACCCCATTTTTGTCCTCCGAGAATTCTTCCTCAGGTGGAAAGAATTCTTTCTTGGCCTGCTGGCTCAACTTCCGCTCTTCCTTATCCCACGGCAGACCCATTGGAAGTTCAGTGATTCTACTGATAGATTGTGGGGTGAGCTTGAGGCTTAGGCCCCTGAAATTCACTGTGGCCAGCGTCTTGGATTTCGGCCTCAGGGCCTGCAAGAATTCCTCGGCCACTTCATCATCGTAACCCTGCAGCTTATCACAAAATGATATCCATTGTGCTCGTGTGAAGAGCTCCACCACTTCCTGATTTCTCCTTAACTTGTCTGAATCAGTGGGTTCTCGTCTAATAAACCCACCCGGCATGATGACACAGTTTTCTTAACCGGAGGTGGTGATTGTGGAAGAGAGTTTAGTTTACTGAGACAGAGTGTAGAATAATGCACATAACCCACAAAATTTTATCCCTGAGGAACTTAACACAGTCTAATTACTCAACATCCTGTAGAATGACAGTATAGGCACAGCAGACAACAATTTCACCACTTTCCTATGACCAGACGGTGAACGACAATTCTGCCACCTTTAATAACCAGTTGCATGAAGAGTTCAGGGTTACCTCTTTAATTGGCCACCTTTTTACGTGAGGCACCCGCTTTCCTGTAGAAAACTGTATTCCTGTAGGATTGACAGCGTTCCTGTAGAATGCAGTGTTCCTGTAGAATGACAGCGTTCCTGTAGAACGCAACGCGCGATTCTCGGGAGAGACTGCAGTCGGTCTGCGCCTTGGGTGTGCTTCTCAATTGCTCTGATAGCCAAAGGCTCGGCGTATCACACTGCAGAAGGATCAGGATAGCCGCTCGAGTTCAAACTGGTGGTTGATACATGCATGAATGCAATCTAGCCGATTAGATTTTGAATTCGGCGGAACTCGTGGCGCGGGGGTGAGCTGTCCCCGCCGGACCGTTGGGTGACGTCATCCCCATCATTCAACTGTGTGGTCACTTGCTGCCGCATCAATTCCCGCGGATCTGCCGCCGCCTTTTCTGTTAGTCGTTCGTTCCCCGACGGGATTTCTCACGTGCATGCTGCCCATTCTTCTTGTCCTGGCCGCCACTCACACATCCAACTAGACCATTCACTGACTGACGTGGCCGGCCAAATGGCCACACAGTCGCTCAACCCATTCACCATTACACTTAGCAATCAATCAAAGTAACATTCATGCAGTCTGATGGAAGGAAGGGTTGAGACACTTACCTGTGTGGCTGCACACGATGTTTCGGCTTTTTGCACGCTGATGAGTCGATTTACCTGCTGCTGGCGAACTTACACAGTCCCGGAGGTCCATGTTCACGAGCTGCCGATGATGGATGGAATGCTTTGGTTGCATGCGCCCACGTTTCACTTCATATGGCCTGCGCGGTGAATGGTATCCACTCTAGCAGGCTTAACTGTTACAGGACTCCCGCGGGATGTCTTGGAACAGTTCTTCCTCCTTGGGTGCATGCTGCACGACGATGGATGGCCTCACGATCATGCTCTCGGGGCTTCTGGCGGACTGTGATGAATATGGTGTGAGGTCTCTAGCGCTTTTTCCATTTACAGTTTGTTTTTTTTCTCGAGACTCATCGATCTGCTTTGCTGGTGCAGGTACTTTGTTGCATGTCGACAAGGATGGTGGAACAAGATAACAGCAATGTGCATGGCTGACAACGGTGGGGTGCATGCGTCCAAACCCATCTTTAGCCGCTAGATCTCTTCATGAAATGCATTCTGGGCCGTTCTGAGCTTCTACAGGAAGTTTCCTGTAGAAATACAGAGCTTCCTGTAGAAAGGCGGCTCTTCCTGTAGAAAGTCTGCACCTTCCTGTAGAAAATCTGCATCTTCCTGTAGAAGACTCTAGCTGTAATGAAAGTGCACATACCTTGGAGAAAATGAGCATTCCTGGAGGAGGTGCTGGTGAGGTGTCCTGGCTGCATGATAAGGACCCTTGGCTTTGAGTTGAGAGGCTTCCTCTCCTCCATAGAACACCTGCAATCTGCATGCAACTTTCACATGATAAACTTGTTGATCTTGTTTTTTTCTTTTGGTTTTTTTTTTTTTCTTTTCTTTTTTTTTGAAAGATAGCAGGGGCGCCTCATTGAGGTTTTCACCCTTGCCACCTGCCTTAAGCGCCTCAAAGAGGTTTTCACTCAAGGATCTTTATCTCCTTTTTTTTTTTTTGAAAGACAATAGGGGCGCCTCAATGAGGTTTTCACCCCTACCACCTGCCCTGGGCGCCTCAGAAAGGTTTTCACCCAAGGATCTTTATTATTATTTTTTTTTTAGATTCTTCAGGGTATGCCCAAAGCAGGGGCAGAACCCTTCTCTATGACCAATACTGCCTTCTCCATAGTTTTGATGAATTCTTGTCTTGAGGGAGGCTTCCTGTAGATTTTCAATCGATGCCCATTAACAAGCATGGGGATGGCTTCCTCATCAATGGTCCGAATAAGAACAGATCCATTGTCATGACATTTTTCCACTGAATATGGCCCTAGCCATCTGGTTCTCAGCTTCCCCTTGAAATCTTTGTATCTGGAGTCATATAACAAAGCCCAATCTCCCGGCTGAAATTGCTTGTCATGGAGATGTTGGTCATGCCATACCTTTCTCTGAAGTTGAACCACTTCTGAGTGAAGGAGGGCCTGCATGTGGTGCTCATCCAGTCCAATTCAGCTGCAATAGCCTTTCTTGTTGTGCATGGCTGAGATCTAGATCCAGCTGAGCTGCCATCCTCAAAGTGTTGTATTCGAACTCAATGGACAACAAAGCTTTCTTCCCATAGACCAGCTCATAAGGTGTGAAGCCGGTGGTGGTCTTCCAAGTGGTGTTGTAAGCCCATGTGGCTTCAACCAGGCGATCTGCCCAGTCCTTTCTGCTGTTGCTCACCACCTTAGTCAAGATCCCTTCTAATGCTCTATTGGTGACTTCCACCTGCCCATTTGCTTGAGGGTGATAGGGGGTGGAAGTCCTATGCTTGATCTTGTGATGAGCTAGTAGATCTTCAACCAGGTTGGAGGTGAACTGGCTCCCTTGATCGGTGACCAGCTCTCTTGGATAGCCAAACTTATAGAAGATGTTTTCTCTTAAGAACTCGGCCACCTTTTCTTCTGTTGCTGCTTTGATTGCTTTGGTCTCTGCCCACTTTGTCAGGTAGTCGGTGCACACAATGATGTAAGACCTTTGCCTCGAAGGAGGGTTGATTGGGCCCACAAAGTCCATACCCCACTTCTCAAATGGCTCAAGAGTCACTTGAGGTTGGAGAGGCATCTCATCCCTTTGGGTCGGTTTCCCCATTCTCTGGCATTGGTCACACTGGCTGACATATCTTCTGACATCTTGATGAAGTGTGGGCCAATAGTAGCCTGCCTGCAAGATTTTGAAGGCAGTTCTCTTTGCTGCAAAATGTCCTCCATAAGGCCCATCATGATAGGTGAGGAGGATGTCAAAGACTTCCTCCTCCCTTACACAACGCCTTAAGATCTGATCGGGGCCAAGCTTGAACAGATTGCCCCCGATCCAAGTAAATGAGGCACTTTTTCTGATGATTCTGCTCTTCTCTCTCGAAGAGAGGTGCAGAGGGAACTGTGCTGAAACAAGGTAGTTTTCTATATCAGCAAACCATGGAGAGAGTACTGAGATAGCAAACAGATGTTCATCGGGCAGCTGGTCATCCACTGTTCCATCCTCACCTGCAGACAAATCCAATCTAGATAAAAATTCAGCAACAACATTTTCTCTACCTAGTTTGTCAACAATGGTCAAATCAAACTGCTGTAATAAAAGTAACCATCTAATAATACGAGCATTCACATCTAGTTTATTCATTAAATATCTGATTGCAGCATGGTCCGTATGTACAAACGTTTGATAGCCAGTGATATAATGTCGGAACTTGTTCAGTGCATGGACCACAGCTAAGAATTCTTTCTCGGTTACAGTGTAATTCAGCTCAGCTTTGGACAAGTTTTTGCTAACAAAGTAAATGGCATATGGAAGTTTTTGCTCAACTTGTCCTAAGGCTGCACCTATGGCTTTGTTCGAGGCATCAGTGTGGATGTGGAAAGGTAGGGCCCAGTTTGGACCTCTCAGGATTGGGGTTGACACCAACTTGTCTTTTAATTCATTCAAACTCTTCTGACAATCGTCAGTCCATTTAAACTCCACATCTTTTGCCAACAGGCCAAACAATGGCGAGGCTAGCTTGCTGAAGTCCTTAATGAATCTCCGGTAATATCCTGCTAATCCCAAGAAACTCCTAACATCCCTTACCTTTTGTGGAGGTGGAACCTTCTTGATTAGGGCAATTTTGTTAGGATCCACCTGTAACCCTTGGCGAGAGATGGTATGGCCTAGCACGGTCCCTTCAGTCATTAGGAATTCACATTTTTCAGGACTAAGGGACAAGTTCATCTCAATGCATTTGGTTAGGACCTTTCCCAGATTGGACAACGCTTCCTGGAAGTTGGCCCCATAAGGAGTGAAGTCATCCATGTAGATTTCCACTGCATCATGGACCAGCTCCGAGAAGATGCTTAAGACAGCTCTCTGGAAGGTAGCAGGAGCATTGCATAGCCCAAAGGGAAGGACTCGGTAGGCAAAGGTACCCCAAGGACAAGTGAAGGTGGTCTTATCTTGGTCTTCCGGGCTGATTTGGATTTGGTTGTACCCGCTAAACCCATCTAGGAAAGAGAAGAACCTCTTTCCTGCCAGTCCATCCAACACTTGATCTATGAAAGGTAGAGGGAAATGGTCTTTCTTGGTAGCTTTGTTCAGTTCTCGGTAGTCCACACAGATTCTCCATTTCCCATTTTTCTTGGGAACCAAGACCAGAGGGGACACCCATTCACTATCTGAGATGGGGTAGATGAATCCGGCATCCAACAGTTTTTGCAATTCTTCCTTGACAATGTCCTTAAGGGCTGGATTCATTCTCCTTTGAGGTTGCCTAACCGGTTTACAATCCTCTTTGATGTATATGTGATGGGTACAAACCGAGGGATGGACTCCTTTCATCTCCTTATAGCTCCAAGCAAAAGCATCTAGGTGGCTGGCCAATAGGCTACACAACTCCTTTTCCTGGGAAGGAGATAGGGAGGAGCTGATCTTCAATGCTCTCTCAGGGCCGAACTCCACATTCTTGACTCTGGGAGTGACAGGGTTGGTTGTACAAAGATCCACTAAGGTGCTAGCTTGGGCATCCTCCACCAATTTCTCTAAGGATAGTGCACTGGAAGGTGGATTCTGGATCAAGGTCTCAATCAAGTCATCCTCGGTTGGAGGGTCTCTTCTAGTGGTATCTAGGGTGCACAGAGGTGTTGAGTACACCTCGTCTTCCTCTCCTTCTTCTAACCAGAGTGGTAAGTCATGCTCTAAGGAGGGTTGGGCAGGAGGGTATAGGACTAGCTGCTTGGACATGGGACCATTTTTGATGGTCATGTTTCCTACACGACAACTTATGTAAGCATCTGCAGTAGCTAACCAAGGCCTTCCCAAAATGAGAGGATATCCAGTAAGCTTTGCCTTTGGTTGCAGAACCAGGAAGTCTACAGGGTATTCCCAAGAGTCAATAGAGACCAAGACATCCTCCACAATCCCTTCGGGAGTCACGGTGGAGCGATCTGCTAGTTGCAGTACTGTCGAGGTCTTCCTCAAGGAATCCTGAAGATTGAGTTTGAGCATGGTATCCCTGGTCATCACATTAATAGCGGCCCCCAGATCAATCAAGGTGTGAGGTATGATGGTGCCATTGATGTGGACATCTACTACAGGACTTCCAGGATCTAGATACTTTGGGCAGATGACTTGTCCTAGCATAAGGTCAGACAGTTGTCCTATGACATTAATGGTTGAAGCATCTTTCTTCCGCCTGCCTGGGTGTTTGAAGCACTTTTCCTTAACCAGTTTGTTGTATATTGGCACATCCTCGATGGCTTGGAGAAGTGGTATTTCACACACAACTGCTTGAGCTCACCCAGAAGCTCATCCTCCTCTGGGTTGGGTTGTGTGGTGGCTGTTAGTCTCTCAGGAAAGGGTGGAATAGCCTTTGGTTCACTTTCTTGTTTATCTTCCTCATCCTCTGGGGAGGAGGTTGGCGATCTGGAAGAGTCTTTCCAGATCGAAGATTGATCTCCTGGATCTCCACACAGCATAGGTAGGGCATGAGGTTTCCCCAGTGCATACCTGCTGAGCCTGTCTATTGTTGGGGTTCGGGTTCGATTGAGCAGGCATTTGAGGTTGCCTTGGAGGAGCAGGAGGTAAAGGCTGAGGTTGAACTGGTGGTGGAGGCAAAATGGCAGGAGGAATGTTGTATTGGGGCCTCCACCCCGACTGAGGTGCATTCCACTGAGGCTGTGGCTGGGGCATGTGAGTGATATGATTGAGAAGTAGGTTGAGTGGGGTACTGAGGTGGATAAGACCATGGAGGATGCATGGACCAGGAAGGATGAGCAGGGGTTCCCCAGGAAGGCATAGGAGTCGATTGGTTGGGACTGTAATAAGCTTGAGGTGCCCCTTGCATTCCCTACTGATAAGGTCTAGATCCTTGTGGCCTCCTTTGGCTGATGAAGTAGAGAGGTTCAGTGGGGGCTTCTGTCACTTGGTACATGGCTTTAAACCCAGGTAAGGTTGGACACTGATTTGTTGGATGGTCCTCCTCACAAAGGAAACACACTTCGATCGAATGCAATGGGCATTCGTTCTTAGGGTTTCCTTGTGCACCTAGGGCAGAAGACAGCCAAGGCTCTCTCGGCTTCTTCTTTCTTCTGCTGGAGCCTAAATGTGTCCAGCTGCATGGCAATGGTATGCCTCACCTCACTCTTAAGATCTTCTAATTGGTTTGTAAACTCATGTTTGGAGAAAGGGACACCAGTGGAGAGGAGATTTCCTCTACCTCGTTTCCTAGCTGCCCTGGAGTGGTTTCTAAACACAGTCTTGATGTCCTCATAAGGCAGTTGGTAAATGTCCCCCCCAGCTAACATGTGAAGGGTATCTAAGAGGTCTTCAGGGACTCCTCGGAGTAGGACCAACTTGAGGGATTCAGGGTCAAGTGTACACCTGTCCCGCTTATAGCTAAGTTGGAACCTCTCCTCATAATCCTCTAAGGACTCATCATTTCCCATGGCCATCCGAAAGATTTCCCCCTTGGTTTCCTTGGACCTACAGTAATCCCTATACTTGGTATTGAAAGCTTGCTGCATCTGAGCCCAAGTAGTGATACTATTCCCAGGTAATCCCATGAACCAGCGCAATGCCGCATCCTTAAGAGTTGAAGGGAAGAGTTTCAGCTTTTGCTCATCTTCAATATAGTCATAGGTTCTACAAAGGACAGCAAACTCAAACAAGAAGGTATCAGGATCCTCAGTGGTTAGTCCATGGAAGTGAGGCAAGGCGGAGGGGCTAATGTTCTTCATTTTCATCTCTCCATTGGTCTCTCGGATGGGGAAGGCACCTTCTATTCTCTCATCTTCTCTTCTATTGTCATCCATAGCTTCAGATGGAGTGGTCTCTAACTCTTCTTCTTCTATAGGATCTTCGTATATCTCAGGATGTTCACTTATAGGTTCCTCTGGGTCACTGTCACCAAAGAAGAGAGAAGGGTGGCTCAGTGATGTGGTGGGGGTGTTGGGTAGGAATTTGCCTGATTTATCTCGGTTCCTACGAGGCATGAAATGGAAAAGACTTTTCTTTTTTTGATTGCTTTTGCTTTTTTCTTTGGTACCTGCAAAACTGAAACAGAGTGATCTACAACTAACTGTCTTACTGAAACGAAAATGCGGAATTGAAATGAAAGCAGGAAAGAACTAGTCTACTTTGCTCAAATGAAATTGCGGAATTGAAAGGCTAATCTATGAAAGCAGGAAATGCTAATCTATGAAAGCAGGAAATGCTAATCTATGAAAGCAGGAAATGCTAATCTATGAAAGCAGGAAATACTAATCTATGAAAGCAAGAAATACTAATCTATGAAAGCAGGAAATGTCTATGCTACTTTTGCAGAATGGAAATGAAATAAACTACTAAGCAGAAGGCAAGAGTAAAAAATAGAAGAAAATCAACAAACTAATACTCTGACGCACTTCCCCGGCAACGGCGCCAAAAAGATGGTGAGCTCCAGTATTGTAGCAATAATGCTACAACTCCTGGGCTTTCTATCTCTAATTTTATCAACCCGATAGTTCATACAAACTTGGAAGCGACGGTGCTAGTATGCACAAGTACTAGCTCTCATGTCGCAGCTGTCACTTGGTCAGCTGGCACAAGTCCGCTAGGGCTCAAGCCAACTTCTATATGCTCTCAGAAGAAGCTTTATGAGTGATGGACAAAAGCTATCTCGAAGAAAGTTAACCTATTTTGCAAAAAGGAAACTGAAAGCCGACAAAGCATAGAAACCCTAGTAAACCCTAATCTGACTAGTCTATCCTCTATGATGCAAAGAATGTGAATGAAACTTCTACCAATGATGCCATTACTTCTAGTAAGTTGAAATGCATGAATCTAAGCTACTTGCACCTAAAAGACATGTTTTTGTATTTCTTCTTTAAGTGGATGGAGTGATTGTGATTTTATTCTTATTAGGTTTGGTTGTGCAGAGGTGGTGTGCAGGGGGAAGGAAAGCTTGGGAAAGGTTAGGGAGGCTAGGAGAGGTCCCAAGGGATCCTTAGCATCAGTCCACAGAAGTTCCTCACGTTCAGATGCTCAGCACCCGAGTGTGTGTGGGCTCCTACAGGATGTCTGCAGGGTCCTACAGAAACTCAGGAATTTCTACAGGAAGTCAGTTAACTTCTACAGGATGTCTTACCGTGGGAGTTTTGGGTGATGGTGAAGTGATGGAGTGGTATGGGGGAGCAGGTATGATGGAGATGGAGTTTTGATGGCTCAGTGGTAGAGAAATAGGATGGAGAAAGAGTGTACGAAGTTGGTTGGTGGATGGAAGGCTAGAACAACGAATGGTCAAGAAAGTGAAGCTACGTGGGCAATGGAAGCTAAACGAGCTGAACCAGAGGTCAAGGATGTGGCTTTAGGCGTGGTCAAGACGAAGAAGGAGGAAGTGGAATGATGTGGAGCAGTGTAAATAAAACAAATTGTTTATGACATCACCAAAACGAGAATGCATAACCTATGCTACCTGTGCTATAAACTCAATGAATAGCAATGTAAATCATGAAGAGAAGTTTGTGCATGAAGTTAAGATGAAGAAGTATGACTCAAGATTGAAGTGCATGGAGAGATCTATCATGAACGTGACAGTGTTGCAGCTTGCATAAAGGTAAAAAGACTGCGTTTTTTTTGGTGGTTGGTGGAGACTGCACCCCAATCTCCAAACAGAGATGGAGTGGGATCTCTCTCAACCTTTTCTTGGAGCTCCAATGAGTTATAAAACCTCCTAATCTGAGATCTAAGCAACTGAAAACAATTAAACCATAAGCTAAACTCACTCAATCTCATAAAAACTAAATCAACAGACTGTAATCTCGAATTGCATGTTAAAGCAAGGAAACGAAGTGCTGGAACAAAAGGCAAATAACATTACAAACAGAGGAGATCTATTGCTCTCAGGTTGGGCCCTAACCTGAGAGCTATAGCTCCCTTAAAAGCTCAGAACTAGATCCAAATCTGCTTGCCTTTATTCATATTCAAAAGTCTAATTTTCATGCCAAACTGCTTACACAAAAACAAACACCGAGCTTGTAACTCGTGCACAGCAATTACAATAGTAATCCAAAGGTTCAAAAAGCTTCTACAAAAGGCTACGGCCTGCATATTTATACCAATGATGATCAAGCTGGCTTCCTTCATTCGTGGGGCTTGGCTGTCCAACTGAAGTCAAACTGTTGTAAAACTGCTGATCCTGTAGAACGTGTTGGCTGCCTTTGAGCTCGGTGGAGAGAGCTGTTGGAGCTCGGATTTAAGGTGATAATTATGAGGGAGGTCATTTAAGGCTGTAGAAAACCTCCCTATAAACCTGCAATGTCACCTTTGCTGCCTCCTTGTCTCCATTTACGTGGTCTTTTTCTCTATTTAATGCCAAAAACCTGAAATCACCATGTATTAGCCACATAGATATAATGCCTGCCCTTCTTCCTACAAACAACACGAATATACTAAGAAATGAATGCATAAGTAGTAAAATATGAATGGTTGAGCAAGTGAAGTAGGCCAAAATGAGCCCAAATTGTACCAAAAATTGGGGCTCATCAGGAACCAATTAAGGAATTTAATGCTAGATTCAATAAACTTCTGAATAAATCCCTACAGCCTCCAAACCAAGTGAACAAATTCGAAGTGAATGGTATATCACCACCCTACCTGCTAATATAGCCATTTTTGTAGATAGGGCTGGGAAACCTACCTTAGCCGAAAAACGTATCAATGCTCTAGAGAAGAAAGCTGCTCTGGAAGACAGAAAAGCCAAAAAAGTTTCTTTGAAAGATGATTCTAAGAAGAAAACCCCAAAAGATCCATATGACATGAAGGGTTTGCAAAAGGTCCTGAAAACTTTTTCTAACGAAATGGTTGAAATAAAGAAACAGGTGGCCGAAACCTCAACCAAAAGACCATTTAGGACTTATAAGAAAACTGAATCAAAGCCACCGAATGTCATATCTAACGCAGATTCAGAGCAAGAAGAAGAGGAGGAGGAAGCAACCTCACCAATTGAAGATGAGGAAGACGTAGTGGAATGTCATGGAATGTGGGATTTTATACTCCCCACCTCTAATACCGATAATGAAGAGGAAGCATTCCCGGTCACCACTAGAAGTAAAAGTACTTCTGAACCTGTTCAGGCAACATCAAAGAAAAGGAATGCTGGTGCCGCTACAACCAAAGAAAAAACACCTGCAAAGAAATCACCTGCAGTAGTTCCCCAAAACTAGCCTTCAACTTCTAATACTCCTTCAACATCCAAAATGTTAGTGGTATCCGATTCAATGGAATACAACATTGTTGATGACATGAAGAAAACTAAAGCAAACGTCACTATGTTTGAACTTAGTAAATTAAAGCATCAGCAGAAATTACTTCTTAAAGAATTGAATGATGTTCCCTCTACACCACTTCCCAGTGCAAAAGCTGCTAATGATTCAGGCCAACCTCCTCCAGGTATGGTTGAAGCTACCGATTCAGTTCTGGTTGGAGATAGATCAAATTCTCAAACTCCACCCTTCCTTCTAACCTATGAGATCTATAAACAGAAACCTGCACAACATGTTTAATGTGACTCAGGGCATCATCTAACATAATGCCAGCTTCAGTTTGTTCCTAAACTGAACATTGAACCCCAGAAGTCTGCTATCCATAT